>ML675618.1:54441921-54519671 GCA_007922155.1 Mesoclemmys tuberculata | reverse complement strand
TGACCGACGGAACCAGTCCCTGAAGGGGACGCCACGAAAGACCTTCACCAGTGCAGGGAGGCTTGCACGGGTAGGGAATCTATTGGGTGGCTGTTTGGTGCCTATATCGAGGCCACCTACCCTTGAAGCAATTTGAGTCTCTGGCGGACCAGTGTTGCTACACATGAGCAAGCCACCATGGGACCTAATAACTCCAGGCAGTGTCCTAGATGCTGACGTGGACATTGTTGCAGCTGGAAGACGGTATGGACCATAGCCTCGAAATTCGGCTGGGGCGGGAAGGCTCTGGCCTGGGAAGCGCTTGCCAATGAGTAATGCAGCCTGCTGCACGTGGGGCAGGAGCAAGAGCGGGGCCCCCGGTCTCCCACACTCAGGACCAGGATGTATCCCAGGTCATCAAGACAACTCAGCAAGAGAATATCTGCATACGCTATCTCTCAGGTGGGCAGACACCACGACTCCGCGTTTGCTGGTCACAGGTAGGTATGGACCAGGAGCAGCCAGAAGCCCCCAATCCTGTCCCTGCGTGTAAAGAGTCAGGAGGCCTTGGCAAGTAGAGCCTCAGAGAACCAAGCACGGTCCCGAAGCCCCTCAGACCATGGAGCTTCACAGTGGTCTGACCAGAAAGGAAGACCAACCCATCGTAGGGGAAGCCCTGAATGATCACTGCCTCTCCTGGGACAGGCCCAAGGATTGCAGCCAGGAACGCCTCATCATGGCAATGGTGGAGGCTATGATCTTAGCTGCTGAACCAGCAGCATTTCTGAGCATCTAGGGTGCTGCCCCAGCACCATGAATCTCCCATCGAGGGCAGTGGTGAAGCCTGTGCCCTGGCCCCGTGGCAGGGTCTTAGCAGGCCGCCTGAGGTCATTTTACAGTGAAATCCGTACCCACCCCAGAGGGCTGAATGTTGGCCAACCTGACCTACAGGGGTGTCGCGGACAATGAGCCGGGACACAGCACCCTGAATCCAAGGGCCGGGTCTTGAGTAATCAATAGCCTGGGCCTTTTGGCCGGGGGATAACACTTCCCCCTTGCCATCTTTGATGTAGAGGTGACGAATGGGGGGAGGTGTTCCAAGGGCCTCATCACCTCAAGAGTCCAATCGTGGACCCGTAGGGCCACCCACACTGGAGCTGCCACCGCCAGCCCAGTGAAGCAGGCAACCTTAGCCTCCAGCGAGAGGTCACCTTCCTGAGCAGCTCCCAGTGCGCCTGAAACCTTCTGGTGGCACCACGCAATCCCAGAAGACTACCCCTCCTGGGCAGGAGGAAGGGGACTGCCACGGCACATCCCGCGGGTGCTCACACCAAAGGAGTGTGCCACAGTGGGTCTCTCCATGGGATCTGACTCCCTATCCAAGGGGCAGAGACTCTGCCCCGACCTGTGCCAGGAGTGCGGACCGCACCCCCGCTGCACGAGACGGGCAGCCCCAGTCCCAACTGGATGGCCATGGGGGCCCACAAGGCTGCCATTGCCTCTGGGGCCAATTCAGGCCGACCGTGCCCCCCTCTGTGGGATCCCGAGCCACCCCACCTGGCTGTCCCGCATCGCGGGTGCCGCACCTTGCCAGGGGCTGTTCCCCCGCCTCCCACGGCGTGGAGGACAACGAGAACCGCCTCCCCCGCCCCAAGTGGTGTGGATGGGAGATGTGTTTTGGGGAGCTCCTGGCACTGACGTGCTGCCTTGGCACCGAGGGCTCCGCAGTCCCGCTCACCCCCTGGTGATCGGGTCCAGCTCCGCCCCGATCCCTGCAGTGCTGAGCCTGCCACGAGCATCCTTGGCTGTGGTCTCTGCCTAGCAACCGGGGTCCCCACCCCCTCTTGTGCGGGTGGACCCCACGTTGCTGAGGTGGGGGCCCCACGCCCGCCCCAGAGCGGGGTGGGGGGGGCAGATGCTTCTGCACTGAGCCCTGCAGAGGCACAGGCATCTCCTGCCTCTGTGTGGGATTTTTTTTTTTTTTTTTTTTGCAGCTGCTGCCGCTGCTGGCTTCTCTCCTCACTCCGAGCTGTCACTGGGCAGCGGGAGGAGGGGACCCGCAGCCCCGCCTTCGGCGGAGCGGCACCGGACCCGCGCCCGCCTGGAGGGCGGGGGAAGGAGGGAGGGGAGAGACACCCGACCCCTCCGCAGCACCGGGTCTGCCCCGCACTCGGAGAGGGGCGGACCCCTCAGCCCCGAGCGCTGCGGCGGCTCCTGCCCGATGCTGCCTCCCGGTGCGGGGAAGGGGACCCCGCAGCGCAGCTCCCAGTGGGACGGCACCGGGTCCGGCGCTGTGCCCCAAAGTGGAGGCGGCTCCCCCTGGGACTGAGAGCTCTGGCGGCACCAGGTGCCGCCCCGCGGTGCCAGGGGAGAACCCCAGAGCGCCGCCTCTGGTGCATCGGCACCGGGACCATGCTGGGTCTCGGTGCCGGGGGGGGTGACCCCCGAGACCTCGGAGCGGGGGGGGGGACCCCTCAGCAGGAGCCCAGCTGCGGCACCGGGTCCCGCGCCGGGTCTCGGTGCCTGAGGAGGGGCGGCCCTCGAGAAGGGGCGGACCCTCCGGTGCCGAGACTAACAGCGGCACCGGGTGTAGCGCTGCGCCTTGGAGCAGGGGCGCCTCGGTGCCGGGAGAGAAGGGGGGCACGGCACCGAGTCCTGCCGGCACCAACTCTCCGGTGCCGAGAGCAGCAACGGCACCGGGTCTCGGGCTGCGCCTCGGTGCCGGGGAAGGGGGGGCACGGCACCGTTTCCACGGTGACCGGGAGTCCCCCGGTGGCCGAGTCCTCTCCTCGGTGCCGAGGACTTTCCCTCGGCTCCGGGTGCCCCACAGCAACCGAGGTCCTGCTGGCGACCACTCGGTGCCGGGTCCATCCTGGGGGAGCGTCCTGCTCACCCCGATGCCGTCCAGCGGGAGATCGCTTCCCCATACCGGGGGTCTCCACCGCTCTTCGGGGGGACCCGACGAGGGCTTCCCCCGGGGCACCAGCCCCTGCCCCTCAGTGGAAGGAGGGGAAGGGGGGCGGAGGGGGCGTAAGCAGGCCGACAAGGCTCTGCTGCCACAAAGCCTCCGGTGCCGACGACGTTGGCAGGGGCGCTCTCCCACTCCAGGAGTCGGGATTGGCTCCCTGCTCGGGGATGCAGGTTCCGGAGAGGGCTCGACGGGCCGTGGCTGGTGCATCCCCGCCCTGGAACCTGTCCGTGCCCACGGTGCAGGGGAGTGACCGCGCTCCACGCGCTGCGCCGACGGCGCTGGCAGGGGCACTCTCCCACTCCAGCAGTCAAGATTGGCACCCTGCACTGGGATGCAGGCTCTGGAGAGGGAGTGTCTGCGCTCCAAGCGCTGCCTTCCCTCTTCGGCACCAGGAGTGCTGCTCGGTGCCGAGTCAGCCTGGCACCGGCAGGGAACGGCTGGACGGTGCCGCTTCCCCTCCCCCCCACGCTCCCGATGAGGGGGAAGGGTGTGTCCCAAACCCAGGTGGCCGGGACATGCAAACTCCATTAAAGAAGCCCAGCCTCACTGCCTTCCCTTTTGAGTCTGAGGCTTGAGGACTTACAAATATGCACTGGTCTCCGCAGTGCTGTTCCCCCAGGCACTTTAACCAACGGCCCTGGGGGTCGCTGACGGAAAAACCCTTCCCTCAGCAGCACAGGGTTTGAACCCAGCGAACCCGGCACAGCCGGGTCGCCTAGAGCCCGAGGGCTCTCCTAACTAACTAAAACCTTAACTATAACTAACTCAGTTCAGGGGAACTGCTGTCTAACTACTCACTTTTACAGGGAAGAAAAAACCTGTGGAGAGCAGGGGTTGTTCTCAACCGGCCGTCACGGGCGGAAAGAAGGAACTGAGGAGGGGAGGGGCCGGCAGCGCTATATGTACCGCCGTATGATGGCGGGACTCCAGGGGGCGCTGGAGCCGGCCCCTGCAGGGACTGCTAGAAAAGTTCTCCGAAGAGCCGTGCACGAGGGCGCGCACACACCTAAGTGGAATGCATATGAGCAACCACTCGAAGGAGAACTTTTGTATCCATATTTATTGTATCATTCCTCACACCCTTTTTGTCATTTTTTCTCCTTGCACAATGATCCTGCAACTCGAACTGTATTTTCTGTAGCTCCTGTGCCTATCAGGAAATCTGTGGACTAAAACAAGTATCCAGCAAGAGGTAAGAGTCCATCTGCATAAATCAGATTGCTGGCCTTTGGTCCTAAATTGTCAGCTCTTCAGGCCAGGGCCAATGCACAATGACCAATCAGAACAGGAGTGTCTAGCCACCACTGTAATTAGGCTGGAAATTAAAGGACTATCACTGGACATTGGGCCAGAAAGGGTTAGGCCTAGAGGCTGAATAACCCAAATACAATCTATGAGAACACATTGAAAGGAAATACAAATGGTAATTAGAGCCATTAATTGTAAAATAAATTTTGAAGTTAAATTTAGAAGTTGAGTAGTAAATAATGGCTATGTATGTCTGTATTTACTTATACTCTGTTCAGTGATTACCAATGTAACCAAATAGTTCCTGTCTGTCACTATATTCTGTTAGTTAAAAATCAAAAGAACATTTTAACATTAAATATAATACTAGTTACTGGTGTACATGGAAAATAGATGTTACCTCAAAGCCACAAATAATGACCTATTATGCAACCAAGGATTACCTGCTGTGATATCTTCTGTCAAGAAGATACCAATAAGCCTGCACAGATCTATAAAAGCCATTAGGGTCCTGCTTCTTTTTATCTTAGGGCTGCTTGGATTTCATCAGAGGGGATTCAAGTTGCCAGTCTAAGGTCTCAGGTAATGAGACTGGTTCACTCTGCTATTTCTTATGGAAAAAATTATACAGACTCTGTAAATAGACTGTTTGGTCTTCATTTTCTGCATCATTTCTCTGGACTGGATTTCTAACAAAGACGTTCTAAACAAGGATTGATGACCACCAAGCTGTTTAGGTAATTTCCAGAGACTTTTGTAAATTAGCCGTATGTTTCACCACTGCTATAAACCTAATCCTGAAAGAACTTGGCAACTCGCTTACCATCTCCAATTTGAAACTGACCTATGGACAATATTTTCATCTGCATGTATAAACTTTTAACCTATAGTTTTTTAAAAAATAAATATTAGTTTAGTTATTAAGCATGGCTCTAAGCATATATTTGGGTAAGGTCTCAAATATTCCCTTTCCGTGTAGGGGGAATATCTATTCCAGTATAAAGCAACTTTATACCCAATATAATTGTATCCACATTAGGGGGAGCGGAACCACTTTAGTTTATACCACCATAGTTAAAGCAGTACAAATTATATGTGTAGACAAGGCTTAAGCTATGGCATGGCTGTTCTCCAAAACTGCAAAGTTTTGAATTATAGGTTTGAGGGAGATACGGAGCTCTTTAAATTTACAAGCTCAGAGTATGGTCATTGATTGGCAAAAAATTTCCTGCTGTGACTAGTTATTGGACATCAGGGAGCTGAATGGCACATATTAGAAAGCAATAGAGGCCTCACCACAAAATAAATACTGCAGCACATGGCATTGGGGACACTGCTGTGCTCCTAATGTTAATCTCAAACTGTGTCATGACAATGGGATTATTTTTGGTTAAAAAGGAAGCTTTTAAACTATTCGTGTATCCAACTTTTTTACCAATAAGAAAAATCAAACCTAAGTTAAGCCAGAGATAGATGGCTTGTGGACAGGAATGGTGAGTCATATGGTACACTCCCAGTCTGGGGGCAGTTTTGAAAACTAGAGTTTCAATAATTTTAAGTTTTAAAAAAAATTCCCACAACCATCCAAACACAGCTTGCACAAGCCTCGTTGCTTCTCAGTCCTCTCAGAGCACAGCCAACTCTACTGCTGCAACTAAAGCTGTACCCTTTAATCCCCTCATCAGATCTTCAATCCTTAAAGGGACAGCATGCAGGTAAACCTAGAAGTGATATTCGCTTATGAGGATTACATATACACATTGACTAAGTGAAAGTGCTGAGTGCTAGATGCATATAATTAAAAGTAAAAATGGTCATTTTTACTCTTTCATTTTCCTGGGAATAATTTTGCGATGTGTGTTTTATTCAGCATAGCACAGCATTCATGCTCATCCTTATCAAACAGCAACAGTGGTTCCTAACCGAATGTGCTTGCTAGATTTTGCTTCTTTAAAAACAAACAAACCATATTGGATGAGAAGCATCAGGCACTAACGGATCTATTTAAAGGGACGTCAAGCATCACAAAGCTTATCACATATCATCCCCAAAACCAGAAGTCAAAAGAAAGCTCTAGACATACTAACAACTAGGGAGCTGTGCTAGGACCAGTGCTGTTTAACAGATTAATAAGTGAGCTGGAAAAAGGGGAAAGCACTGAAGTGGCAACATTTGCAGATGATACAAAATTACCCAGGATAGTTAAATCCAAAGCCGATTGTGAGACATTACAAAGGGATTTCATAAAACTGGATGATTGGGTATCAAACTGGCAGATGAAATTCAATGTTGATAAATGCAAAGTAATGCACATTGGAAATCATAATCCCAACTATATACAATGGGATAACTACACATGATGGAATCTAAATGAGCTGTTATTACTCAGAGACATCTTGGAGTCATTGTGGATAGTTCTCTGAAAACATCTGCTAAATGCACAGTGGCAGTCAAAAAAGCTAACCATGTTAGGAACCATTAGGAAAAGGATAAGACAGTAAATATAATTCTGCTATATAAATCCTTGGTACGCTGGCATCTTGACTACTGCATGCATGCAGTTTTGGTCACCCCATCACAATAAAGGATAGATCAGAATTGGAAAAGGCACAGAGAAGGGCAACAAAAATGATTAAGGGTATGAAGTAATTTCCAAATGAGAGATTAAGAATACTGGGTTTTTTCATCTTGGAAAAGAGATGACTGGGCCGAGGTGGAGGGGGGAATATGATAGAAGTCTACACAATCATGAAAAGGGTGGAGAAAGACCCAAGGGTCATACAATAAAATGAATAGGCAGCAGGCTTAAACAAACCTAAGGAAGTACTTCTTCACACAGTGCACAGTCAACCAGTGGAATTTGTTGCCAGGAATATTGTGAAGGCCAAAACTATATCGAGGTTCAAAAAAGAATTAGATAAATTCATGGTTCATAGATCCATCAGTAGCTATTTGCCTCGTTGGTCAGGGATGCAACATCATGCTGTAGGTGTCCCTAAACCTCTGACTGCCAGAAGCTGGGACTGAACGATGGGACAGATCACTCAATGATTGCCTGTCATTTGCCACCGTCAGAAGACTGGTTCATTTAGCCGAGTATCCTTAGATCAGACCTAGTACAGCCGTTCTTATATTCTGACAAGGTTAGCCATTATCTTTTGTGGAAAATGGAAACAACATGTACGTGAATTAGCAGGAGATATGCTTCCAAGCACAGCGTGACTCATGAAAAACATAGTTCCAAGAATGAACCATTAGCCATTTCCTGACATTTATTTTATCCTTTTTGTAAACACACAGAATTACATCCTGAAAGATTTTAGTTAAATTATCCTTAATGTTTAGTTTTTTTAAAAATTGATTTTCATGTTTGCCTTACATCAAAAACAGGCTAATGTTTTTTCAGAAGCCATGATTATTTAGATTTCCTACCACATATGAACATATTCATACTAAGAATAAATGGTCAATTAAATCAAATATAGAATAAAGAGATTACATTGTATACTTAAGAACTTTCCTCTACAGCAAATAGTTTTCCCTGACCCAAAGCAGTCACAATAGCAGGAAGCTTGCTGACAGTGTGTTTACAATAGCAGGAAGCTGTTCTGAATCCACATAATGTATCCTCCCACAGTATTAATAAGAGACCATTTAAGAGACAGAAATTGAGAACACTCAGTTCAATCAAGAAACGTATTAATGTGCGAAACAGACTCCTCAAATATTACATCATTTTAAAAAATAAGCAAACATCAAGCAGCTAAATATTGGCATATTTTCTCTAAGTATTCTTGCTTTCTGATATATGAATCTCCAAAAATCAATACATTAAAGAGGGTCAAGTTCCCACGCCACAGCTCAGAAATGGGTCTCTGGAGGTTTTCCGAATGGCCTTTTGTATAGGACCTAGTGTAATTTTTAACTGAATCCAGCCTCAAAACAGCAGTAAGGAAAACAAGTAAGTCTTGGGACAGAAATTTCAAAACCATATATGCCTAGAGTCCATATTTGAGCACCTAAACCAAAGTGAACTGGTTTTTAAGGATGAGAATCCAGTTTCCATCAGTTTCTCAGGAGTTGGGAAGAGAAATAAAAAGGAAAAAAAAAAGAAAAGAAAAGAAAAATCAGGCTACTTTTACATTACACATTGACTTTAATGGAGCTATGCCCATTTACACCAGCTGAGGATGTGGCCCTAGGTGTTTAATTTTGGACTCCTAAAATTAGACGTTTTGTTCAAGTGTTTCGTTTGCCTGTGACAAATACAAGATATGCATAAGTAAAAGCATTATAATTTAAACAGTTTTAGAAAATGTTAACATCTTAGGTAATCTAGTATTAAGATGTTTTTATGTGAGGGGGAAAAAGCCAACAGAGCTTCCTTTGCAGGGAATCTTTGTATTTTACCAAAACGGCAACATAAAGGGCTTATGTGCTTTACTAAACTGTTCATTATAAAGCAGTTTAGCATTGATGGCCATCAACAATATACTTGTACACCTTTGCATTGGCTGACCATCTGATCTCCATAATTAGCATGAATGCTTCGTATTATGAAGCTATCAAATGCAATATGCAGATATACAAATATACAATGACAGTATGGTGACATAACAAGGGATTTTTATTAAAAATTAATTGTATGATGAGTATGCCAACCTTATGTCTTCACTTATTATGGTAGGTGCAGTTTAAAAAACAAGTACCGTATTTTTCGCTTTATAATACGCACTTTTTTCCACCCAAAGTGGGGGGGGAAAGTCAGTGCGTCTTATAAAGCGAACGTGCGGAAAATCAAGCTGGCCAGCACTATTGCAGGATCGCAGGAGCTTTCACTAAGCCCGCAGGTACTTACCATACAGCTGCCAGCCGGGTCGCTCCATAGCAGGGGAGGAGGAGAGAGGAGAGCAGCAGAACTGCTGCTGCTCCCCCGCCTCCACCAGTCAGACTACCGTAGTCTCCTGCTGCATCCAATTTTAGAAAGATGTCAAAGCAGAAAAGGCTAACATATAAAATCCTTTTTAAACTGGAGGTAGTAAAATACGCCAAAGAAAATGCCTTGATAAGTGAGCTTGATAAGTTCGGACAGTAGTGAGGTGTTTTTGGGGTTTCCTGATGACTAGAGGTGTATTGTTCTAAGATGATAATCTCTCTTCATCTGTTAATTACAGTAATAATGGTTCTTAATGCTGCTGTTGGCTGTTGTTCATGTTTACATATTATTCTGTTATTTTATTAAATATTTTAGCCCACCTTTTGGTTCAAAATATTTTTTTCCTATTTTCCTCCTCTAAAACCTAGGTGCGTCTTATCATCAGGTGCGTCTTATAAAGCAAAAAATACGGTAATTTAAATTAGTACAATACTCATTTTAAATGAGCTGCCAAAATGAATATAGTGTGTCTTGTTGATATTCCATATTTCAATATATTTTTATTTAATTTCACCACTCATCTAAGAAAGGCATTGGTCGGACAAATAATCTTATTCAGATAAATTTCTGGAGAATATATGGCTTCATTCATGTGGAACAAGCATTAATTCTTTCTAAATTAATTATAGTAAAAGAGATCCCAATAACACTTTTAGACAAACAGGTTGGTAAGATTTATTTTCCATTGCACATACATGGATTATATACAAGTTAGTAACATAAGTTACTGCTTAATTTCCTTACATTTTCTAAAAGATTGTTACAGCAGACACTTTCCATAATAAAACATCAAGTCAGAAATCATAATATGAAAAGGTAAATATGACAATATTTAAAAAAAATAATTGCACATTTTAGTGAGGGAAAATTCAACTACGTGTTTATCTATATCAGGGGTTCTCAAACTGGAGGTTGAAAGGTTATTATGTGGGGAAGGGGGTCATGAGCTGTCAGCCCCCGTGTATGCCGGTAAGAATGGCATGGCATGGGGGGGATAATCACTTTTGTGGGTGGAGTCATCACAACCTGAAATATTTTCAAAGGGGGTCCCAGCAAAAAAAGTTTGAGAACCCCAATCTATATGCTGTAATAAACTATATATAGTTAGGAATATACAGTTAGAAGTATATCTCTCAGTTCATTTGTACATATTTTTCTCCAGATTAATAATTCTTTTCCATTTTACGTAATTAAAACTTGCAGATAGAGACTATCTTCCTCCCAGTATTCAAAATTCATCACATGAAATGCACTAGTAACTAAGACTTTATAATACAATTGCTATTCAAATGTAAAAAGGGCACCACACTTGAAAATAAGAAAAGTCCTAAAACATACTGATTTAAAATTTAGCATGAGATGAAAAGTGTTGAAGATGTTCAGCAATAAAGCCCTGTCCACTGCTTACATAAAAGATTTTAAAAAATAATCACTGCACACAATAGAAGGGGGGGTCAGACTGTAATCTTTCCATCTTCTGCTACAGTAACATTGTTCATTACTGTTCACAAATGAGTGTTTCCATAACAAACCTATTTTCAAAGTGTCGAATCTTTCGGCAGTTGATGACTTCACGCTTTTGAATTCCTATTGGGGAAATGGAAGGGGATGACATATGAGATGAGTGATGCATATTAGGAAGACAAATTAAAGTATTGGTGCATTTACTGTAATAGGAAGGTACCAGAGGTCAACACCACTTCCTGTCAACTCACTTCCAAAATGGAAGCAAATTCTCAGAGGAATACCAAATGTAATCAATATTTTAGTGATCATTATCTATTTCTGTCCCTTATTTACCACAGGATCAATTCAAGTGTTTTTGTTTTAAAAAAAAAGGTTGTTTGCAATCATTTAAATTTTTTCCCCCCATCTTCTCAAATGCAGTCAATAATCTTGGGGTTGGGTCAGCAATTAGAGTCACAGAATCATAGATTAGGGTTGGAAGGGATCTCAAGAGGCCATCTAGTCCAGCCCCCTGCCCAAAGCAGGACCAACCCCAACTAAATCATCCCAGCCAGGGCTTTGTCAAGTCACTCCTTAAAAATCGCTAATTAGTTGGCACTGGTCCCACTTTTTGAGCAAGGGGGGTTGATCTAGATGACCTCCTGAGGTCCCTTCCAACCCTAATATTCTATGATCTGACTATACTACTCAATTAAATTTAGTTCAGTGTATGCTTTTAAACTTCTCCTTCCAAGTTAAACAAATGCTGAATGCCAACTACAATACTTCACTTCTCTAGTCTCTTCCAGTTGAGATTTTCAAAGAGCTTTCCACAGACAAATAATGTAAGCTTTACAAGACCCCTGTGAGGTAGACAAATATTATTCCCATTTTACAGATGCAAATTAGGAGGCACCGAGCAGTTAAGTGGCAAGGCCAAGTTTGCATAAAACATCTAGAAAAAAAATCAATCAACTTGCAATTCTGTCCTTTGGCCACAAGACCATTCTTTCTATGTATGAAAAATTGAACCATAAAGTGTGTACATGGTTAACTAGTCTGACAGTATAGTTACTGAAAGTAAAGGCCACTATTATTAGATTTTTATTATTTATATTGTAGCTGATTGAAAAAGTGTGTTTGTAGAAGGTTTGTAACACGTGTGCACATGAAGAAAAACTTCAATGCAAATGTAAAGAAAAATTAATGTGGGGAGGGAGGGGGGCGGGAAAAGTCATTTTATATTGCAATCATGTCCCAAGTCTTCATTCAGGATCAAGATCCCATCATGCTAGTCTCTGTGCAAGCACTCAGGAGGTCCAAGGAGCCATTGATAGCAAGACCATTCTAAATTTTAATTAGCAAGGCATCATCCTCAACATATCAGGCTATTTACTGACTAGCAACATTAACTTTTCCAACACAAGATGTTTTTTGAGAATGTTTTTACCTTTCATGGTTTCTTTTCGCTGTAGTTTATAGGTTTCCTTACCACGGCACAAGCGATAAATAAAGAACCCCAACTGATCCACATTTTCAATGCGATCAGTAACAATCATCTGTTCATGAATCAGATAGGACTGAGGCAAGTATGTTCCAGCCTACATTAAAAAAAGGCAACAGCTCATTATAAAAAATGCAACTATTCATTCTCATAGTAAATACACCCAATTCAAATCAATTTTATATAATCTCAAATAGCAGCAGTTCCATACAAAAGAGAATATGTAGTACGTATTTCAAAATATGTAGTAAGTCTTTGAAACATCAGAAATGTGACTTCATTATAGTGGAGATATTTAAGAGATAAAGTAATCATCTAAAATGTCACAACATTTTCACAGCAGGAAACTGACACACAGTGTTCTTCTATTACAAAAATGAAATCAGCATCAGTTTTTTTGGCTCAAGAGAAACAAATTTTCTCTAAGGAAGGTTAGTCACTGTGGGACAAATCTTCAGTTCTTACTCACCAAAACTACCATTTACTAGAATGTCAATTGATTTAAATGGGAGCCTTGTCCAAGTAAGTACTGCAGGAATGTGCACTTGGTCAGTGCTATCTTGCCAATTGATGGAGGTGTCAGAGCTCAGTAGTTTAGTACTGTCCTGCTTCAGTCTGTTCAGTTAAAATAGGGGAATCCCAAACATTTTCATAGCATAGGCCACAACTTAATGAATTATAAATGGGAGGAGAAATTGTCCACATAACATCCCTGTGGCAGCTATAGCAAACAAATATATTAGAAAGTATTTCTTTCCTGTATGTTAGCTGTCTTAATGCAATTACTGGAAAATAAGAAGAGCCCAAATAATGTGACTATTGGGCTCCGCAGAGACCACCCCCAGACTCTGCAGACAACATTTAGAAACCAGGTACAGAAAACAGATCTAGGGCCACATTCGTTGTCCATCTGGAGTCCACAAGAGTTTTGCCATTGATTTAAATGAGGGAACAATCAAGCCAATCAGGCTTCAGTCAGAGGAGAGGAAAGAAAAAACAGAAGAAACTGGCAACTTTATTAAAAGTTGACTTTATAAAAATGTTATCTGCAAATACCAATCAGTCTTTCCAAATTGTGACTGAGTGGAAAGAGATTCCTGTTTATGATACTAATCTATTTTTCCTGTTTATGATACTAATCTATTTTTCACTTGAGTTCAAACACTTAAGCTACTTTTAAAAAGCACCTTGGAATCCAAAGAAGCTGCTGCACTGAATCCAGAAAATTACATTAGCATAGAATTTAGGGTAGCTGGCTAAAGATTACTACTATTTGTATTGTCAATAAACCACTTATGGGTTTCTATTACAAACCAGAGATTAAGGACAACAGTGTCTTTGCAGTCCAAGCAGCATTTTAAACAAGCCGATTAAGTGCTGTTCTTTTTAGCACCACGGTAGTGATTATGTAATGTTTACTTTTAAATATAGAAATATTCTTGACCATATCTAAAAGAGGCACACATAGGTGAATTTTTTTTTCAGCTGACTTTAATGTAGTTCTTGAAACAATGAAAAGTCTGATTATTTAAGCCAATAGTTTGTAAAGACCTTCCAAGTTCAGGTTAAAAAACGTTTTCTTGTTTTTCACAGACAGAAAATAAAGATTGTTACAGTAGAGACATTGCATATTAAAGTATACCATATAGTATGTTGCAATTTAAAAGAATATATAACATAAGAAAAAAATTGCCCTCTAGTGTAGTTAAAAGAAATTATGCACTCACTTAAGCGCTTTAATTGCATACTATATAGATGAGGAAAATCATAGCTATACATTATTCTTGTAGCATATTTGCACATATACATAGATGCACACAGTTTAAGGCCAAGAGGGACCATTAGATCCTCTAGTCAGACCTCCTGCATGTTACAAGTTATTAAGTTTCACCCAGTTATCCCTGTATTGATTCCACCAACTTGTGTTTGGCTAACGTGTATCTTCCAGAAAGGCATCTACTCTTGACTTGAAGAGATCAAAAAATGAAGACTCCACCAGCTACTTTGGGTTTTTTTGTTCCAATTGTTAATCACCCTCATTATTAAAAATGTGTGTCTTATTTCCAATTTGAATTTGTCTGGCTTTAACTTCCAGCCATTCGTTCCTGTTAGGCTTTCTCCACTAGGTTAAAGAGCCCATTAGTAATCAGTATTTTCTCCCCATGAAGATACTTAAATTGTAATTAGGCTTAGCAAAATTCTATGTTTATTTATTTATAATTTTGACAGATATCTGAGTTTAAATAGATAAAAATAAAAAGCTTAAAAATAAATTTTCACAATTGCGGGAAAATATGGTGGATGTCCAACAGTAATTATATAATGACAATAGGTGTTGATTCAAATATTTAAAGCTTTATAACGGTTAAAACACAAATTATCAACATCACATGTCAAAATATACAAAGTAAATATCCTTAAATCAGATTCTAATAGGTTCTTAAGCAGTACTTTTCTTACTTTGTCTATCTGTAAATTTCTATCATCATCTATGGAAATATTTTTTGTAGGTGTGTGAGTGTGAAAGAAATGGATGTTTACTGATAAAAACCTAATCCTTCCAAGTCTAACTAATCAAGTCACACTGCTCAGTCTTCTTTCTGATAAACTAAACAGGTTGAGTTCCTTATGTCTTTCAGTGTAAGGTATTTTCTCCAACCCCTGAATAATGTTTTTGGATCTTTTCTGCACCCTCTCCAATTTTTCAACATCTTTTTTAAAAGATGAAGACTAGAACAGAATAGATATCCCAGTATGAGCTTCACAAATGCCATATACAGAGTTCAAATCACTACCTTATTCCTACTCATTCCTTCCCTATTTATACATCCAAGGACTACATTAGCCCTTTTTCCCCACATCTTCACATGAGGATCTCAGTTGCTTTCCAGGATGTAGTCCCCCATTCTGTAGGTATACTTTGCATTCCTTGTTCTAAATGTATAACTTTGCATTTAGCTGTATTCAAACACTTTTTCTTTGAATGGGCCCAGCTTACCAAGCAGACCAGATCACTTTGTATGACTGCCTTGCCCTCGTCATTATTTACCAGTCTACCAGTCTTCAAGTCATCGGCAGATTTTATTAACAAGGATTTTATATTTACTTCCAGATTATTGTAGAATAGCCTCAGACCTTGTACTGATCTTTGCAGAACCCTCCCTTGATACGCCTTCATTTCATGATTCCCTATTGACAACTACTTTGAGATCTGTCAGTTAGCCTGTTCTTAATCTATTTAATGTGTGCTTTAAAAAATTAGCATTATATGGTATTGATCATCAGAATTTTGTGCAGTATTAAGTCAAATGCCTTATTGAAGTCTAAGTTCGCTACCTCTCTGCAGTTACCTTTATCTACCAAACATGTAATCTCAAAGAATGACATCAGGTTTATTTGTCTAACCCAAAGTCAATAATTCCTTTAAACTGAACCCCTCTGAAATTTTAAGGTTCTTTAGCAAAGAGTTAACTTTTCTAAAGCACTTCTCATCTGTGAACTCCAGGGTTTGTGGTGAAAACAACATGAACACATTTTTCTTTTTTATATATAACAAAAATACCTGCAATTCAACCATACCTTTATGTTAATCAGCAACTCCAAGAAATTTTTTGGTGGCATAACAACTGAAGTGTTCAGAGGAATCACATAGCACTTATCCAAGCTAAGGTCGAGATAGGCTGTGAGTCTCTGGTGAAGAAATGCATATTCTAATCAAAATCATTTTAGTAATTTTACAGTTAGCGAAACTGTATAAATATTGTTCTCAATTATGGTCATACTTGTTCTTCCTGTAAGTTACATTGCTGTTAGTTATAAAGTGTGTTCTAATTTACTGAATTTGCAGGTTGGATACAGAGATAAAAGGCAATTCTAATATCAGTTTAGGTAGAACAAGAGATTTGTTCAAGTTAATAGGTACTAAGTAGTTCAAACTTTTTAGTGCATCTGAGCTGTCAGAAGCTAAAGTGCAATATGTATATAGTCTTGTTGCTTGTATTTTTAAATTTTAGGGAGAAATCTGAAAGTACTTCTGTGCTACCTTTCAGAGTTCACAGTGAAATGTGACTGGAAGAGAACACAATAGAAAGTACCAGATGCTATACATAAAAATATTTCATTCCTCCAAAATACTGTGCAGCTGAAATGCTATTGTTTACTGATATTTTTGGGAAATACTAGCAACCTCAAAAATGCAAATGTCAAAGTTGCAGGATTTACATTTTGAACCAGTAATTTATGGTTTTTGGGTTATCCAAAGGGTAATATTTGCAACAGTTTATTGAACTATAACTCTAAATGGACCCTTGAACTAGACAGAGGTCTTGAGGCACCATTAAGCTGTTTTTGCTAAGGAAGGGCAATATATTATGTTCATGTGTTGTATGTTGCAAGACTGAACATTTTTTATGAACAACATATTAAATGCAAAGAACTAATAGCCCCAACCCTGCAAACACACTATTGGACATAATGATTACTACTGTAACTAGAACCCAACTGCCAAAGTAGTAAGTAGTTTGCTTATAGCAAGAGTTTGCAGCACTTGACCTTAAGTTAACAAAATATTAAGTCTTAAGAATACTGAAGCACAAAAAGTGATGTTCTTACAGTCACATTGCTCTTCATTTTCTATTAATATTTTCGTAACACAGCTTCAGGTTTCTTAAGAGTCTGATCCAGTGCTTAATGAAATCAATAAGAATCTTTCTGCTGAGTGGACATTGACTTAGGCCTTAAATGCATATTACAAAATATATTTATCGCCTGTTTTATTTCTAAGGCTCCTCTGACCATGGTATCTCATCTGTGTGGGATTTGCATTATGACTAAGTGACCTTTGCTGTGAGAAACATCTTTGCCTTTCCTATTTTTATTTTATTTAACTGTGCAACGTTAATATTATGCAGAATTTAAATGGGGTCACCATTAGGCTTTGACGGTCAGACCTCACTTGAGGAGCCAGCTTTTATTTCTGTCAAGCCAAGTAGAGAAAGTGCGAAGTGTGATGTGAAAGAAGCTCTGCTGTAAATCTTAACAAATGTTTACTGCATGTATTTTAAATAATCATGTGACTTGATTATTTTTATCAATGTTTTTTCCCAAACTTGCTTATGAATGTTAGGCATAATGAATATTATCTGTAGGGCAAATTTTTAATTTATGTTTAGACACTTTTGAGATCTGTACAAAAAAAGTATGGCAATGATTTTACACAGTAAGAAATGTTCTTTTAAAGCCTTGAATAACACAAAAACAGCTGAACAGTTATTTCCCCTCAAGCTTTTATCAGCAGCAGCAGCAATAGTGACTTTTTAGTAAAACTAGGCATGGCCTATTTAAGCATAATAGGACCATTTTCGGAAAGCTGACAAAGTTGAAAAAACCCATTTCTCTTAACTATGATCACTGAGAGAAAACTGCAGCATTACAGAGATGTCTTGCAAAAATTTTACTAGGAAGATATGTAACAAATATTTACAAAACAAAAAAGAGGATAAAAGTAGTTCAGTAGTGCTCAGTCATGCCATCAAAAACAATGAGTGGCCTGTGATGAGGCACAGTGCCTCCCGAGAGCTCCCAAATGCAGGGGGAGACTGGGAGGTCCGGCTGCTGCCATGCACCTTAAAGTGAATACTGCCCTCCACAGCCAGTCAGCCATATCCTTTCCTTTTCGCTGTGCCCTTCGGAATGGTTATCTCCATTGGAAGCACTACCATGGATGATAGTCTTGAGTTTAGGTGAGTACAATGACCGCGAATGTGACCAGTCCCTGCACATGAAAGTCAACGGGAAGGACAGCTCCTTCCACACAGCATTCATTACTGTTGCTGTTCACAATCTGGCTTCACGTATTTTCATCAATAAGATTAAATATTCTTCACTTTCTTGTATGATGACAAGGAAGTGGATGGGTTTGGTTCCCCGCTGCCCCTCTCTTTTTATGAACATGAGCACTTTATAAATGGCAACTTACAAACCAGGAGAAAAGCAAGATCATCATCAAATGTGCACTCTGTATACCAAGTTTAATAATTACTTCCAGTTTGCTGAACAAAATACTGCAGCTCACACTTTCAAACTAGCAAAAAAACCTGAAATAATTAGAACTACACAGATTAAGATGATAAAAATAAGCATTTTGTTTTGGTTTTAAATGCTTTTAAGGATTCTCGGCAGATGCTTTCCTTACCCGATGGAAATCGTGGACAATGTCTGCTGGATCACTGTCAGCAAATTCGGGAACAGGCACACTGATGAATTCAACATCATCGTCCTCAAGGATCTGAACATTTTGCTCAATTGTCTGGTAGTGAGCAGCTGGAGCATCTGCATCCGGCTCAGTCAGAGTTAAGTCATCTTCAAGGTATTTTATTCCACAGAAGTACACACCACCTTGCTAAAAATAAATTAAATAACCCCAAAACAAACATTTCAGCAACTTTATACAAAATTTAAAATGTGACCAATTACTACGCAAGCTTCCCCAGAAAGCAATGTGCATCTTAAACTCTACACTCACATGGCTCTTCCATTCTCAAACCTTTCCAGAGCAGACACTGCCCATTATTAAGCTAAATTACATGATTTTCTGCCAATGTATTTAATTCATGAGCCTACACTAGATTAATTTTAGACAGAACATGTCGTCAGCATACCTTGTATAAGAGATTAAGGGCCAAGGGTGAAATCCATCCCTGATTTTTAACCTGGTCTTCCATTTTACACCAACAAATTACTGCAGGTGCAAATAAGACACGTATACCTCTAATTACATGATTTGTGGGCAGAATAAGGTACTTAAGTCTTCATGCCTAAACTTGTGCTTGAAAATTATAGTGTTCAATAATCAGTTCCTTAAACATATTTGATTATGTTTTGTGTTCTAGCCTAAACATGTTTAAGTCATTTACTCTGGATCATGCAAAACATGTTCAAGAAGCCCTTCATAATCTTGAAGTTTTCCTAGTTTTTAAGAATTTTTAAGTTTGTTTATAAAGTGAACACATTTCTGACTTGATGTTTTAAACTACAGCTGTCTTCCCTTCAGAGCTGTAGCCTGTAAACATATACATTACACTAAAGTGATAAAAATATCCAAAGGAAATGAAACTAAACGATGTAGGTCTCCTCGCCACAGCACACTGTGGTATTACACAGGATATGCAACCTAAAGAGGGGTGTAGAAAGGACTTCTAGAACAGGGGAGATGACAAGCCAAATCTACAGTAAAGTTGCAGTTTTAGAAATGCATTCCCTCTGACCCATTCAGTGTGTCTAGAACACCCAATTTAAATTCCCTCACTTACGTTTTGTCTTCATTGTAGTGTTAGTTTCAGATATAACTCAAGTCTTGCCCCTAACCTGACTCCATTTACACACAGCCAAAAAAAAATCTATAACGAGTTAAATGGTGCTTTCAACTGCACTAGCTAGCCAGACAGTGGGGGTAGGCAGAAGCTGGAGTGCTGCTGACATTTGAGTTAGTAATGCACTGGGGACTTGGCTACCCTGTGCTGCTAATTCAAACACTCTGTGATACTCAGATGTTATTTGCAGTGTGACCACTCTCACCTGAGTTAGGCTAACTCCAGAAGAGTTAGCTTGAGTTACCTACACCCACTGCAGTGCAGACAAGCTCTTAGACTTGCTCCTGGTAACCACAAATGTAACATACATCATACCTCTGCATTTCATCCACTGAGTCTTAGAGTCTAAGTTGGTACAATTCACAAAGAAAGCAAGGATCCAGAACAAAACAGCATGAACAAGACAGAAAGGTATAAGAAGATACAAGTTAAATTAGACCCCTCCAGCTCCTCTGTGCTGTTTGACCAGTTGAGACTCCCTCAGACATTAGCAAGTGGATGTAAATAGGTCCAAAGAATCAGGTATCTGGAAATCAGGCTGTCAGGGAATCGGATTTTCCTGGTAACCCTCTGTCACGCGGGCTGCATTAGGAGGGGGGGGCATTTGTGTGGTTTGACATTAATATGTCAAAATCATAATAATTCATGTAAGACATGCCATGTCAGGTACTGTTAGAAAGGTTATAATATGCTGAATAAGATGGTAATATTTGTGTTCATGTGTAATATGTGTAAGGAAAGTTATGGAGATCTTTGATATCCCTGTATTTCAAACTGTGCTGTAGAAGACACACCCCAGACAGAGAGGCCACAGGACAATAGCCCGCTTAATGGCCCATCAAGACCTTTACAGAAGCCAAAGGCCCAGGAAGAAACTAAAGGCATACCTGAAGAGTCACCAGGATTGGCCCATGTGACTCTGGACTCCATTTTGGTTCCTGTAAAATTCCACAAGCCACATGGCCAGTGACAGAGGGTATATAAGATCAAACCACAGAAACCATTTTGTCTTCGTCTTGGTCTTTGCCTTGTGTCCTTGTTCCTGTCCAGCTGCGGACACACCTCTGGATTAACACACTTTGCAACTGAACTGAAGGACTTAGACCCATCCAGGTACTGGATGTATACCAGGGGAACTATACAAGCCTGCAACTCCACAATTGTTCTAGAAACCTGATGTATATGGACTTTTAAATCATCTGTATGTGTCTGATTGCTTTAAGCCTTTAACACTTCTCTTATTGTTTGTTTTTCTTTTACTAATAAACCTTTAGTTTTAGTTACTAAAGGATTGGCTGGCAGCGTGGTATTTTGGGTAAGATCCAAACTTATAGTGAACTGGTACTGTGGCTGATCCTTTGGGATCAGAGGGAATCTTTAGTAAAGAGCATAGAGTTAAAGCAACTGATCTCTTTACTGGACCTAGTGTCGGTTTTGGGAGCCAGAGACTGAAATGCAGTAAAGGGGGCTGTGTGTATTTGCACAGTGGCTTCTTGATAACCAGTGTGGGGGAATCAGAAGCACTGTTTGTGGCTGGTTGGGAAGTCTGACTGTGGTGTCACCCACCAGTGCTGGGAGAATTTGCTCTCCTTTTGCAGCCTGCCCTGACCCTGGCATTATCAGTGGGCTACCCTGGGCACGGACGGGTTACACCCTCCATACACAGGTCTTGCCTTCCCATAAATAGGAGAGAGAGGAGTGTCAACTGCCTCCATGGTACTGTTTCCCACTGTTTTGAGCATAAGGTGGGATTGGATACTAGCCAGATTGACACATTAGCCACCCACCTAGCCCCAGGAAATTCAGGGGCTGTATTATCATTCCCACTGAATCCCCATTAAGTCCCTTATAGCAGAACTCCAATGGCACTGCACTGCCAGGAAGCCAGAGCCAATGCAGAGGTGCAGGGCCTCTGTACAGATTGTTCTAGCCTCCTGTAGATCCCAGGTTTAGGGGCTTGCCCAATAGCCTTTTCCAACCCAGGGGAATGGGGGCAAACCCCTCCACCCAACTGAACAATAGGGGAGAATTCTGTGGAAATGTTCTGCCCCAGAAGTTCTCTGTGGGAGGGATAATCTGGCCTAGGGACTCTTACACCACCCTACACAGTCCCTCTGAATCTGGTCATACGTGGAAGAGAGTAATTTACCTCTGGGGTAAAACTGCCAGAGGCACCACGCTTCATGAATTCCCAACTGATTATCAAAGGAGAAGGACTGAAAATAACTTCTGAAAAGGCTACATGTTCAGCCCTTAAACCTACAGAAGAATAAATGTGACTAGAAAAAAACAGTAGCATTCTCTCGCTCAGTCTCTGCTAAATACAGGGTATACAGGGAGAAAAAACAAAGTGCTTTACTACACAAAATGTATTTTGGCTTACCTGGAATGCAAAATATTTGTACAAATAGGCCCCACCAAGTATCACACCAACAACCATAAACGCTACTCCAAAGCACATACACCAACACCAAGCTCTCCTCTGTCCAACAGGCACCACAGCCTCAGGGTCCTAGAAATGTATCAAAGGAAAACTGTTAACATAACATTCCAAATGATGTGTATGACTTGGATGTACATGTCAATTTAGTGCAAACCTTTCAAGCGCCACTAAAAAGTATTGGGTAATTTTACTTCATGTTTGGAAAAAATTCTTTCAATTTATTCCACGTTAAGGTTTACAGTATGTTAAGGTTTATGGTGAGATTAAAAACAGCAATAAATCCTTCTTGGGCTGACTCATCAACTGGTTACTAATGTCAAAAGCATACAAGCTGAGAAGCCATAGGGGAGGGTTCAGGAATGCTGAAGTCACCTGAACCATCGTTTTTCTCACAGCTGAGCTTTTCATAGGTTGTGGCCAAAACAATATCCATGTTTAGGCTAATTTTTGTGAAACAATAGCACATACAGGACCTGGATTCAAAAGCATCATTAGGACACCCTCCATTCTGGTACAATTTAAGAAGTTTGAAGAATAAGCAGCTAAAGGCAAAATCTGGCCCTGTACTATAGGACTCTTGATTAGTGAAGAGGAAATAAGAAGCCTTCCTCCTCCGGTATAGAAGTAGGTGTTAGATTGCAGACTATTGTTCAAAAGAATTCGAGATTAGGGAACTGGCTACTGCCCTAGTTGGCACGCTACTGGCATAATGGAGCACTGTCAGGCCCCAGTCTGTATATATTGTGCTATCCGTAGTATGTGCTATATGTGAGGCATGCAGAATACTCCTCTTTGGAGCAGCAATAAGGAGTATCATATCATGCATTTCCCCCCTTAAACTACCCTGAACAATACCAGCTGGTGCTTGTAGGAGGACTCCTATTTCTATCACACAATCAACACCCTTCACTTCCCTCACTTATGCATAATTAAAGTAAATAGAGGTCCTTGGTTTCTAAGGATACATCTACACTGCCAAAAAAAACCATGGCAGCAAGTCTCAGAACCTGGGTCTACAGAGTTGGGCTCACACCACAGCACTACAAATAGCTGTGCAGATGTTCCCACTCAGTCTGGAGCACAGGCTCTGAAATATTCTCCTCCCCAGGTTTCAGAACCCAAGCTTTAGATGAGCAGGAACAACTACATAGCTATTTGTAGTGCCATAGTGTGACCTGAGATTCATTGCTGCAGGTTTGAGGTTTGTTTGGTTTTTGTTTTTTTCCCCCAGTATAGGCATACTCCTAAAGTCTGCAATATCGCATCCCCTTCTAATCCACAACATTCAGAGATAAAATGTCTGTGTTCGCTTAGTGGAAAGTAATTCATTATACCTATCCTACTTGAGACAACAAGAAATCATGACAATCAGGAAGACAAGATAATGGTGAAAAATGAAAGTGGAAAAACCCTACATGTCTCTTTAAGAGGAAGAAACAGAAACAAGTTTTGCTCTACAGTGATGGATATACTCTTATCTTTGAGCAGATACTTCTTGTGGCTTTTGGCTTTGTTTTGGGAGGATCCCATATAAATATTTTAACAAGCTGTTATAGCACTTAATGTCTAAATAAAATGGTTACTTTTTAAATAAACGGTTCCAATTGTAACCTATTCTCCATGTTGATTTAATAGTGGTGTACAAATCAAATCAGTCACTCACAATATAGAGCAAGCTTCCATACCTTGCAGAAAAGTGGATGACAGCAGTCAATAGCAGGTTAGAACCATTAACAGACTAAAAACTTCTAAAAAATAATTCACAGTTTATGCTTGATTAAAAAAAGCTTCTTATATTAACTTGCAGAGTGTTGCAAGAAGCAAAATAAATGCTGCTTTCTTTTAGCAGTTTTTCCATTTATTACAGCTCGATACAGCACTGATTCCTGTTCCAAATACAGAATGCTGTGAGCTCCTAGAAGATGTGTTCTCTTGACCTGAAATATAGGTGTTGTAAAAATAAGCTTTTATCAAACTTTATAGACCAATCAAAGTGTTTCTATGGAAAGCATAAATAAATTCTAACTGAAGCAAAGTTTAACTGATAAAAATTCCCCTGCAGTGTTTGCAACTTAAGCACTCTAACTTCTGTGCTAATAGATAAAACCCTGAAAGTGAAACTGGCTAGAAAATTATATTAAAAATGAAACTGACTCAGAGCATAAACAGTGAAACGTAGGTAGCAATTTTTAAATCCTTTCAGTATTAATTGTTAATTATCTAAGGATTTTTTTTTATTAGCCACATGATTTTAAACCTGACATTGTCCCTTCAAGTGAAAGGCTAAGGATGACATTTAATACAATACCCAGGGTAATTTAATTAAGTTTCAGGTCAGGTTCAGATTCACTGTGGATTTTTAATAAAGTGTGTTCAATTATAACTCTAAGTCAGGTAAAACAAGGATTTTTATTATTTTTATATTGTCTCTGTATTGGCAGATAATTTCATATCCCCAGACAATTCATGAAGGACCTCTACATAGAAGTTTTTTTTTAAATGCTGCCATGGAAATTGCTATACATTTATAGGAAGATAGATGACACAGAAAATGAGGATCCAAAACTCAAGAGAAGGATATTACATAAAAAGTTAGGATATCCTTATTTTTAAATTATCTCAAAACAAACTGTTTTATTTGAGAATAGGGGAAAAACCCAAACAGCATTGAGGGAGAACAGTCACTTGTCTATAGCAAAAACACACAAACAAACAAACAAACACAAAAAGACAACAAAAACAAAATAGCTATTCAATTTAATTGATAGAACAATGAAAAAATTGTCAAGGAGGATTTTACATTATCTATGCAAGTCCCCTAGGAATTGGATTTAGACCACAAACTAATTTATCATATACCAAAAGAACCTCCAAATAGATGGAAATTACTTTCAAACTGCTTTCAAGATGGTCTGAAGTTAAAACAGGTGGCTATTAATATTCCTAACCTAAATATTTTTGCTTTGATGTATGAATAATAGCTGTAAATGGAACATTCAATACATTCCCATAATCCTTCAGTGTATAAAAGTAAGTATTATTTGTGAATGCATGCCTAGTATACAAAGATATGTCACATATATGAATTCACTGGTAGGACTAATTTGCTCACAATCTGTTGCCAATTTTAGAGCACAGTTTCAAGCAGTTTGCATATTATTTAGGATAGCATATGAGATTATCTCAGTAGAGCTAAACCCCAAATATTGGGCAACACTGAAAACCACTGTTAAATTAATGAATAATATAGATCTAATTTCCCTTTCTGAAGTGGATTATTAAGTACATCGATTGTGTCTTAAACAGAAGCACTTAATATTTATAGTTTTGGCTATGTGTAATTTTATTAATCCCACAATGATAGATTATACTAGTATTGGTAGCTACTCTATGACTAAACTCCTGGAACCCAACATTGTTTGTGCTGAGCTAGAATAACCCAAGAGTAAATTACACCTCCCTATTTCAGAATAGACTCCTGCACCTCAGGAACCATACAACTTGAAAGAGAAATGGTGTTGCTGATGCCTACCCACTACTGTTTGGGTGGTTCCTGCCTTGGAAGGGCACTGTTAACTCCGGGGGGAACTCCGCTAATGAAGATTGTGCTGAATTAGTGTGTACCCCCCCACCGGCTCTGACTACATCATGTCAAGCCAGTACAACCCATTTGGGGGTCTGTAGTAGCCAGAATAATTAAATCACATCTCTGGGTGCATCTAGGCCTTCAAAGATCTGCCTCCCTCCTTTCTTCATACCTTTAGGGGAAGCAGCAATCAGTCCTAGACCTTATGTTATGTCTCATCTCTGTCCCAGAGTGGCTTTCCCTTCTGATTCCCAGTCAGATCCCTGACCCTATGATAACTCCAAAATGAATCTTCTTTGGTGCAAAATGCTTTAAGTGAGACCGACATGAGCCTGACGTTCGCCCTTTGTAAGAGCTCATCACTCTAATGTCTAGCATCAGAATGGGACTCAGTGAAGACTTGACTACCCCACTTCCCTTGGAGAGGGGTGTCAATCAGGTATGTTGTGCTCACTCTACTTCTTTTAAATTTAAAACAGTATAAGATTAGTGTACAAATTAAAAGATCCAGAATTCCAGAGCCTGAATACTTCAAGCACTGCAGGAACAGTTTTCTTATATACAGATAATTTGATGTTTCTCTCATTAAGCATTTGAGCTGTAAGGTTACTGGGCAGGTTCTCTGAAATTTGCTTGACCTGGCCTCACTGAATAAATTATGCCAAGATTATAGTTGTTTCATTTGAATAAAGATTCTTTTACCTGTTGTGGTCAGTGGATGATGTCAAGCTTCACTCTGCATGTACCCTTCTGGAGTTCTAAAGTGCTCTCATGAGTTGTTCAAAGGATACCAAAATTGCCCATTGAGACAGAACACTTTTTAATTCCAGAGAGACAGAAGTCCTTATAAAATATATTTACCACTAAAAATACACAGATGTAACCTGAGAGTAATTATTTTGGGGTACAGGTTAAAAGAAAAATAACCTGTAGCCCCACAAACATCTGCAGTTACTCCTTTGATGAAGTGTGCCAAATACTCTTGTTCTTTTCAGTTCAGTATCTAGTGCTTCTGCATTTTGTTCCAATATAAATACGAAAATTTAACAGCACCAAGTTAGAATTTTGAAAGGTTACCCTAAATGTTAAGAGGACAACTCTCTCAGGAGGAACACTCAACCAAAGGTATTACTAGATTTGATAATCTCATGGGGATTTGTTGCAGGTAAATTTTCCCCTCCTGTGGGTTTTTGTACAAGAGCAGAATATGCTTTTTAAAATAGTAAACACTTACAAGTTGTTTTACACTTGAGGTACACACCCAGCCAGCTCACATTCTGAAAATGACGATCACCAGGCCTTTGTTTTCTGAGTGCGGGAACAAAGGATGTCAGCACTGGGCCACATTCCTGGGGGGCTGGGAGTTGGGCCCAGGCTTTGGACACAAATTGTCCTCTGTGGGACCCGTCTTGGGCTGAAAAGGCCATGTACTACACAAGCAATAATCATGTGCAAACCACAGCACTTTTCTAGCCTGGAAGTTGGGAAGGGGGGGAGGGAAGCAAACCATTGCAGCTTTCTAGCCTTGAAGTTAGGGACAGAGGAAGTGAATCAGGCCAACTTTCTAGATATGTGCTCCCTTTTGTGCTAATTTCACCACCTAGACAAAGAATGTGATTAAAGGGTGTTCTCTTTTCTTTCCCAGGCAGCTTGTTAGGGAAGGCTCAGGATCTCTCCCCCTCGTTCTTCCCTTATTGCTGGTTTGTTAAGAAGCTTCATGGTCATTTCTGCTGTTAAGATAAAGGTATATGCTACACAAGTTTTGTGGGAACTAACAAACGGGCGGATATAATTATACACCTCCTCTAGCCATTAATATTCATTTTATAATCTTTTATATTACCAGACAAGGATTTTAGGGAGTGTTGTAGAAGTGTGTGTATTTACATATTATTTTAGATAAAGAATTGTAAAGTAGTGAACTCGGGGCCCACTTTGTTGGTCGTGAGACAAAGGGGAACGAGTGGCTTAGAAACTGTAACCAAATAAATGCTCCTTATCATGCCACCTGGCTCAATCTTTCTCTCTCTTCAACGGAGCCTGCAGAATGCTTCTCTAAGTAAATTAGGGTGCATCACAGAAATATCCTTTCATACGTTTGTGCAGAAACACAACAGAGTATTAGTCTGTCCAAAGCAGTGATTCTCAACCAGTGGTATCTGTACCCCTGGGGGTATGCAGAGGTCTTCCAGGGGATACATCAACTCAACTAGCCAGGGGTACATCAACTCATCAGGGCATTTGCCTAGTTTTACAACAGGCTAATAAAAAGCACTAGCGAGGTCAGTACAAACTAACATTTCATATAGACAATGAAATGATTAAACTGCTCTATATTCACTATACACTGAAATATGAGGACAATATTTGTATCTCAGATTTATTTCATGATATGGTAAAAATGAGAAAATAAGCAATTTTTCAGTAATAGTGCGCTGTGACACTTTTGTATTTTTAGGTCTGATTTTGTAAGCAAGTTTTTAAGTGAGGTGAAACTTGGGGTACGCAAGACAAATCAGACTCCTAAAAAGGGTACAGTAGTCTGGAAAGGTTGAGAGTCACTGATCGAAAGCAAACATGATGTGCTGTGAACAATTTAGCAAATTTTGTGTTCAGCCAGCAGCTACCTCCCCACCCCCCCTCAAAAAAGATACTAACCTAGCTTTAAAAGTAGCTATGGTGGAGACAAAAAATAAGATTCAAATACATTTTGTAAAAGTTTCTGCTTCAAAGGTGCCACATATTGCCTTTGATCTGCATGTAAATCAGATGCTGTTTATGGTCCAAAGTTTTACTAAAAGGATGTTCGCATCATAATGCACAAACAGGCTGTGATTATCTGAAAACTGAATCTATATAAAGGGATAACGTTTCTGTAGGTAGAATGATACTTCCTGCTTAGAACCTGTTTGAGAACCTTCCTAAGAAAACAATTTTGGTGTTCCACTTTACTTATGTAGTCTCATGGGATGTACTAAAGTAGGCTGCAAATCCTTGGAGGCAAAATTTGGTAATTGAGCTTTTAAATAGTGTGATGGGGAGAAGAGACTCAAATTAGTGATGGATAATAGACTCCAAAAAGTGCTTGTTAATAAGGGAAGCTAATAGTTCTTCAAAATATAAAGGTTTAAAGACAGAGGTGCTGGATCTAAGCATTAAATGGTGCTGACTAAGATGTGACTATACTAACTTGCTGAAATAACATTTAAAGGACCCTTTCAAAACAACTTCATAGTCTCCTGCCTGAAATCTGCTGAGAGACTGGAGTTCTATGTATTGCATATTATGGATTGGAAATTAAAGCAGATTTTTACCCATTCAGGTGATTTATACTGCAGTCCTGGACCGCTGTTATACTGACATGCCTCTCAAGCATCATTTTTTTCCCTTGCTAGCAAGAATAGGTAGAAATTACACTAAACTGATCTTTTAACTTGCTGTTTGAAAGATGATATCCATGCAACTTAGATACTTCTTTAGAAGATGAATCATGAGAACCTCTATTCCTCTAAAGAGATTTTATTCTTTCTAACCTCAACCAATGAAGTCTAAAAAATGTCCATAGCCTCTTTTGTATATATGAGATATATGAAATCTGTAATCCTTCTGCAGCAGCATTGCCAGTTCCTTCTCTCTAATATCAAGATAGGCAGGGAGATGGATGTCCTTTTACTCAGAGTGTTAAAGGGTTTGGGTTTTTCTTGGCCTCTCAATGCCACTCATAGTTTGGATGAACCCAAATAATCTGTTAGCTAGCTGACACAACTGAGTATCTCTTCATGGATCTTCAATGTATCCAAGTTTTCTTCTATGAAATAATATAGTCACTATGAAAATTTGTTTTCATCTCTGTTTTGTACAGAATTGGGAAAGCTGCTAGCATTCAAACAACAACAAAGCACCTTTTAAGATCTGCATACTATGATAAACTAAATTTAGACTGGGGGGTTATACTGTTAGAAATCAAGCAATCAACTTAATCACTCAGTTCATCTAAACTGCACGTCAGCAAAACCACTAACAATGACACAGGTCCCTTCTGGCTTTACAATCTATGAAAATACATTAATGTAAGCAATGCTTGAATTTGCAAAGATCATACTGAAAGGGAAACGTGTGGGAGAACAGGACTGACAGAAAGGGAGGAAGTTAGGTATGTCTCAAAGGGTAGAAAAAAGGGGCAGGATAAAACTGACGAGAGAGAAAAAAGGTGGGTGAGGTAATATCCTTTATTCGACCAACTTCTGTTGGAGAGAGGCAAGCTTTCACGCTTACACAGAGCTCTTCCTCAGGCTACAACACTACTGCATACAGAAAACAGAAAGGAGAAGGAAGAGTAATATGGTGGAAAATAAAGACTACAGGCCTGCATGTTACATAGTCATTTATACCAGGGAAAAATTGATATAAAGTGCTACCAACTCAGAATGGAAGCATTTTATACCCACTCTGTGTTAGTGTAAGGGACTTCACAAGGTGCAGGGCAATGAAGAATCAATCATGCCCTACAAGCGTAATCCTGTAACTCTCACCCATATCAGTATCCTTACTTATGTGAACAGTCCCATGGACTTCTCATGAGAGGGTTACAGAATCAGGTCCTAGGAGAATAATGGCTAGGAATGGACAGGAAAAGGATGCCCAAAAGGGGGACATTAAGTAGTCCATAACTATTGAACATGACCACTGGCTCATTTAATTTTATGATGAATATTTTTATGAATGGCTTTTTAACTAACTTAGCTCTTACAAGGAAATACAGAAGAAAAATATTAAAATGTTTTTGAAGTTCTGCCAAAACAAGGACTTCAGAATTACCACATCCCAGTGTGCCTAGCAATCGCAGCAATTGGGGAAGTAACCATGTAATATACAGTATCTACATGCAGCACAAAGGTTATAATGATTCATACTAAATGAAAAAGTATTAAAAGCCATAACATTTTGGTATATACCAAGAACGTTGGAGTGTCTCCATTATGTACTTTTATATATGCAACTTTAACATTTTCTTGAGCTAAGTTTTGCATTGAATTTCCTCAAGTATGTTAAGAAAGAAAAAAAAATGTTCTGGTGCAAAAGTTTACATATTTCAGTAATACAGTGATTAGCAATTCAAATAACCAGTCCCATTATTTATACTATATTTGGCAGTATATACTGTGTCTATTTATTTTGTTAAAAAGTGAAAGTGATAGTGGATATCATTTAAAATTTATTTTTTTTAAATTATATTTAACCATTCTTTTAAAAATATATAACATGGCATTCCTCACTAAAGAGTGCATACAGCACATAGGGAGCTTGAAAATTTCCAAACAGAGCTATTAATTGTCCAATTAAAAAAACCTGATATTTTTTGCCAAGTGTGAAAAATCAACATTTTCCCTCATTCATTTTTTGATTACACAAAATTGACTAAAGAGTTTCACTAAACTTCCAATAAATACATAATATAAACTTTTGGACTAAAATTAAGTGTGAAAATTTCAGTTCAAAGTTGAACTCCCCCCCTCCAGTATTATAGGGTATTCTGGAGACTTCTGTAAATAGGGGTTAGCTAGAAAGTGCCTATGCTTCATAAAACACAAGCTTACTGCTGGTCTTTATTATTCTTGATACATTTAGTCCTTCTCTCTACATTACCTTTGTCATCCTACTCGCATATTTAATTTTTAAATATATTCAGACTTCCTTTTGGTGCTTGTCTAAGTCTCACAGACATTAGTGTCAACGGAATGCTACGTGAGCTGAATAGCCGTATCTTGGATAGTCAAGATTATGTACTTTTATGACACCTTTAAACTAGAGACCTCCTTAATACACAACACATAAATTACAGAGTCTCAGGATTTCTGACTTCTGTTCTTGGCTCTGCCACAGAGAGAGATCTTGGACAAGTTATAAACACTGGGCCTCAATTTCTCCATATATAAAATGGAACCAGCAAGGCTTCGTTATGTGATGTTGAGACTGTTAATTCACTACTATTTGTAAAGCAAATCTTTGAGCAGAAAATGTCAGTCACATGAAGTAGTATTATATATTAAGAGTATCATACCAAATAGTTGTTGTAGAAGTTAATTAAATCTAAGCCCTTCTACTAACACGAGTTATTATAGGTCTCTAAAAAAGCTTCATTGCAATGAGACTGCTCACATGTTCAAAGCTGAGCGTATGCTCAAGTGCTTTGCAGGATCACAGCCAGAATGCTTAGCACCTTGCAGGATCAAGCCCCGTAGGAGCTCATTGTGGTGGGTATTTTAATACTTTTTCTAAACAACAAGAGAATTTTCTATAACTGCAAGAATTGGACATGTGAATTAACCAAAGAGCATCACACACAGCAGCTCTGCACATTCTGCTTGTCCAGCCACTTGGAGTGAACAATTTATGTTCTGAGCAGCAAACAAAATATCAGCATAGTATTTCCCTGTCAGCATGGTGAGGGTGGACAAGTAAACTGTTGTCCCTCGGCTGCTAATTTTTCATGCTAATTTTGTAAGGCTGCTAGACAAGGGAATCTTGCTACTGGATGAAGGAAGGTCCACTGAGAGTGAGGTGACCTTTGCCTTATTTCAAAGTCTGTCATTGACACAGTGTGTGACCATGGGCCAGATGTTGTACACACTTAAGTTTGATGCAAAACTCCCAGTGACTTCAGTGGTGCACGATTGAAGCCCTTGGTATTTCTCTCTTCTGTTTTGGTTTCCCTATCTGTAAAATTGGGAAAGAGATCCAGGTTTGTATAGTGCTTTGAAACTATACATGAAAAACATGTTAATTTACACTAGGGATAAAAAGCACCATATAAGCAGAAGGGTATTTAATGTTGTTTTATTAATTTGCACTTGTGACTGGGTAATCCCATGCAGTGTATGGATTTTTGCCAGTCACTGAGAGAAGAAAAATTATATAAAGAGATAATGAATCACTGAATTACTTTAGCATTCATTCAGTCAACTGTAATTTTAGTTTTTAATGTACAATAATTAATAATATTCTTGCAAGTACATTACACACACAAAAACACAATGTAAAGTCTTAGAAATACAAAAATTTACTACAGAAAACACTGCTGAGAAGTATGGAGAGAGTGTTTTTGTACACAATTAAGTGTCTGTACTGTTTGCCTACTATAAATAAATTATATACTGAGCCTGTAAGTGTACTATTTTATTAAATTTCCAAAGAGTAATCAAAAACATTATTGAACCCAAAACAAGCATCAACAGTTTTCTTCTTCAGAGACAAATGCTAGCACTACCAGAATATAGCAAACAAATAATGAAGTATTGGAAAGAAAAAAATTAATGAAAATAATAGACTATATTTCATTGTTGATAAGATCTGGTTGAAAAAAATTTTGACAGCAGTTTTTCACTGGAAAATGAAGTTTTTTTAAATCAAAAGAATTTCATAGAAATGTGTCAATTTTGACAAATATTTTCAACAGCAAAAGTCAAAACAAATAATTTTTACTCTAGTTTCAATACAGTAAAAATGTTTCATACTGAAAGTGGAAGTGTTTCATCTTGATTTCATTTTCATTTGTTTCAACTTTTATAGGATATTAAAATAGTAATTTTCTATATTTAACATTATATAAATTGTTAATATTTATATTTATGCTTCGACATTATCAAAATGACCTGATTTGATAGTTCCAAATTTAAGTTTGCTGGCAGTTCTGTTTAGCAGGTAATTTCGGCTTTTTCACTCTGATTCGGAACAAAAACGTATTTTGAAATGTCAGAATTTCCCATAGAAGAGCAACTGCAGATTCTGAAAAGCTCTACTATTTACAGAGTACATTATATAGTTGTATGATGTTTACATTTAAGCAAAGTTCTTTCAAGTTTATCAAGGGGTGTGTGTATATAGGTATACACATACACACACCTCAAAAAGCATACTTAAGGATATGATAAAACAGTGGTTCTCAACCTTTCATTTGCAGACCCCTAAAAATTTTTGAATGGTAGTGAAGACCCCCTTTGGAAATGTTAGATGTAGCCTGCAGCCCCAGGGACACATGGGCCACAAGTCGAAAACCACCGTGATCGACCATATGTACATTTTTACAGAAACATGCACATCAAAAATAATTTATGTCCTCACCTGTAATGGCACATATAGTACAATGCATGTTATTTTTTCTAACAGTGTAAGGGCATATATACTTATGGAAACACTATTTATATGACAATTTTATGCAAAAAAGAGTTCTCCAAATACATTCGAAAAATTTACCCAAGTATCAATTTGTTAATCTGACAATTGAGAAGATATTTAGAAATAGTCTATGTAAAATAATTTTCTGTTTATCCTCCCCTTCCATGTACTGAATTGATTTAACCTGAAATGGTATTCATGGACATCAACACTGCCCCAACCAGCTACAAAACAAACAACTGCCAATGTAGTTATTATGGTGGTGTGATACAAATATCTTGTTTAAAATATGAAATATCAATGTACTGGAAACAGGGAAAACAGTCATTTCACCATAGCAAAGTTTCATATTTACCATTCAGGTCAGGAAGAGATTTCAAATGAGAGAAACACAAAAGGAAGTAGGATATGGACCACTTACAAGCACTCCTCTGCTCCTGTATGTTCATTTCTACTGCCTGAAGAAAGATTTGCAAAAAATGTTCCCAGATCAAGGTGGAAAGTTCAAGAAATGAATCCCAAGCTTCTAAGTTACACCATTGACAGCAATTGTTTTTGGTAGATTTCCAGCAAAACAAGTTTTGTTTTTTTTTCTTTTAATTTGTAATTACTTTGTGTGTATTGTTCACTTAATTGTCAGCAACATCCTCAAAGGAGCCTTAGAGGCAACTGTTCAAAGACCATCGTGTTGTTGTTTCTAAGGAAGAACATTATTTAATCAGTATCAGATATGACCATGCAAGAATTTACCTCAAAGGGTGGTAGCTAGCCACTTATTTCCCTCTACTTCCTTTTTCAAGAATCTCAAAATTAAAATAATTCTAAGATTCCTCATACAGAAAAAATTGGTTAATGTAAAAGTCAACATCCTTGTCTCTCCTCCTGCACACGTTAAAGGGTGGCCAAACCTGTATGGCCAAATAAGGAAGCAAGAGACATTTGCCCATCCTTTGCACCTGAACTGGAAGGTTAGTAGTTTGCTTTTGAGATCTGGGACATGTTCAGTAACATCCTCATCAAAACAGTGGAGAAGGAAAAGGGATCTAAGCCTAATACAATTCTCTTTCCTGTGTTTCTTTAAGTAGTGGCATCCTAATGTACACAGCATGCATATCTATCATGCTCTTGAGGCAGGCACAAGCTGTCTAGTTTAACCATCTATATTGTTGGAGAAAGGTTGGGAGAATCTTCTACAAATTACCTCTCTCCAAATGGAGGGAGAAGCATAAAAGCCACCACAAAAAAATCTTTTGCAGACAGAGATAGGACTGCCTGGGCCTCCCCTGAAAAATGATGCTACCAGGGAAGAGTGCCCTATATATTTAAAATGAGTAAATTTGGTTTTCCTGACAACAAAACAAGCAACATGACATACTATTATATAATATAGTGTACAAAACCAATGCACCTTTATCTGTAATCTTAGAAGTACAGTGGTATAAGGTCAAAAAAAATTTCCAAAGCTAAATTAACTGAAGATTGGCTATGACCCACCAAGATGACTTTATCAGATATGGCTTTATGTGGTGAAGCCTTGAAGAAGCCCGGTTGATGTCAAGTATTGAAGAAATTGACCAACAGGCTTTGAAGTTTGCCAAGGATCCAGAAAGTGGGGACTTAACCAAGTAAGCAAACTGTCTAATATCTGAAGACTTCAGGCATCTCCATAGAACTTTGGCTTTCCAAAGGTCCATTGTATTACATTTAAATGTTTATCCACACTTTGGATCTTGTGAAGTCATGTAATGAAAGACCCTATTGTACTGTACATGAGCAAGGGGAAGATTTAAGTGTAGTGTGGGAATCTGCACTAAAAATATGCTGACTTTTGGCTAAGACTATGGCATGAGAAATTTCAGCCCAAACTGAAGTTTGGTTCTTAAATCAGAGGCTCAGAATGAAATGCCTCCAGCTGCTTTAAATAGGGAGTCATTTTTGCAATTCTAAAATAATATCTTGATTGATAACTATGCAGACACAGGGATTAGTACTTTTGACTTGTTAAAAATTTGATTTATTGATATTACAGGTTCAAACACATTATTGTAGAAGCATTACCCTATGGTCTCATCTGTAAAAGAAAGTTCAATAAAAAGTTCTTTTAAATAGAAATGTATACTATCTCTCTTCCCTATGCCACTTCCTGCAACTACATTTCTTATCAGTCTCTTCTTCAGAGGTTACTGGCCAGATTCTCAGGTGTGCCTTGGCTCTTTTCTGCCACATTGCCAGCATACTTTGGTTGTAAACCTTGTCTAACCAGCCCAGGGAGGATTACCCCAAGGGTGATCTTGCAATAATGTACAGCTGAGGTAGAGAGCTGTTCCAATGTAATGTGATGAAGATGGCAGGCAGCAAGGCAATGCAAAAGTGAATTTTATGTCATCTTTGTGTGCCTACACTCTCTCCTGCTTCAGCCCCTGTCACTTTTGGTCAGATCAGAGGATCTGACTTTGTATATGAAGACTATCTGGTTTGCTATCTTCTCTCCTGGAAGTCTTCGGGTAAATTCTAACCATGCAATTAGATATGCTTAATTTTGCCAAACTTCTTCCACTTTCCCATTCCCCCCCCTCTTTTTTTTAAAAAAAACCTGAGACCAGAATGTCTCCAAGGACATTTTCACAAAAAAAATGTAAAGTAGCATATATTTTAGGTCTGCACTTGGGTTCTAGCCAATACTATTGTTGTTACCCTGCAGAAGCTTACTATGTTATGAAATACTGGTTTAATATATATGTTCTCATCTTCTTAGTAACTAAGCAGCTTCCAGCAGCGCATTAAACAATGTGACCAATATCAGTCATGTGTGGTTTGTTTTCCTTCCACAGAGAGAATTCTGTGCATTGTAGTTTTTGGTATGGTTTGGGTTGGTAACGTTTTAATGTGTATGTTGCTGTGTTTATAGTAAAGACGACAAGGTTGAAAGCCTGTGATCAGAAGGTGGTGAGATTTGTGATGGTTCTTAGATCCTGTGGGAGTTTCAGTTACAAAACAGCATTTATCTCACGATCAACAAGCCCATGGGTAGGGTAACTTCCTCTCCCAAGCCTCAGATAACTATACTGTACTTCAGTTTTTTTTTTTTACTTCTGCTTTCAAACACACATGCTTGAAAAGGGCTATTTCAGGAGAATTCCTTGAGGCATGCCTGTGGGGACCAGAGCTGGGACCAGTTCTGGCAACTAACGAAAGTGTGTCCAGGAGAGATTCAAAGCTCCACCATTCCTTAAGAGTGCTCATTTGCTGCTGGAATTATTGCCTATACACAGCATCCATTCCAAACATTCTATTTAGGGCTGTTTAATTTCTGTTCAGGCAGAGATCTAGGCAGCACCAGTACATCTGCTAACAGCAGAGGAACTTATAAGCAGCTACAGTGAAACTAGACAACCTTTTAATCAGTTTAGTAAATTTTTGCAATTTCTATTTCTAGAGAAGCAATACTATAATAAAAACTGAGCAAAATTAAGGTCCAATCCTATACCTTAATCTGTTGAAAGTACTAAATTCCGCAGGAATGAACACTTGCCCCATTCAAGTCAATGTGAAAACTCCCACTGACTTTAACAGGGTAGGATTTCACCTCAAAGGCTTTGCCTAAGAAACTTGTAAGACTGGCCCCTTAATTTGTACCCCAAATATTTTCTTAAGCAAACAGTTATATAGGTTTAGAAAAACTGATAAAATAGTATATTGCCCAACAGACCAGCTACACAATTTTGATGTGTGATGCACAAAAGATTACAAAAGCATGTGAAAACTAAAAAATACTTATGTGTACTTAGGTTTAACTGAAAGATACTTATGATTATGTGCAATATGCAATTTTTAAACATCTCTATCACAGCTTTAAGTGTTTAAAATGGCCTATACCTTTGCAAAATTAGTTTTAATTAAAACAATGGTTAATTACAGTAGTGTTAAAAAAGCCAGGACCTTTATGTGCTGTACAGTTTTGCATTTCAGTAACTTAAAAACTTGCCAGACTGCATTTTGTTCTTTGTTTGTGGCTGTCTGGGCTGAAACTTTGCACATGGTTAAATAAAACAAACAAACGTTAACACAGAAATGTAAGGCTCTGAAATTAAGAGGATGCAGCAGAAATGTAAGCTGATCTCCAAGAACAGTTCCACCATCATAAAAAAGGAGTAAACACCTTTCCCCAAGCAATTTCTCAAAAATTTTCAACGTGCTCCAGCACACTTCATTTGGTTGTCATCAGGTGGATTCATGTCTGATCTTGTGTCTTGCTGGGCACCAAGTGTGTTTCTTACAGCTGGTGAACCTGTGGTTTTTTCTAGCCAAGCTGTTCGTATTTTCTAACTGATCAAACACACGAGACACCCTAACCTCGTCCCTTTTGCCGTACTGCAAAAAAGACATTGGGCTACGATGAAAGGTAGCTCGAGACCAGTCTCGTTCTCCAACCCTGACCTAATATATGCTGCATTTGCAGAGGGACGGACTCAACCGAACAGGCTTTCCCTAGGGCTAACTACGCTGCTCCTAAACAAGAAACCAGCTGCAGCCCTTTGCACTCCTGCCCCCCAGTTAACTTGAACTACGGAGCCGGGCGGGCCACCAGAAAAGCTGAAGGCAGCCGCACAAAGGCCCAGCTGGCCCTCATCCAAGCGCTGTCGGGCTCCGGCAAACCCAAGTGCGGGGAAACGGGGCTGCTGTGAGCGTCTCCTCCCGTCAGCCATTTTAGGCGCCTGCTCGGGCCAGAGCTCGGCCGCTGCCGCTGCTCCGCTCGCCCCCGACATTCGGGCACGAGTCGTCGGCAGTCACCTTATGGGGGCGGGGGGCTCGCCTTCCATCGATAGACCGGAGGCGGGTTGGTTTGCACGGAGACGCTGGGGGGGCTGCAAAGCTCCCGTTCAACACCCCTCCCCCCAGGGCTCCTTTGCACAGCCCGGCTTTTACCCCCCGGGTCGCACGCAGCGATGTGAGCGGACTGACCCACCGTCGCCTCCCCACAGAGCCGCGCGGCGGGCCGGGCCGGAGGCGCCGCTCACCTTGGCGGCCGGGCCCAGCATGAGCACCCGGCTGTTCTCCGCGTCCTTCTTGGCGGCCTCCTTCTGCGCCAAGGCGGAGTGAAAGGCCACCTTCACCATGGCTGCGGCCGGCCGCCCCCGCGACTGAGCACTGGGCGGCTGCGGCTGGCGCTGACCCTGCGGCTCCCCTCGCGGTCCCGAGTCCGGCGGAGGCGCGGGGCACTGGCTGCGGCGACGGAGGCGAGCGTCTCCCAGGGGGGCGGCCGGAGGGAGGAGGCGGCGCCGCGCGGGGCGGGGCGGGGAGGACGCGGACGAGCCGGGGCAGGCCCGGCTGGCCCAGTCAGAGCGCTGCGCAGTCGGGGGCCGCGCCGGGCGGGCAGGGAGCGGGGCTGGGCGGTATTAGCGGGGCCCAAATGGTGGACGCCGCCCCCGGCCGCCGCTTCTTCCCGGCGCTGGGGGGGTCTCCGGGGCTGTAGGTTGATCCCGAAAGAGGAAACCCCGCTCCAGGAGCGCTGGCTGGGAGCCCTGCTGCTGCCGCCTGGTTTCAGGTCCCCAGGTAGCCGACGCCCAGCTCGGCTGCTGTGGAGCCGTCCCTTGTTGCTGTCCCCACTCCCGTCCCAGCCGTTCGCTGAATACTGTCTTTTAGGCCCTGTCTGCACGTGAGTCTGGGGGGCTTGAGTCTCCACGAAGCCCTGTTTGGGTCAATGGGGGGCCACCCTGCAGGTGTGTTTGCAGGCTCCAGCCTCCGGATCTAGGACAGACTGGTCCAGTTACTAAGGCCCAGTCTGTGCTGACAAGGGAGGTCAAGGTAACGCCGCTTACGTTGACCCCCTAGGGTATGCGTCTCCACTGTCACGTTAGTTCCACGGGCCTAAACTGCAGGAAAATGCAACTTAATAAAACCAGTTCCGCAAGTAGGGTAGCGCTGAAGTCAAATTCTGTGCCTCGAATCAGCATCAATGTAGGCAGAGTGCAATGGAAACCGACATCATTGGCCTGCAGGAGGAATCCCATAATGCTCTGTTGTGACTGCTCTGGACATTGGTCCTGTGCTGTAGGTTGGCCATGTAAACTAGAAATAGCTCCTCCCTCAAGCCTCAGGAAGTATTGAATTCCCATCTCCTGTTTTGTCAGCACGGAGAGCTTTGTTGCTGAACTGCTCATGGCGACTGTACACCCCAAACGTGCTCCACAATGGCATTGACTTGAGGTCTGGGATCTCATCAGCCTGTGGGGTAGAGTCTGTTCTGGCTCAGCTCCGAGCCAGCTAAAAAAATTTAGATATCCAAAAGAAGATATTGTGTGGTATAGTTGAGAAGGGCCACAACAGGGATATGCAGCAGAGCCACATTAAAATAAAAGAGCTGAGGCAGGCATATCAGAAAATTAGGGAGGCGAACAGTTGTTCTTGCTCATCACTGAAGATGTGCTGTTTTTATGAGGAGCTGCATGCAATTCTTGGTGGTGACCCCACCACTGTGCCACCATGCAGCATCATTAACCCCAAAGAATCCCAGTCCAGGATGAATGAAGAAGACTCTGTGGAGGAGGAGGGCAGGGTATCCCTTCTCCCTGTGAGCCAGGACCTTTGTTTGTTACCACAGAGCAGCCCAGCCGTACACAGGACAGCAATACTGACCAAGATGCAGGGGAAGGCACGTCTGGTGAGTGTGTATAGAAAATCTCATTTATGTGGTTATGTCCCCAGTCCAGCTTCTTATTTTTGGGAGAAGAGGAGTTTGTGCTTTTGATGGGATGTGCTTCCTGGGTGTTGGTAAACTTCAGCAGAGGGTTCCCCCCAGAACAGGCTATTTATTTACATAGGAATGCTCCAAGAATCTTTCGTGGATATCTCAAGGAAACTTTCATGTAGATACTCTGCAATCTTTTGCAGAAGGTTTCTGGGGAGGGCAGCCTTATTTCTTCTGCCACTGTAGGAAACTTTACCCCACCGCTCTGCTATTAAATGAGCAGGTATCATTGCAGAACACAGCATAGCGGCCAGGCCTGTACCCCAATGCTTGCAGCAAATCTTCCCTTTCCACCTGCATTACCTTCAAGAGACTGGTATCACACATGATCACCTCGGGATGATGGCGCAAGTTTACAGTACCCAACCAATATAGTTACTGCGTCTTATTCCGCTGCCGTGGACGGTGTCCCTGGGCCCCTACACAAACAATTCCCTAGTCATGGTATTGCTGGCCTGGGTATTATGGGTCCAGGAACTGGTTGTCCTACCTTTTCTCCAGCTACGCTTCATGCACATCCTCCTCTAATCTTTGACCACCTCCTCCCAAACTGGTCTTTGGGATGGTAAAGGGGAGCCCAATGATCCTCCTTGCTTAAATAAGTGTGGTTTGGGGAATTTAGTGCTACTAAGATCTCACTATAATAGATTCAAGGGCCCTTTACTTACTATGTCTGGAATGCCACTCTGTCCCATGCAATACATACAGATTGGAATGCAGGTCTGGTTTCACCTTGCGAATATGAAAGGGAGTTCTTTTTACACTGTAACGTTTCTGCTGAATGGGGTCAGCTAACAATAGCAACTTTTTGCTTTGCTTGCCTTACAGTAGACACCTTGGCCTTCATCCCATCTTGTACTCCCACAGAGCGCCTTTCCCAGATTAGGAAGCGGAAAAAAAAACCTCAAGATGACATGTTCAACGAACTAATGAACACCTCTGCAGCTGTTGACACAGATCTCAGAGCCTGGAGGATGTCCTTTTCAGAAATACTAGACATGGACATGGAACAAAGAAAATCAGCACAGGAGCAGGAGCGTGCAACGCAACAGAAGATGTTGCATATTATGAGGGATCAGTCTGACATGCTGAGGCATCTGGTAGAGATCCAGGAAGAGCAGTGGCAGGACAGACTCCGTTCTGCAGCTCCTCCAAAAACGCTCAACCAACAAGCTGTTTCTTACCAGCCCCAAGCGCTCTAGGAGGAGGTTGAACAGAGTGCAGTACATGCTCCACTCCATGCCGGTGGAGGCAAGCAGAAAGAGGCAATGGCCCCTTTAAGAACTGCAAGCAACTATTGCTGTTTGCACAGTCACACTTTGCTCTGGATTGCCAAGCAACCTGATGACAATGTTAACTTACCTTCCTTTCCCCCCACTGAAATGGATCACGAATAAAACTGTTCTGCTTTAAAAAAAAATTGTCTTTGTTCATTCATAGCTTAGGGTTTGTAAGTGGGAAATGAATGGGAAGGGGCTGATGGTGCGAGAGTGGAGATTAGGAAAGAAAGGTGCAGCACTGACAGAGACGTACATTACTGCAGTTCATTCCAAAAACAGTTTGTCAATGCTTCCCTGAGGCACAACGCTCTGCGATTGGCTCTTAGTGTAGCACTGGAATCTGGCTGCTGAAAATTTGCTGCCAGCCTATCAGCCTCCACGACACAACCCTGGGGGAATTTTTCCCCCTTTGTTTCACACACTTGGAGCACACAGCATGCAGAGATAACTGCTGGGATGGTTTTTTCACTGAGGTCAAGCCTAGTAAGTAGACATCTCCATCTTGCTTTTAAATGGCCAAATGCACATTCCATCAACATTCTGCACGGGCTGAGCCTATTATTGAAATGCTTCTTCTCGCTGTCCAGGTGCCCAGTGTAGGGCTTCATTACCCAGGGGAGCAAGGGGCAGGCAGGATCACGCAGGATGACTATTGGCATTTCAACATCCCCAATATTTATTTTTTGGTCAGGGAAGAAAGTTCTCGCCTGCATCTTTTTGAACAGACCTGAATTCTAAAGATGTGCATGTCAAGCACCTTTCCAAACCCTCCCCCTCCCCGCCCAATTTATGTCGGTGAAGTGTCCCTTGTGATCCACAAGGGCCTGCAACACTATTGAGAAGTATCTCTTCTTGTTTATGTTCTCTGTGGCAAGGTGGTTTGATGCTAAGATAGGGATATGTGTGCCATCTATGGCCCCCCAACATTTGGGAACCCCATTGTGACAAACCTGTCCACTATGTCCTGCCTGTTTCCCAAAGTCACTACCCTTTGTAGCAGAAGTCTATTAATGGCCCTGCACACTTGCATCAAGCAGCTCACACAGTGCATTTACCAACTCCTAATTGATTCCGAACTGACCAGTAGCAGTCTGGGATCGCTAGCTTCCACAGAGCAATGACCACTCACTTCTCCGCTGTCAGAGCAGGTCTCAAGTGGGTATTCATGTGCTGCAGGGCTGGAGACAGCTCCGTGCAAAGTTCAAGAAAAGCGGCCTTTTGCATATGAAAGTTCTGCACCCACTGCTCATCATCCCACACTTCATAACTAAGTGGTCTCGTCAGTCACTGCTTGTTTCTTGAAACTAGAACCGGTGCTCCACTGACTAAAGTTGTTGAATGACAGCCTGCAGCAAACGTGAATTGTTTCACTCTATGGCTTGTAGCAGGGTGGCCTCAGTAACATCACAATTTTCTGTGCTGCGGCTCCTGTTTCGCCCTTGAAAATACTGCAGGATAAGTCGAGCGGTATTTGTGACACTCACAATGATAGTGCAGAGCTGAGTGGGTCCATGCCTCTCCAGCAATGGTATGCACATGGCAGAGAAAAACGGCACAAAAAAGCATTAGTCTCTTGGTTTGGGACAAGAAGGGAGGGAGAGGGAGCACGTTGTATCATGGGAGGACGACAATCTTCCCAAAAGTCTCAGCGTCTAGTTGCACTGTGAGTTAGTTACCCATGGTGCACTGCTTTGATTGTCAATCCAAGCATGGCTAGTGGGGACACAATTCCCAGATGCAATGAAATTCTAAAATTTAGTGGATGAAAGTCGATTTAAAATAAATCAACTTCACTCCGCAGTATAAACATAGCCTCAGTAACTATGTACAGTACCTAGTGTAATGGGGCCCTGAGTTAGTCAAAGTCTGTAGGCACTACTGTAATACAGATAAATGATGGGTCAGTTTATGTTCTGATTTACTACCCACCCCAGCAACCCCTAAGAAGTAAATGCACATGGGATCAGAACTGAGAAATACTTGGTGCAGGCCCAGGCATTGTACGGGCAGCAATCCAAAGCTATTACCTTGATTCCCAGAATCTCAGCTCTCATAACAAAATTAAGAGTAAAGGTAAGCCTGTATTCATCATACTTGGGGAGTAAACCTCAAAAATGTGAGTTTAAACCATGTGCGAATGGGTCTGTCTGCAGAGAGACTGCTACAATAGCTTTCGGGGTTTGAACTGTCCTGTTCATCTCACTGAGGTGCAGTGGTATAGCTACAGTCACACCAGGGCCCGGAAGGTTATGGGGGCCCAACCAGATGGAGCAGTGCTCCAGAACTTAACATGGCGTGCAGGGTCACACCACTCATTCAGATTTGGCCCTGCTGCCCATCCACTGGTGGTGTGATGGGGTGGAGGGGTTGCAGCATAACTCAGGTTTGAACTGGCCAGTGGCCACCCCTCCATTAGAATGGAGTCAGAGGACAGCTAGGCCAAATTTGAATGAGTGATGTTTCAACTTGGTGTGCAGGATCATGGGCCAAAACTGAAACGACGCTGTGAGCCCATGCATCAAGTTGCAATGCCACTCATCACTCAGATTTGGCCCATGCTGTGTGAGTGTGGGGTGGGCGATGGAAACAAATGAAGCCACTTGGTGGCTGGGATCAGGAGGAGCTGCCATAGCCCAGGATGGGAGTGAGGGGCTGAGCCAGGGGGTACTATTGAATAGCCAGATTGGTTCTGGAAGCAGTGGGTGAGGGGCTGAGGGTGAGTTATTGGTGGGCTATTGGATGAGTGGGGAGTCTTGGGGGGCTGTGGGAGCAGGGGTTGGGGATGAGTGAAGGATGTTGGGGAGTCATAGGTTAAGTTGTGGGGACTGTAGGAGAGAATAGAAAATGTTGCAGGGCAGTGGGGTAGGTTAGGGGCCAGAATGTTGCAAGTGAATTGTGAATGTTGGGGCTGAGGTGTTGGTGGCTGCGGTGAGCTGGACGTATGTCAGGGTTGCTGGGATGTGGGGGGGGAGCTGTCAGGATAAGTGGGAGCTGGTCAATGGTTGTTGGGGGTATATGTGGATGGGAGAGGCATTCAGGGGCCTGTGTGGGGTGAGAACACTGCTGAGTGGCCCTGATCAGAATTAATCTCTTTACTCTGTAAGGTAAGCAAAATTGTAGATTTTGGAATTAGGAAGGAGATATCTAACCTATTCTTGCCCCAGCGCACTCTGGGGTTTTGTTACACCACTGGTGAGGTGATGACTTTTAAATTATCATTACTTAGCATTTGAGTTAACATTGCTAAATACTGTCACTGCTCCCGTAAGAAATGACAAGAAAGGTCATAAATGTGCACAGTTTACTGTGAGTGAGTTCTCATTTTGGTGCCACAAGCGGGTGACATTTAGGAGATACCATCATTTCTTTTTCCCTCCAGTCAAGAAGGAGCCAACTCCAAGAAACTTAGTAGAACATGTGGACGTGTTCAAACCCTACTAAGAAGTGCTAAGTTGAAAGAGCCCAGTGGAGCTAAGTGCATATGCAATCATATATTGAATTTATCGTCATAATCTACAGTGAGCAGCATCTCATTTTGGTGACTCAACTGGGTGGAGTTTATTTTGTTTGCATAACTTGGAAGAGCACCTCTCCCTTTCCCCCACCCCAGTCTGAGGCCTGTTAAACATTTATCAATGCAAAATTAGGCTTTTGGCAGAATTCAGCCCCTATGGAAGTGGATGCAATGCCACTGACATCAATAGGATCTCTTCTGTCTCTAGGTTTTTATATGGCAACCTGGCTGAATTGTCTCTATAATGTATGCCCAATCATCTATCCCCCTTAAAACCATGCTCCTAAAATGGATGACAGAAGAAATAGCTTTAAAGCTCGGTGTCTTCATCACGGAGTACTTTAGCTCAATAGCCCTCAGACTGAGTCCAACCTGGCTCTTAAGTTGGTTTCTTTCTTCCAATGAAGTAAAGACCGCAAAGAAAAACTCTGCTCAAAACTACATCTACTCTGGGACAAAACAACTGTTCACACGGTTCATACCTAAAACCCTTACTTGCCACAGGTTTGCTCGAAACACACTCTGGGCCTATTCGAAAATCAGTCAATGTTCATCGAAAGATTTGCAGATGTTTTGGGAAACCCAAGTTGAGTCTGTATTGGAACCAGATGAGTATTACCTAGTTTCATTATGAAAATTTTGCTTAGCTCAAGTGGCAATAATCATAAAAAACATTACAATATTCTACATTAATGTCATGAAATGCTATAGTAAGGCTATTTTAAGCTATAGTGTGAAGGGCCATAATTAGAGATCTGCCCATGCAGAAGCAGGGTCCAAATAATCAAATGTTTCAATGGTTACAGTTCTCCTCTGTGACTAAGGTTCTTTTTAGACAAAACCTCCGCCTCAGATATTTGCATTATTGGAGGAATTATTAAATTATTCCCCTATCTCAGTGAGTGATTTTATTTGTCTCAAGGTTTAACCAGGATGCTCTAGATCAGTATTTCTCAACTGATGGGTCATGACCGTGTGGGCAGGGTAGTAATGAAAAGCAATCAGGCATTAACCATTTTAATACAATCTGAAGCAAAGAAAATCTTGCACCCCCACATCTCACAAACCCTTACCCTTCAGAATCAAGTATTCCTTGTCAATCTCTTGAAAAAACACATAAAAATAAATTATATAGATTTATCATAGACACATTTTCACTCTTAGAGTGTTGCCCTTTTTGAGCCCAGTGGATAGCCAAATTTTGGGGTCTTGCTGATTGTTTCCATTAGGAAGAGAAATTAATGATGGAGTCAAGTGTTTCTTTGATGAAATCCCATATATTTACAAAGAATGCACACAAAGTCCTGTTTTTGAGAACATAGTAGGACTCAAACAGTAGGAAATAGTTTCTTTGCCCAGTCCAAAGCCTCTTTTTCGCAGTGCTTTACCCAAAAGCACTCTCTCAACTTTTCTCAGGGTTGCTTTACAGTGCACCTCTAGCTATGTCTTGGCTTCCTTCTGCGTTTCCTGGTGTTTCTGCTGTGCCTCTCTGACACACACAGAAGGTGGCTGTCATGCCCAACAATTTCAGGGAAGTGATTGGGATTGCCCAACCCTCAGCACAACAATGTCAAATGTAAGAGAACTCTCAAAGAAGAGAGAATAACCTGGAGGGATTTTTCTCTTTTCCCTCAAACTCCCCTCCTTCCTCAGTTACCGTGGACAACACTATCATCATCCTTGCCATGTGGATGTCATTTCTGACTTGTCTCTCTAGCTACCATCAAGATCATCTTCCAGGCTTGTTGCACCATGCCTGGAAATTGCCTATTTCTTTGCATTTTTCCACTGGTTCCCCATTTTCCATCACATCAAATACAAATGACCTGATTTCACTTTTGAGGCCATTCATGGCTTAGTTTGGCCTTACCTATCATCATCACATTATATGGCAAGGGTGGCTAAACTTGGCTTGGGAGCCACATGCTGCTCTTTTACAATTAAAGTGTGGCTCACGGAGCCCTCTAAACCCCACATTCTCTACCTACCAGACTAGACTGGGGATTTCGGGGCTTCAGCCTTGTGGTGGGCTGTTGGGGCTAGGGGCTTCTGCCCTGTGGGAGGCACCTGCCAGGGCTCAGGACATTTGCCCCATGGGGCACACCTGCCCAGGCTTCAGCACGGCAGGGAGAGGGGTCTCAAGTGTTATGTTAAATCCTTGGAAAGTACTTGTATTCAGCATGGAACACAGAGAGATGCAAACCCATGAAAAGTCTTTATTTAACTATACTAAAACCAGCCAGGACTGGCTGAGCTATCCCCTAATAGTCTAACTCTATTGCTATGGCAACAAGCTAAGCTTTGTTGTTATGGCAACCTAGGCAATAAGGCAAGACACAAAATACATAACATCAGGGCTTCTGCCCATAGGAGGTGCCTGCTGGGACTCGGGCCTTCAGCAGATGTGCTGCAAGGGGCAATAGCCCTGAGCCCTGGCAAGCACGCCCCCCCGGGGTTAGAAGCCCTGAGCCCCGCCACAGGGCTGAAGCCCTAAGGCCTGGCAGGCACACCCTGGCTTTCAAACTTCAAACCCTGGCTTTCAAACTGGTGGCTCAAAGAATCAGTAAGTTTGGCCACCCCTGTTATGGGATATAAAGCTGTTGGCCTTGACCTCTGCTCTGCCAGTGATGCCAGCCTTTATCATCCACTAATTTAACTTCCTTGTAAACATCTTCTCACTTTCTCATATGCTGACCCTTATTTCCCTATAAAAATCCACAAAGCCTCTGCATCAGCTTTCTTCAAATCCCTTCTTCAAACTTGCTTCTGATGTAAATTCTGCACAACACTCAGTAATGGCTAAGCAGCTGGTATGCTGTGACTACAGATTTTTTTACTAATCAGAATTACCTCACTGTTACCTTGTGCTCCCCTATCTGTTTGTTGTAGCCATCTGTTCTCTCTCATCACATATTTAGACTGTAAGCTCTTTGGGACAAGGACTGTCTTTTTCATTGTATGTGTATTATTGAGGCATTTAGACACTAGCACAATACAGATAATCTACATAGCACTCTAGTCAGGGTGAGAGGGCTCAGCGCTCTAAACCAGGTGAGAAGGTATGAGGTTAGGAATAAAATTCCTATGTAGCAAATTGTTAAAATATTTAAATGTCAAATTCATTTGTAAAGCCTTTGTTCCACATGCCTGGGAGTTCTTCTGTGCTTAGCCATATTTGGCAGAGACAGTGACTTGACCGTTTCAGCTTGAAGCCTTAAATCCTGCTCTACCTAGCAATGGTTGGTTTTTAGGATAAACTTTGTAAAACTGCATTAGTTACACAGCAAAAAGCGCTCTATCCTACTTTAGTAGGCTCCACAACTGCTAGCCCATGCAACCCTGCTTACACAGCAACAGAAACAGCACCCTATATTGAGGGTTAATTGCCCTGGTAGCAGCTGCTTAATACCCAAATTAGCATTATGTCGCTGCCCAAGGCTGTCTCCTTCCCAAATAGTGGGAGTCACAGGCTACACCCAGCAATTAGGAGATGCACTATCCCTGGTGCATGCATCACTGAGGTCCTTATGTGCGAGTGACTGACAGATTGTCAGACAGACAAAGTAAATTTTAAAGGGGCCTAGGCCCAGAAGTAGGTGCCTATATACCTTTAAGGATCTGGGCCTTAGTGACCCACTCATGAGATCACCTTGGCTGGGAGCTCTGTTTTTCCCTTCTCGTTCCAAGCCAAATGGTAATTCAGAGGGGAGGTCAGGAACCTGGAAAGAAGGTAAGGAAAACCACATAAAAGTAATAGGTACTGGGGGCTAGTGACAATGATCAAATATGAAAGTGTCCCAGCTCACCGTCCCAACAATCAGGAGATTGTTCTGAACTTCAGGTTAAAATACATTTTTAAGATACTTGGCTATTTGATTACCATTATTCAATACTCAGATTACAAAAAAACAGTGCTATCTCAGATTTGATTTTTTTAAAAAAATATTACATTTGATAGACTCTACCTGGTTTTGTAAAAATGGGTAAAGACAGAATTCCTCAGAAACAATACATCCTGAATGGTGTAAGGTTCATCTTGTGTGGTAGTGGTGCTGGTAAAGCAGGGTGTCTGACAATTATTTGTTAAAACTTCCTGAATGAATAGTTATAAAAATGACAATGTTAAAAGTAGTCTTGCTGTATTAAGAATCTTTCTTTCTTTCTCAGATGAATCAATAGGAGGGAGTGACTTCCCAGTAGGCTATATATATTTTGGCTGGATAAGTAGCCACTAATGTGCAATTTTCCATCAGATTTTTCTCCCCCTGGATTGTTTAAAGATTACAACAATTTCTCTAATGTCCAAGTAGTAGAGCTAAATGTTTCCTTCCTTTCTTTTCTTTAATTTCTTGTAAAGGAAATGTGTAGTGATGTGATAATGCAATTAGTAGGGCTGGGAAATGGTGCTGCTGCAGCTGAAAGAAACCTGGGAAATGTCACACACTGCATATGGCAGTTTCTCCTGAAGAAACCCCTGTGGCTTGTTGTTGTGAACAAATAAGGTAATGTGCCTGTAAATTGTATCCGACAGAAAACACCTCGCTGCATCAGCAAATGATAAAATAACCATGCTGTAGAAAAGTGACTGCCAAACACCTTCAAGACAGGCTCAAACACTACATCCGGAAAAAGAAATTTCATGCAAGAAAATAAATACAGTCTGTTAGGAAGCTCAAAGACTTGGAGAGAAAACAGCTTGTGTCAGTGCCAGACTTAGAAACCCTCCCTGATACCTTCAGTGTGGACAACAACTGTAGGATGCAGTCTCATCTTCTCCCTATGGGCTTGATTCTGCATTTGTTGTAGGCAGTGGCACAAATCCCATTGATTACAGTGGATGCAGGAGAGGCCTTAAATGCTTTGGAAATGTAAATCGCCCCACGTCAGGCCCAAAGCCAATAAGTTCTAGTTTTGTACAGAAAGTGACCTTCTCTGTACCCTCCATGGCCACTATACTGAAAAAGCACTTTCCAATTTGCACTAAAAATAGGAGAACTTACATGTCATGAAACACCCAGCTTTACCTAACAGAAGTACAGGATGATGCAAATGTGTCAGACAGAATGACTAACCCCGGTGTGATGGGTGTATATCACTAAACTGATTTGGCAAGAGGCCATTGCCAGTCAAAGGTGTGGAGACACCAATGAATGTAGCAAAGTACATGCATTGCCTGCAAACCAGCAGGGAATTGTCTTACTTCAGTCTTTACATTCACTATTAACCGAGGACATAGCATTTAGACATCTAAATAATGTGCCTAGTAAAGGGGATGCTATTTTTAAAAAATAGGCTAAAAAGACAAACTTAGTATTTATGAACAGGAAAAACAGTATGCAGATTGTAAATGTCTGCTATCAGTCCCTAATCCTGCACAATGTTCTGCTTGGGCAGTTTGGTGCACCAGCACAGAGTCAGTTGCAGGACTGAGGCCTCAAAAATGACAACAATGGTCCCAAGCCTGCAGTCCTTTCTCAAGTGAACTTCCATTTTCTTTCAGTGGAAGTTTTGACTCAGAATTGTAGAAGCAGGTCCCATATTTAAAAAAAAAAAACCCCAAAGCCTTGAAAATAAATAATAGGAATCAGGCATAAAAGAGCCATCACCAAAAATAGTTTAAAAGAAAACAAGCATGGAAGGCAGACAGCTTAATGAGATGGTATGGATGGAGATCAAGTCAACTTCCATGCTATTTTGAAAGCCAAATTAGGCATAAAGTGAATAACTGCTTTATAAGTAAGGTGGGCAGATACGTTTTGTCATCTTGCACTGTCTTCAACACCCACAGGGGGATACTAACTGGTTTTGGTTTTATGTGGCTTAAAAAGAAAGTGAAGTGAAAACATCTCTGAATAAATCACATTCTTCCTTGCTAGACTGCAGGTTTGTTTTTCCCTGTAGTTTTTCATACTTGGCAATAACAGCTCGAAGCCTGAGAAGCAAAGTGACTCGGTTATGTCTGCATTGTGATTAACTTGGTTGGTTCTGGAGGATGAACAGTTTTACAAAAAAAAAAAAAAAAAAAAAATCAGTTTTGTATTATGGAGAAAGGAAAACATGAAACTTAATTAAGAGGCTCCTCTGAGCCTCCACTTAAGTGCTGCCCTCAACACCAGGCGATACTGGCCTCTCCAGCTAAGGAAGGCTAGACATGATGCTCTGTGAAATATCTCAGTACTGCTCTTGAGTAACTGGAAGGGTTAAAGAGCAATGCAAGGTGTTTCATCCCAGCTCCTGCAAGCTGGAGATAGTGAATATGAATCTTGACCTTTGATGCTCTCTGTAATTGTGTTTTGCCTGTCGGTTATAGCCCCACCTCACTGGATTACAACATACTCTAATATAATTTATCATAAATTAGTCCCTACTTCCATTATTTGATCGTGATGGGATACAACGGAAAGCTGTTACCATGTGATGGTTCTTCAGTGACCTGTATGAAATGAGTTGGTTCCAGTCTCATTCCTAGTAGATGGTAGCTCAGATCTCCAAACTCTGCTACCACCACCACCCCAACTGACATTAATTTGCATGCTTGAGGGCAATCTCAGCAGAGAGGCCAAGGATTGACTGAACATAGAGACTAAAGTATTCATTTTCTGGAAGTGATCTCTCTAGGTCATGGAAAAGCAATGTGGGGGTTCAATGTAATTTCCAGTGCACTCAATCAAGCACCTTTCACCAACACTACAACAACAGATATTTAAGTACAGTTTAAAAGCTGCATTTATTAGTCCCCTTACAAATCAGCACTCCTTCACAGATGGATTAGCCATCCAAACTCTAGCATGACAGAACCAATGCATCTGTACCTGTTTAAAGACATTAATAACTGCATCTTTTTAGTTCCTCTTTGTTGTACTGTATTATCTATATGCAGCTCTTCCTGGTTTCTTCTATTGTAACACACCCAGTTTGTGTATGTATTTGGTTTGTTACTGAAACGTCCTGAGCTGCAGGGTTTCAGACAACTCTAACTGGACTATTGAATAATTTTTCAAATATGTAGCAATGTCATTCCATTTTTTTCATAGTGGTTACACCTCTACTGCCTTATCTATATATATATGACAAATGTCTGCATGCCACTGACCCTTAGAACATAGTGTGAAATTCACCCTGGAGTTGAGGGGTTATGCTAGGTTCTCAATACCATTTAAACCCTGCAGTATTATTGTGTGTTAAATTATTATTTGTATTACCACAGCACCAAGGGTATGTCTACACTGCACCCTAAGCCTGGGCTCTGACTCAGATTGGAGGTCAAGCCCCCTACCATCCACACACAAATCAGTCTGACTCAGATCAGCATGTCCTCAGTATGTGAATCCTAGGATCCTGCTAGGGAAGTGGATCAGAACCCAAGTCCTTCTTTGACTTGGATCCAAACCCTGTCGTTTGGCAGTGTGAATGCCATTCAAGCCACAGATCCAAATCAGATGTTCTCTGTAGTGCACTGTTAGTGTGGATGTGAGATCCGGTTTCAGCAATTTTAAACTCGTGTTTACAATGCAGTATGGATGCTCCAGCACAGGCTTGGAAACTCGAAGTTCACAAGCCCGGTCTACCCAGGTTTAGTGTGCAGTGTAGACATACCCTAAGAACCCCAGTATGAGCCAGGAACCCCACTGTGCTAGACACTGTAAAAAACCTTAAAAAAACCCACAGTCCATGCCCCAAAGTGGTTACCTTTAAGTGTAAAACAAGAGACTATAGATGGATTCAGATAGGGGAATGCAAGGAAACAGTGGGACAGTATTGGTCAGCATGATTGGTGTGCAGAGACCACTACCTTAGACCTAATTGTTGTGAATTTTTTGGTAGACATCATGGCCAAGGAGAGTTTTAAGGAAGGTTTTGAAGGAGAATAATGATGTTTTGCGGATGATTTTAGGGAGCTCCTCCCAAGTGTGAGGGGCAACACAAGTTTGGGAGAAAGCACAAAGGTGCTTGTTTGAAAATTTAACAAGTGGGTGATGGAGACTGGCATCATGGATAACTTTTCCCTGACTTTCCCATGCAAATAGGGATGAGTTGTACACCAACACTAAAAAATCCTCCAAACTGTGACAGAATCCATTTTTTAAATAAATAGTTAGGTATAAATTAATGAAAATGAGTGTGTCCATATAGAAAAACTTAAATTGGAAGCCCCCACAACCTATCCATTTGTCTCAGTCATGTAAGCTCCAGAAGGCTATATTGAACTGGCTCCACATTGGGCCTGCCAATCCTGGAAGAGTTTAATCTGTTGCTCACAATGGGGGGAAGAAGGGAATTGGCACCCTGCAGTTCAGAGGTGTGGAGCTGATTTTGGACAGAAAAACATGTGTAAATGAGTTCTCCACTCCCCATTCTAAAGCAGCCCTACATGTCATGTCACAACTAGTTTCCCCTGCTGAGGTCAGATTATTCTATTCAGGTTCTTATATTGCACCCATCAGCATGGAATTGCGCGGCTCTGTGGTAACCGAGCCTCTGCAGTTCCAGATGGGCATGGAGGCAAAGATACACAGGGCTCAGATTTCTTAACCTAAAGTACTTTTTTTATCTTGTTCGGGAAGGGGGTACAGGAGGTTTCCCTCCTAAATACTTAGGATGAAAAACTCAGCCCATTTGGGTCCCCAGTACTTTTCCCATTTGAAAGCTCAGGCTTGTCAATGCAGAAACTATCTTCTTCTCTCCATGGGTGTCACTCAAGAAGGAACCCACCTTTTTTGGGGATGTCAAGAAAGCAATGCACATGTTTATTACATCCCCTGGTGTAATTCCCTACTGTCTAAATGCCATATGTGGTGGGTCACTTGTGCAAATGAATGCACAAATAGGAGGGGATATAGGTGAACAAAAGGATGATCAATCCAGAAATGAAATAACACAAGAGAGAGAGGTAGCACACACTGAATCTGAACTTTGTTGTAATATCTGTGACTTAGCTTCTATCAGTTCGTTCATGTAAATTATATTGCAGGCAAATTCTTCATCTGAAAAAACACTGAACAAACTGATCTGTAGAGACAATACCAGGAAGACAGAGTTGTGGCTACAAAAAAGGGCTTGAATTAACAGAAAATAGGAGGAACTTACCAAAAACAGCAATTAGCTGGAAGTCTATATATCTAACAGCACAAATTACATCATCTGCAAAGACAAGATTAATTGATATTTTTCCCTGCCTCCTCTCCTATTAACACCAATTTCTTTATCTCATCTACTTAGGCTACAAGAGCTTAAAAATAATTTTATTTGTATAATTATACCTCGTTGGACACCTTTTACAATTTTACTTCCTTATAATTCCTTTGCTCCTTTAATTCAGTTCAGGATAGTGTTATGAATATAACTTTAAATGTGGTTAGACAGAGAATACTTAATACACTATGTTTTCTGCTGTATAATAAGGAATACACAGGAATAGGAGAAAGAATGCTGTTGTAGTTAAGCACAGAACTGGAAGTCAGAGTATCCTCATTTTATACCCAATTTAGCCATGGACCTCTGTCATGGGGGTCACTCACTTCCCATAGTGCCTCCTGCTGGCCATGTTGGGAATTAGCTCAGCCAGCTTGCACTCTCCCTCCGGTAACAACTTTCCCTTGGTCTGCAACCCACTCACTCCCAGAACTGCAGCCACCTTTTCGTGGTTTGTCCCTCTGACCAGATCACTAAGGTCCTCCATTTCCAGGGAATTCAGAGTCTTTCCAGACCTGCTGTCTGTCTGGCCTTTTTAATGCCCTGGGTGAACCTCCATTGGCTGGTAGGGGAACCCAGGCCCACTCTCTACACAAGATTCCAGTCCAGGGACCCTCAGCTCAGCATTCCAGGGCTTTCTGCTCCTTCCCTAGACTGGTTCTCCTTCTCTCTCTGGGTCTACCAGTTCTAAAAACCCCCTTCCTCTTCCCAGGACATGACTCTGCAGTCTCCAAACACTGCTTCTCCTTTTCCAGGGTATGACAGTCTTTCTCAGCAACAGTCTTGCTGCTTCTAATTTCCTGTCTTTGTAAATACAGCCCAGCTCATTCCTCCACAGCTGGGCTCCCTTACACATTGGGGTATTACTTGGCTGCCTGATTCCTCCAAACTGTGGCCTGTTGGGTTAATTAGCCTCCTTCTTTGCCTTCATTAACCCTTGCAGTGCAAGTGAGGGGTGAACACCCCATCACAATTTCCCTTATGACTTTGGGCCTGATGCTAAACCATTGATGTCAATGGGAGCTTTGCCGTCAGCTTTGGTGGGTGCAGCATCTGGTGTACAGAGCCCAGCCTTAGGAAGTGCTGAGTGCCTCCTGGGAGGTTCTCAATCCCTACTGACTTCAGTGGGAACTGAGGACACGAATTGTGACAATCGGAGGAATAGATCTGTGTCAGTTTATTAATTGCTTTTTGTTTTGTGAAATAGCATTTGTCATTGTGAATTAGATCACCCATTTGCCAGCAAGGTCCTGGCATGCAGAGAACAGACTATGTCTGGAAAGGTGTAACAAAGGCCAGGAGTCATCAGCAGTGAATGGTTCTCCCTGGCTTGAACAATGGGATTTCTGCCAGTAGGGCCTTTGCCTTGAATGCTAGTATTTCCCCTGCCCCATACACACATAGCACATGACTGGAAGAGCTGCAGTTTTTCTCCAGCTGACCACCTGACAAGGTGTTACAGACTGTTTTTAGGCTCTCTAAGCTAGGCAAGCCCTACTGTCACCAGCAAGAGAAGACATGCTGGAGAAGTGGGGCAGGAGGGGCTTGCCTTCCTCACTAGGATACTGACCAAAGGCCCAAGAACTCTTCAGAGTGGCAGGGGCATGCACAACAATCAAAATTTGGCTGCTTTTGGAGGGGCACTTTCTGTGACCTCATAACCAGAGAAGCTGTCTCCTCCCCTGGCAACACTGGGGCCAGTGGAGCTCATTCTCTCCCCACAGGTGGTGGAGGTAGCTCCCCCCACCCCTGCAGCTGCTGGAGCTGACTCTCCCCCTACAGCCAGAGGAGCTCACCCTTCCCCCTGCAGTCGGAGGAGTTGGCTTTGCCCCTCTGGCCCCAGGGCTGGAGGACCTTGCTTTTCCCACCCTGGCCCTGTAAGAGTTCCGTGCCCTCACCAATTGGAGGGGCCTATGCCCCTGCTTATGCACACCTCTGCAGTGTGGTGAGGACTCTAAGAGGGGACTTGCATTCAGGTTTTTGTTTTGCCTACATTTTTCTCTCTTCTGTGCTAACCAAGAGTAAAATGGGTGTGTATTTAAGAAGCTCCTTTGCAGAGCCTGTTGGTCCTCACTTTAACTGACAGGTGATCACCAAAGAGCTAAACTATACACTGCCCATAAGTTACTGGGGTGCCTTGGGCAGTTCAGCACTGATCTCCAGACCAATGGCAGTGGGACTGCAGGGTCCCACAGCTCAAGGGTGAGTGCCACACAGGGCATATGCCCCCCAGGAATGTGCCAGAGAGGCCATGACTAGAGACAGTGACTGTATGCTGTTTGGACCCAATTGGCCTGAGAGCATGTGGGATCCAAAGATGAAGTCTGTTTGTAATAGGCTGATGACTGACTGCAGGGGAGACAAGGTGGATGAGGGAATACCTTTTTACTGGACCAACTTCTGTTGGTAAGAGACAAATTTATGAGCTAGTGGGGACACAGCCAGTGTGGTAACACTAATAATTTCCCATTAGGTGCTCAATATCTTTCAGGATGTAGCCCATAAACACTAGATTCTTCACTGCTCCCATATGTAAAATAGGGTTGATACTTGGCTGCCTCGCAAGGTATTGAAATCTGTCAGTGCTTGTTCTTTTCAGGATCAGGCCCAGAACACTGTAAGGATAAAGAAAATTGCCCCGCCAGGGAGGAAGTGGGGGAATTTATAAAGCTCTTTGATTCTTGAATGCAAGTGGCTCTAAGCACAGGGGGAGGCAGGAGTTATTAGAAAAATTCTATCTCCTTAACTTTTTAAATAGTGCCAATATGATTAAGATGGTGAAGAGACGTGAATACCTATAGGAATCTGGTAGGTAAATGACCAGCTGGGATTTCTGACAGTTGTATTTTACAATTTATTATAGCAAAAAAATGAATTGACTCAAAATCATCTAGCTGTGCACATAGCTGTCCTCTATAAATACGTGTTCTTGCTCTTAAATGTTTTTCTTATGGCAATATTTTAATTTTTGCTGTAAAATGCACTCTGAGCTAATCCCCTTTTAGCTTGTGGAGAACTGAAAATCTTACATGGAGAACTGAAAGTCTTTGCCAGGGTTGAATTCAGGCTCTCAAAATTTTGCACTGTTTCTGTAATAGTTGCCAATGTCACTGATACCTACAAGAGTGCAAAGAAGTTACTTACGCTGGCTTAAATATAATTGGCATCTTCATCTGTAGACATGTAAAACCCTGAGGGCCAGAACTGAAGTGTCAGCAGGTCAGTGAAGGAGAAACTGGTATTAGATTATCTTTATTTGTAACATTTAAATGTACACCTTTGTTCTTTTAATGTGCTTGGATCTTAAACCAACTTCGGTTTTACAGTGAAACCTTGCCAATTCACATTATCTCGAGTCACATTAATGACTAAGATTGTGGATTACTAAATTTTGCCAAATAGCAAGTAAAGGATATGTCATGACCCCATGGATCTTGAATCTGGTTTGCAGGGCTCCTAATCAGCTGCTGCAGCACTGTTACCCAGGCCCAGCAGCTTGCCAGCAGCTCATTGGGTGGAGAGACCATGAAACCTGAAGCTACATCAGGGAGGCCTTCCTGGGCCCTGATTGGAGGAAAATCTGGACCTCTGATTGGTCAGGGTTCCCTAAGCACTGTAGAGGAGGTTGTCTGTACAGCTGTCCTCTTTGTGACTCCTGCTTTGACCTTTTGCCCAGTTCTGTCAGCTTTGACATTGGCCTGACTCCTGGTGACCTAAACAGTGTCTGACCCGCCTGGATTAATTCAACTGGCTCCTGCCGGATTCCTGGTGACCTGAGTAATGTCTGACCCTGTCTGGATTAGTTTGACTGGCTCCTGTCTGATTCCTGGTAATCTGAACATGATCCTCTGAACTAAATTGCTACATCTGGACCTGGCTGCCTTCTTCCTGGCCGTGACAGGCTGGATCCTGCAAATGCTTAACCATTTGCTTAACTTTTAATAACACAAGTAATTGTATTGAAGGCAGTGGGATGACACATATGAGTAAATCACATATATGCTTATATATTTGTTCACTCAAGCCCTGATCCTGCAATGGGACTCCTCATTTGAGTTAGTGAACAAACCGTAAAACAGAATTATAATAAGCAGTATGTGTTTAAGTCAGAGAGATGTATAGAACTCCAGAAGGACAAAATTTAGCTGTTTGAATTCAAAGTGGATTCTACTTACTAACTGCACTTTCTAAAACTGATCATTCTCTTCAGAGTTGTCAAGTAACAAGCTTCACTTCATAGTCAAAAAGGATCCGGCTTCCATGTCATGGAGCTTCAGCCAGGAAGTAGAGCCACATAGGGACAAGAGCGGAAGATAAAATATATGTATTTTTTAAAAATTCATCAAATAAAAAAAAACAACCACATTATGATTTTACTGCCTAGAAAGCTCCCCAAATGTGAAAGTGTAGTTGGGTTAAAAAACAAGGTAACCACACTTCAATGCTACTCAAAACTGGAGAATCCCACTGTAGATCTAAGGGAAATGCATGCTCTTTGGCATTATCTAACTAGATGTTTTTAGAGTTGGTTTAACATCACATGTTTAAATCCTTTCTGTACACAGCTTTATTTTCCCATTTGTTCCACACTGGTTGGGTTGGTTGAGCAGTTCATCCAGTGTACATGGTATATCATAGATTGTTGCATGGATGAAAGCTAGTTGGCAGAGACTCACAGAGGAAATGATAGAGATTGTATTGGTTCTCTGAACTGAGAGAATTTGCCCTCCATTTGTTGCTAAGGTTTACCACCTTGGAAACTTGCTGGCTATCTAGCTGCTTCTAGAAATGCAGGCAGCAGTGTGGTGTTTTGTTTTGTTTTTTTTGCAATCATTTCCACTTGGTGAAAGGGCTCTTTTTTTTTCTCTTGGATGCTAACTTCACTGTAGCATTTCTTGCTTTTGTCATCTAGTGTTTGGATTACTGCAATGTTATACATAGGACCATATATCAAGACTATCTGGAAACTGCAGCAAGTACAGAATGCAGATGTCCACTTATCAAGTAGTATTTCCCATACGAGTGGCACATTGCATCGGTGCTTCACAATCTGCACAGACTTCCAGTGGATGTCAAAGTGAAATTTTAAGTTATTTTTTACATATAAAGCTTTGATTGATTTGTGTCCTGGCTACCTGAGAGATCTACCTGCCCCATAATATACCACAGCATTTGAGATACGTAGAGGGACTTAATTTAGTAGTCCCCTGGTTTAAATATTCTCAGAAATGTCTGAGCTAAAGCAGCTATTGTAGCATTCCTTTCATCTCTCAGATATTAATATTGCAGAATGTTGTAGTCCTTACTGCTTTGTGTGGGAAGCTGGGTTAATAGAATTAGGAATTAATTTGGCCCATAATCTACTGGTGCAGCAATCCCTGTTTAGCAGAGGATCCAGCACGAGAGTTACATGTACTTTGTGATGGGATAGTTTTACAAAACTACATCTTAGGCCTGGTCTACATTAAAAACACAGGTTGTCATAGCTATGGTACTCAGGGGTGAGAAAAATTCATACTCCTGATTGCTGTAGCTTTTTCTGATGTAACCACTGCCATAGATGCAGCTAGCTTGGTGGATGACTGCTTCCATTGACCTAGATATCATCACTTGGAGGTGGAGTTCCCAGAGTAATGGAAATCATGCTTCCATTGCTGCAGTCTGTGTCTACCCCACAAGAGGAGTTCCCCATTAGGGGGCCATGCCCCTAATGTTTGAGGAGTGCATGGTGGGGCCAGGGTCCCTCTAAGGGCTGGGGAGGGAGTGCCATGCTTCCAGTCCTGCCTCCAGATCAGCTCCGTCCCCAGCCCAGTTCCACCTCCAGGCCCAGCTCCGCTATCATTCCCTCTGCCCCCAGCCCAGTTCCCAGCTGCAGCTCCACTCCACCCCCATACCAGTTCCATCTTCAGCACCCTCCCTCCCCATCCCCGATTCTGCCTTCCACCCAAGTTCCGCAGCTGAGGAAGCCTTGGCTGTGCAGTCAAGGGGAGGGAGGAGCACAGACAGATTTCATTACTGGTAAGGGAGGCTTGACTGACAAAGTTTGAGTACCGCCATTATAACGGCATCAGTAGGGTGCTGTACTGTGCCACTGAAGCACCATAGTGTAGATGTGGCCTTAGAAGACTTAGACTTTGTCTATACTAGAGTTTTTTACACCGGTGGGAACCCTACTGGAGAGGAGATCTTAGAAAGGTTTGTTTAGAACACACCACCAAGTTAAACAGACTTAGTTTACATAAAGTGGGGATGAATGCAAGCCAGTGGGCAGATAAAATCCCAAACTATAGCTCATTTCAAGTCCTTTTCCTCTGGGTTGGCTTTATTAATACAAAAAAGATCCAAAACAAGTCAGGACACTTGGTAAAAACCACCAGAAGAGATTCTTCCAGCTTTTAGCAAGTTGGGTTTCATCTACACCTAAAGCTTAGGTTGACCTAGTTCTATTGCTTAGAACTGTGAAAAATTTCACACCTTGTGAAAGATAGTTAGCTACATCTGCAGTGGGGATTAGGTTGAGCTAGATGGATGGAAAAAAATTTCTGTCAACTTACCTACTGCCTCTCAAGTCTTGGACTAAGACAGGGTCCAGCTGCCCTCATCCGTACACAAGTTGGTCCTATCACTATAGTGTCTACTCTACAGTGACTTAGCCACAGCTGAGCCTCTGTAGCATTTATAGTGTAAACGTGCCCTTAACAGGGGGGAAAAAATGCCTTTCCACCTAGTTAGTATCCCAGCAACTGTTACTTTGCTTTTTGTTATAACAGGGTAAAAACATGTTTGTAAAATCAGTGCCCCAAGTCCATCTTGAGAAAAGCTATAAATTCATGTGTGGGGGACTCAGAGACAGCAAAAAGGAAAAAAGACCTTGACCTAGAAGTAAACCCATGATAACAGGAGCTGGTACATGTAGCAGCTCCAGACCCAGACATGGGAATTTTTCAGTCACTGCAAAATTAGCTTTGCAAGTCAGCAGTAAAGTTTTGAGGAGGGGGCTGCTGATAAAATGGTAAAGGAAGGGTCTATCATTGGCTTAGCAGACGCATTGACTGAAGTAAAGATATAAAAGGGGTCGTCAGACCAAGGCTTTTTGGGGAGCCACAAATCAAAAAGGGAGTGCACCAGAATAGCACTGCGCAAAGGGTCTGATCAACCATTTTGCCTCTCTCCAGCGCGTCGCTCAAAATAATAGGGTAGGGTGTCAGAGCTGATAGCCCATGGGGCTTTGTTCTGCGGATGATAACCTGGGTGTGAATACGATAGAGGTTCCACCTGGATGAAAATATAGTAGAACAGTAAGGAGAACTTGGCCATGGTATGTTTGTTTTTTGCTGCAGCTGAGTTCGTTCATATATGTGGTGAGTAGTGAGTGTGAGTGTAAAACTAGTAATAATTTTAACTGTTTTGTGTACTTGTGATGTTGTAATCAGTTGTTTTTTAAGTTTTATTTGTGTATTACGAATTTGTAAAAGAATAAGAGAAGATAATTTGTGGTAAGGTAAAATCCCCCAATAAATAGTGGATATAGAAGGTGTGTTATTGTATAAATGAATAATAGATTTATGCACCGTTGACCAAGTCTTGGACTAAGACAGGGTCCAGCTGCCCTCATCCGTACACAAGTTGGTCTGGTGAATAGCAAGGGGGGCCTGTCTAAACCTAGTGACCCAACGGGCAGGCGGAGTGTGTGGACCGAAAGGTCAATTCCTTTTCCCTCCAAACATAAGCCCCTGCAGCTCCATTGCTCAATAGAGCTGTAACAGCAGGGGACTAACACCCTATGTGTGTCTGTATCTTTCCACCCCCCGTCCCACTAAATATGCGTTCTATTATCAGATTAATTCACCTCAGCAGTATTGCAATCTGAAACTGAAACGGTGCGGATTCCTCAATAAGTCAAACCTAAGTTGTATAAATGTGTGTTTGCAAGTGTATGTCTTAAGAATTAATCCCTTTAGAAAACCCACTGTTTTAAACAAGAAATAGAAAGTCCCATTTCAAGTTGTAAAACTGACAGTCATAAATTAGTGAAAATAGATAACATTAAAAAAAACACTTTCTCCCTCTCTCCTCCAAGCCCCCCGCTCATCTAAGGTGTGGAAAATAGACGAACTAAAAAGTTTAACTCTTTGTCACCTCACTTTTAAGCCCCATCACCAGATCAACCATGTGATAGGTAGGAAACCTGCATTCTGCTTGTAACCCATTGTATGCTGAGATGTAAGGAGCACCTTTACAGCTTGTCATAGATATAAGATTCCTCTTTAACATCCTGCTGTAGAAGAAGAGCAGTATAGCCAACCCCAAGCATTCAAAAACAATGTCAGGCCTCAAAAATCATGAAATTTTTAAAATATAAATTTGGGGTTCTTTTTCTTTGCCTTCTGGTTTCTGGCCTTTCAGGTGCACTCACATTTTCAAGCTCATTTCTGCAACCATGAGAACTAAGTATTTTCCTATAAATTAAAGCTGAGATTCTCACCTAATCACTTGGCTTCAGGAGCTAGGACTTAAAGAAAACTACCAGCAATTGCAAGATATAAGAGAAGACAGCAAAATCTGGCAACAAAAGGTGAGCACAGCAGCACATTTTGTTCAGTAATTGGTTTGCCTAGGTTTATCTTTTCAATGCTATTTTTGAAAGAAGGCTCATGAATGTGATCTGACTTATATGAGTAGTACAGGGTGTAAGTCAAAGATACATTCTGTCCTCCTTTTTCAAATGTGAAAGCCAAGGTTATTTTTGACATTTTCAGTTTATTTCCCCCCTCAAGTCAGAGATGTTCAAAGACTGCATTGGCTCATGGATTGTTTGCTGAAAATATTTGCTATTCATCCTGTATGCCTGATTATCTTAGGTCATGTCTAAGGTTGAGATTTTGTCATGGTTATTTTTAGTGAAAATCAGACAGGTTGCAGGCAATAAACAAAAATTCACGGGAACTATGATTTGTCTGAGACTTTTACTTAAAATAATGGGAGGGGAGAGAGCTTGTAAGGTGGGAGGAATGAGAGCTGGAGCCCCAAGGAGGCGACTGACAGTCCCAGCCCAGCTGCCACTGCTGAAGCAAAATCATGGAGGTCCGGTAAAGTCATGGAATCTGTGACTTCCCTAACCTCTGTAATTAAATCATATCCATAGTCATGTTTTATTGCTTCTGTTACCTGGATTGATGACAAACATTTACTAATTGGAGGAGGGTTTGGATGAGTTCCTACCAGTCAAAAATTTCACACATTTGCAGGAATTCTTACTTCCATAAAAGTGATTTCCTAGGTTCTAGTCACACAGAGCTTGTGATTGAATTTCTATATGCAACTTTCACTATAAAGCCAAATGAATAAATCAGTTATGAACAGAGGACTGTTACAGTCTGCATCTGCGGCAGTGTGAATCCTTGTGCTGGTGAAATTAAAGTAACTGAAACTTAGACATAAATGCTTGCAGCTTTCTTTATTATAGGAACTGTAAAAATACATGTTTTCTTAGAATTACAGGGGTTTCATCCCATCTCCTGCTCAGTTGTGCTGTGCAATTATACCACATTATTATTAGCAGCTGTGCAAATGTATTCTGGTTTGAAACACGCTAAGCGAATTAGGAGACAGGAAGGATTATTAATACCCATCTCACAGTGGTGGTGTAAAGCCTACTTCATTAGTATTTCTGAAATGCTTCAAGATGCTCAGAAAAAAGCATAAGTACAAAGTATTATGATGAGGGACGTGTGTCAGATCCTAGTGAGTGCCCCTTGCTGGCCATTCACTAAGTATACTGTGAGGGGCATTCAAGTCTATGAGATGTGTTCCCTGGGATGTGTTAAGCTTTTGATACCTGAACCCAATCCAGCCACTGCCTCAATCTCACAATCCCTAAACCCAGTCTTATTGCACAGACCTTCTATCTGACACCCCTTGGTGCGTGTTGGAAGCTGTTGTCCAGCTAGTCCCTCTGGGTGCATCCTTTACCCTTCTGACTTCTGGTATTTAAACACACCCTTCTCCCAGAATTCCTCCAAAAGATGTGATGCTTCAGTTTTAGCATTTAACCCCTCAGGGGCATGGAGTTGTGCAGTAGTTGTGAAAAGAGGCGCACTTTCCTCAGAGTCTAATACATTCATGCTCTTTTATACTTAATCTTGTATAGCACAGGAGAGTGCAGATCAGACAAAACAATAAACACTAAATCCAGGCCCCTACCTCAGTTTCCTCCCTACTCCAGGGTATTCTCTGGGCTAGGGTCTAAGTCCATAAAGTTGTCAACAGTCCTTGGGCAATCTGAGCTCAGGATAGTGATCAGGGATCTCCACTTAATGAGGCTGCTACATACTGAGAAGTGCTACAGTCCTAAAAAAGAAGTGCTGGAATGTGTTTCCAATTCCTCCAGTAAGTGATAATATGGGCAGTACCCAAATGTTGTTGTGGCTCCTCAAAAACGTTGGAATGGAGTTCCAGAGTGTCAGGCATGATTCGAGCCGTGATGCTGAGTGACCTTTCTCTCCTGGAGTCCTTTATCTAGCTTCTGTAACCTTGCTCTCTCCTTCCCCATGCATTCTTTTCTTGTATGAATCCTATTGGTCTCCTGGTAATTTTCCAGTGCTCCTGCCTTCCTCCCTTCTGAGGTCAGCTAAACTGGTTTTCTAAGCATGCAGCTCACTCAGGGGTTGGTCCTGGGGCTGGTTTTGTTCAACATATTCATTAATGATCTGGAGGATGGAATGGATTGTACCCTCAGCAAATTTGCTGATGACACTAAGTGGTAGGTATGCTGGATGGTAAGTTTAGGATACAGAGTGATCTAGACAAATTGGAGGATTGGGCCCAACAAGGACAAGTGCAGAGTTCTGAATTTAGGAAGGAAGAATCCCATGCACTGCTACGGACTAGAGAGCAACTGGCTAGGCAGCAGCTCTGCAGAAAAGGACCTGGGGGTTACAGTGGACAAGAAACTGGATATGAGTCAACAGTGTGCCCTAATTACCAAGAAGACTAATGCCACATTGCACTGCATTAGTAGGAGCATAGCCAGCAGATCGCGGGAAGTGATTATTCCCCTCTATTCAGCATTGGTGAGGCCACATTTGGGGTACTGTGTCCAGTTTTGGGCCCTCCACTACGGGAAGGATGTGGACGAATTTGGAGAGTCCAGCGGAGGGCAATGAAAATGATTAGGGGGCTGGGGCACAGGACTTATGAGGAGATGCTGGGGGAATTAGGCTTGTTTCATCCGCAGAAGAGGAGAGTGAGAAGGGATTTGATAGTGGCCTTCAACTACCTGAAAGGAAGTTCCAGGGAGGATAAAGCTAGGCCGTTTTCAGTGATGGCAGATGACAGAACAAGGAGCAACAGTCTCAAGTTGCAGAGGAAGAGTTCTAGGTTGGATATTAGGGAGAACTTTTTCAGTAGTAGCATGGTGAAGTGCTGGAATGGGTTATCTAGGGAGGTGGTGGAATCTCCATCCCTAGAGGTTTTTAGGGCCAGCCTTGATAAAGTCCTGGCTAGGATGATTTAGCTGGGATTGGTCCTACTTTTGAGCAGGGTGTTGGACAAGATGACTTCTGAGGTCCCTTCCAACCTTAATATTCTATGATTCGTTGTCCCAGATGTTTGCGGCTGAATAAGGTCGTTAAGTCCTAAGCAACTTTTTATTGCATCTGTCAGCATTGCTGGATGCACATACATGGAGGCATTCATCATATAGCTGTTGTGCATAATCAACTTCACAATGTCTGTTGGAAATCATAAATAGTACAGATATAGCCCTAATTCATCACAGGAGGATACTACAGGACTGGAGTTGGCAACCTTTCAGAAGTGGCATGCCAAGTCTTCATTCCCCCCTCCCGGCCCCATCCCTTCGTCCCCACCCCTCGCCCGTGTGACGTGGGCCCAGTGCCCTGACCAGGAGCCGCTCCTGGCCCGAGAAGCACTGTGCGGTAGCCACTCCTCCCTCCTGGCTCCACCCCTTCTCCCCCATCCCTCTCCTACATGACGTGGGCCCAGCACCCTGGCCAGGAGCCTCTCCCGGCACCAACAAAAATTATAAATAATCCTAGCACCAATGGCAGTGAGAATGCCACTCAAAATCATCTCACATGGCACATTTGGCATGAGTGCCATAGGTTGCTGACCCCTGCTATAGGATATAATGGATGTACAAAGGCCAAAGACGAATAAGAAGCAGGCTTAACCACATAAAAGGATACATTAACTACTTCAGGCTAATGGAGAGTGATATTTGGAAACACAGGGAATCAGCAAGGTTTAGGGCCAATAAGCTCCAAAATCCGCTTTCAGTTCTATCTATGCCTCCCCAGTCTCCCATTTGAGAAGATGGAAGAATCATCAGTCCAGTGTTACAGCCCACAATGTAGAATAGTTGTTTATTTTTGAGAGATGCATAGGCAAAGCTGCTAAGTGCAATTCTATTGTGAGTGTGGTATGTGAACATCTTCAATTTGTTTTAGCCATTGAGGCAAAATTGTGGTTGAATATGTCAATTAGTCAGTCTATCTATTTTGTAGTAGGCTTCATCCCTTTCCTGGTCTCTTTCATTGGTCACCAGCACTAAGTGTCCATGCAGTCGACGCCTATCAGCTTGCTCCACCGGGCTGGATGCCAATCATCTGCTCCCAGGAGCAGAAGGGATGGGACTAGCCTCTTCCGGCTGCTCTGTGCGAGGAAGCCTGGCTGGGGAAGGCAGTGCCTTCTGTTCTCTACCCAGGCTGGCTGCCAGGGACGGGGGCCGAGTGAGCCAGAGTTCCCCTTCTCCCCCCCTCCCTGGTACATTTCTGGCTCACTCGGCCCCTGTCCCTGGCAGCAAGCCCTGGCAGGGAGTGGAAGCAGCTTCCCTAACCAGGCTCTCTCACAGGCCACTGCTGTGGTGCAGACCAGTGGCTGGGATGGCTGGCTTTGGAAGTGGCTCCCTGCCTGGCTGTCAGGGAGAGTGGCCAAACATGTCAGGAGATGGGGACACAGTGGGAGAAGAACAGAGCCCCTCCCCCACACAAATAAGTGGGGTGGGCATTGTATGGCAGCCACAGGTGGGGTGGAGGGGGTGTTTGCTGCACAGAGGAGCATCTGTCTGCCCTTTCTCGTCCCACCCCTCCCCTAAGATTCCTTCCCCTCCACTCACCAGCACCCACTGGCAAAAACAAAAGCCGGTGCCTATTCTTTCCTTCTTACACCTCAGAATTTTACAAAATTTATTTCTTTTAATGCATTAGGCTCCCATTTAATTTGGCATTTTTGCCTCCATAATTCTGGGCCACTTTGTCTTCATTTACACCCGTGTTGAAGTCACAAGAAGAGTCTGGGGAAGGAGGAGAAGAGAAGTCACGGCAGATCTTGTCAATTTTGTCTTAACTGAAATTGGCAAGGTCCAGCATGGACAGAGAGTTTATGGTTGCAACTAGGTAATGGGGATGGTAGGTATCAGTGAGGAAGGAGTGACGAGGCAGATGGCAGAACCAAAGTAGGAGGGAACAAACTTGTATGGGAATATGTCTATGTGGGACTTCCTCAAGAGGCATCTGATGTCCCAGGAGAAGAGGAAATCCAATACTGGGAATATGTCAGACTGAGGGGAGTAGATGGACTTTGCACTGAGAGAGGGACAAGACTGTTACCTTTGTTAAGAAAAAAGCTTTCCAAAATATATGTTTCATCTAAACTATTAAATGGCAGGAGAAAATTCTGAGTTTCTAGACAGTCTATAAATAGGGTTACCATATGTCTGGATTTTCCCAGACATGACTGCTTTTTTGGTCTGCTGATCTTCGTCTGGGCAGATCTTTCAAACAAGAGGAAATATCCTGGAGTTCTCCTTGCAGAACAGACGTTGCAACTCGGAAAGCATCATCTCCATGTCTCGTTTGGTCCCTCTCCTTCATCCACAGCTGCCGGATCCCACCTGGCCCAGCCCACCAGGTAAGTGGAGCCTGCAAGTGCCTCTGGGCTGGGCTGTCTGTCCCACCCAAAGGGCCTCAGAGCCTGGCTGGAAGGGGTGACAGGGCCAGACCCTGGTTCCCTGCTCTGAGGAGGGGGAGAGGCCCATAGGAAGGGGCTTACTGATGGGCTGGTGCTGCATCCTTGACCTGCACTGGCTACCCTGCCACCATGACAGGGGGTGTGGCACTGCCCCCCACCTTGAGGGTGAGGCCACAGGTACCCCCTCCAGCATCCCCCAAATACCCTTCCTAGTACACACACATGCCACCAGCACCGCCCCCCCAAATACTGCCTCCCAGTACACACTCTGATGTTCCCCTGGTGCAATATAGACTGGCGTATTGCTGCGTCACCCCAATCCCCCACTCCTGGAGCCCGTCCTACTCTGCTCTGCAACCTCCAGCATGTGAGTGAGAGCGTCTAGCCAGCCTCTCTTTGGATTATGCAACAGAATGACCACAGCCACTACTCCCAGTCCCAGATGCAACCCTAGGAACCTCCGCCTTACAATGTTCAATTATGCCCACTGAACAACATAAGCTCATATAAATTCATCAGTTTAACAAAGAAATTGATATGCACCAGCCTCATTACTCCAAGTGGAGTCTCCAACACACTTCAAACCAAACACACTGCTTTAGGTAAAGCAAACAAACACATTTGTTAACTACAGAAGGATTTTAAGTTATTATAAGTCAAAGCATATTCTGTCAGATTTGGTCAAGAGAGGGAAAAAAAGCAAAACGTATTCTAAACTAAGCTTAATATTTTCAGCAACCTTACATACTTAGGTGATTCTCAGCACAGGCCAGCTGGCTTCCCTTCAGCCCTTTTGGTCAGCACTTCAGTTGCTTGGTGGTATTTGTAGATGGAGGTGGAAGAGAGAGAGAACATGGCAAATGTCTTCCCTTTTTATAATGTTCCTTTTCCTCTCTGGAGCTTTGCCCCTCCATCAAGGGTCAGGTGAAAAACAATGTCCTTATATGGACTCATTCATGTCCTGAGGCAGTGAGCATTACCTCACCGGCGCTTCAAGCTGCCCAAGGGAAGGGAGAGGACTCACTTCAGAGTCCAACTGATCCTCTGTGGTGCCCAGGCCAGTCCTTTGTTCCTGGAAGGCTGAGCTGGGTTTGTCTTATACATGCCTTGATGAGGTGTGAACCGCCCCTCTGCTCCTGGACAGTTTTGACTGGATATGTTTCAAGCCAGGAGGACACATTTTTGGAAATATTACATAGTGAAGCATTGTAACCATACACATAAAATTGCAACAGACATATTACTGCAATAATAATGTGCAGTATGCCATGAGCATACCAAAGACAGCATATATAACATACTTGTCATTAAACAATAAACAGTTATACTGTAAGGGTGAACAGGGGGTGAACATGGGGGTTCAGGACACACAAACATCCCTAGATTCCCCTCGAGCAACCCCCAGCTGTACCTCCCCCTCTCCAGCTTCCCCTCCCTCCTCTATTTGGGGAACTTTAAATATGGTAACCCAATCTATAAAGAACTTTCGAATGCCTGTTGTTTTAGTTATCTTCTGTGATTAAACCCTGAAAGATACTTTTTGTTTGGAACCCTGAATAAATAAGTTATTGTTAGACTTTAACACAGGCCATATCTGCACTATGCATGCTACAGCTATGTACTGAAGGGGATTTTCCATCACTGTAGGTAATCCACCTTCCTGAGAAGTGGTAGCTAGTTTGACAGAAGCACTCTTCCCTTGACCTTAGCAGTGTCTACACTGGGAGTTATGTTGTCATAGCTACGGTGCCCAGGGGTATGAATTTTTCAGATCCCTGAGCAATGGAGCTATGTGTGACCCCTTGTACTCCATGGTCACCACTTTTATATGGTTATACTATAGTTTGTATAAAGTACACTTTGAGAGGCATCATTTGAAAACTGAATGTTATCCTGTTGAAATGGGTGTGTCAACATTGTATGTGAAGTTACGAGATTCTTCTGTATGATTGTTACTGAAATAGTCTGGGTAACATCCACAAACCAGTTTTCAGAGGCAAAGTCACATTGGCAACTGCAGACAGGTATCAACAAAGTCGAGTGGGTGCTTACTTAAGCACCCATTCTTCAACACTGGGGAGGGGTAAACAAGAAATTTACATTTCATCCCAGATGTGGTCGAAACCTAACATACACAGGGGGCTGTTTGTCTACACCCTGGTGGGGGGCAATTCTCAAAGAGCGGAGGAGGGAATAAAAATAAGGGCATGGCTATCCGTAGAGCACTGGAGCAGCACAGCTGCACTGATACAGCTGCAGTCTATACTGATGGGAAAGAGTTCTCATGGCAGCCTAAAAAAACCTCTTCCATGCACGGCATAAGCTATGTCAACGGGAGAAGCTCTCCTGCTGACATAGCACTATGCACATGAATGCTTATGTCGGTGAAATTCATGTCACTCAGTGTGGAATATTCACACCCCTGAGAGAGATTAGTTTTGCCGAGATAGGCTGTGGTGTAGACATAGCCTAAGAGACAGTGACCTCCACATCACCCCTCTTTCCGCCTCCCATCTCTCTGCTTATGGCATCAACTAATACCTAAAGAACTTTGACTGGAGGGAGGGGCACTGGCTGAAAAATAAATCCAGTCTGAGACTGTTGCAGCTAATGGTAAGGAAGACATTTTGCTTTTAAGTTTGTTTGGGTATTAGCCTGTGTTTTTATCTTTTTCTTTCTTTTATAACCCATCCTGACTTATATGCATCTATACTTTTCATCACTTAACATTTATCTTTCTGTAGTTAACTTCTCTTATTGCTTTACCTTAACCAGTGTGTGTCTGGACTGAAGTGTGTAAGGAATCTCTACTTGAGAATAAAAGGCTGGTTCATAATCATTACCCAGTGTTGCAATGATGGACTTTTTTTGAGCTTACTTCATCCAGGAGAACACTGAGCAGTGCAAAACGCACATTTCTGGGAAACAGGGCAGGAACTGGGGATATGTGGGTGTCGCCCTGTGTGGAATAAAATCAAGACAGGAGGCCTTAGGCTGGAACCAAATCACTCCAGTCTGGTGAGTTATGTTATAAGACATTAACTCACCTTGCAGCCACCCCAGCCCAACCTGTCAGGAATCCCTGCAGGCTACCAAAGAATGTAGGTGCCTCACGACTGGCTGGCACCAGGAGAATCACCCTGACTTATTGACACCGGGAGAATCCCAGCGGGAGGTATAAGTGCCCAATATGTAGTAAACGACTTGTTAAGTACTAGAAAATCCACTATACGATCATGTATGTAATATGAACCTTTTGATAAATCTATATAAACCCACTGTAACCTGAAACCAGAGAGTCCAGTGACCAGCACTAAGGTGGCTGCCTGGGCTCCCCATAGCTATGGTCTGTCTGTATGTGTGTTTGTAATATTAAAGCTCTGTTCGATCTTCACCTGAATTGGAGTGGCTGCGTGATTCCTTCCACCACAGTTTGGTGCCGTGACTCGGATCTCCAAGCGCTGTTATCGCCCAGGACAGACTGCGGACCGCTCCCCACTGACCCCAGGCGCCACCCATAAGGTAAGAGACCTTTTAAATCTCTATTCGGGGTCAGAGGAGGGCTGCCTGTAGGTTTCCTGTTCGATATCAGCCAAGCGAGATCCGAACTTGTTGAGGATCGAGGTGAGCTTTAATCTGTCTGTTGTCTGTCTTGGTAAAGCGCGCAGGGAGAGTCTGGGGGTTTGTATTGCGGGCTGAGGATCAGATCCTCATCTCGGCAGGTCACAGGGTACTGGGGTGAGTGTGTGTCCCGAATGATTGTGTCTGAACAAATGAGCCGTTGACCAGGTCTTGGACTAGGGCGAGTTCCTGCGGCACCAGGGCCACTGTGAGCCCTGGGCCGGGGGGGCTTTCCTGAACCTAGTGACCCAACGGACAGGCGGAGTGTTTGATTTGTCACAAGGCACACCCTTTTCCCCTTCTCTGTTTCATGAGCCTCCATAGATCCGTTGTCTAAGGACGCCTTAGTCTCGGTCGTAAGACGGGCCTAGGGTTAGGACTCCTGTGACTTTGGAGGACCCCTATTGTGTCTCGTCTCCTTCCCCTCCTCCTCCCGCTAAATAAGCGTTCTGTTATCGGGTTCACTCACCTCGGCAGCACTGCGGGCTGAGTGAAGCGGTACAGAGTCCTCAATAAGCCATTCCTGTGTGTGTGTGCATAGGTGAAAATGGGAACTGGACAGTCTAAGCCTGTGTCTGGTCCCCAGAAGGGAACCCCAGCATATTATCTAGTATGCATTACTCTCCCAGAACTTGCAAGTCACTGGCGGAAAGGCACTCTCATCCTCAGAGTAACCCAGCCAGACAGTTCCCAGAGGTAGGAACATTTGATTTGGATAAGATAGTGCACTTAAGAAAAACTCTAGAGTCTAGGGGATCCAAAGTATCCCGGTCACAATGAAATACATTCTTTGATTGGCCAATGAAGAAAATCCTCACAAAACCTGAGGAACAAGAAGCTATAAGACAGCTGCTTTTAAAACTGCAGGAAGAGGGAAAAATTTCTCCTGCAAGCAACTCCCAATTCTTATCTCCAGCCTGGGGCATACTAAAACCAGGTTAAGGAAAAACTCTAAAGAGTGGAGAATGGTAACTGAACATCAAAGAAATAATGAGAAAATAAAAACAGTTCAATGTGTCTCTCAAAGTGTTAAACCTAAGATAGAACACATTTTCAGGAATAAAGATTTAAAGTTCATGTGTACCTTGGATTTAAAGAACATGTTTTACCAGGTACCAATGAAAACCCACAAGGGATATTAATTTTTGTATTTGGGGAACAAATGTTTAACTGGAAAATTTGGAACAGAAAGTGAATGTGTAAAATGTGTTAACTCCCTAATAAGGTGGTTATAGGATGAATGGAATGATGGAGGAGCAAGTTAAAATCATGATATGTTTATGCAAGCAAGTTATGGGAAGAAGGAAAATTGGTTAAGTTAAAAGATTGGAAAAGGATCGAATAACAATGTGTTAAATGCCATGAAGTAATGCAAATAAAAACAAACAAAAACCCCAAGAAAAAGGGAAACTGAGGTACACCACCTCGGAAAAAAAAAATTCACCCTAAAACCTTACAGGTAGAAGCCATAACAACCTGGCCTGCCTATAGAACAAAAACAGAGGAAAATATAAGGGTAATTTGTTTATTTTGCCCACAATCAGAAAGGAAACATGTAAAAGAAAAGGGTATTCTAAGCAATAATCTACCACCCCAAAAGGGGGTAGAAAAGTGTTTTTTTATCTTTCAGAACTGCAGAAAGAAAAAAACTGGTACCAGTGGAACAGTGAAACAACTAAAAGTCAAAACCATGGATCTATTGTTGCAACAAAGTGTGTGTTTTGTGTTTGTTTGTTTTGTCACTAACATTGTGTATGGTCTGTTGGGGGGTAATGGCTTGCCCATGGAGGAAGCTACCCCAGTCTCTAATTGTCTGGAAGCAGCCATGTGGGCTGGAACAAAGGAGATGTTAAGGTTATCAGTTTATCTGCTGAGGGAGAGTTTGTCTCCAAACTTCTGTCTAAAGAGCAGACAGAGTGTGCCTCTCAGCCTATTCTGATGGAGGATTTGTCAGTTGTGCCAGAAGTGGTTCTGGATGTAACTGAAACCCAGAAAAAGTCTGTCAGGGCTCAGGAAAATGTTTCTTTGGAGCAGCCTCTAGCTGAAGAGGGAAAGGGCTTTTCTGTGGAAAGTGGATTGTTGCCTAAAAATGCTCCTGAAGGAATAAAACCTCCTGATAGCATTTGCAAGCAGTTTTCTGCAAGGGAGGGGTGTGATAGTGAATTGATTAAGTTAGCTCAGGATAAGTCACCGCCTGTAACAAGCAACAGTTTATATCTTGGGAAAAGTGGTTCAGTTTCTAACTGCCAAAGTTTTTTCAATGTGAATGGATTCACTGACTTGGTTTTAGAAAGATCCAGTTTGAATATCTTGGAGAAGGTTCCAAATGAAGTAAAAATTATTAGAATGGGAAATCAAACATTGGCAATGCAAAACCCTTTTTATAAAATGCTAGTAAAAATGGTTAATATTTCTTCAACACCAAGTCCAGACTTAAATGGTTAATGGTTAAAATTTTGAACACTAGTGAGCTAGCTGATGTGTGTAATGGTAGTAAATGCAAATTACCTGCCTAACAAGGGGGGGGAAGATCCACCCATAGCTATTAGCAAGGAGAATTCCTCTTGGGTGTGTCCAACTAAACCTGAGCTGGGCGTGCCTGAAACAGCTCTGAATTGAAGCCACATGTAAAATGAGTTTGTTAGGGCTCAACAAAAATGTTTCTTTGGAGGGGCCTACAACTCAGTCCCAACAGAAGGGTAACATAAAGGTAACAGAGCAACCAGTGTTAAAGCATGTGCTGCTATGGTGCTAACTAAATCCTTATTTTTGAAAAATTAAATAACATTGTTACCTCAATAGTAAAACCTACAAAAGAAAAAGCCTGTTTTAGTTAAACATAATTTTGCTAATAGGTGTGCCATTAAGTCTTGTAGTTTATTTGTTAGTGTAAGACTTGTAAAAATGTACCATGTGTCCATAATTTGTAAACCCTTGAATTAGGCTGTGTTATCTATTGTAACCTAGATGGCATTTATCTTAATATGCCAAAACCCAGAGGAGAAACAATATTAACATCACTACAAGATTCTGACCAAAGAGACACCCAACCTAACACTTCCTCGTTGCAACAGGAATTGTTTGTTACAAAGTGTCTCTACAATTTTTGGTCAGCCTATTGAGATGAAGTAGGCTACATGACAAAGCCTCTCTTAAGTTCCCTTTGTGAACTTGCAAATGAATTTTATCCAAGTACCTAAATGTTGTAATTTTAAATATGTTAGTCTTTATTAATATGTTTTGGGGCTAAATAAAAGCATGCCCTTGTAAGCAACTAAATGTTAAAATTGGGTAAATTGTTTAAAACCCCAAGTTTTCTTTTTACCTGAACTTAATTGCACCAGTGTTATTAATGGCTCTTATATTTCATTCCCCATGTTCCTTCTAAAAGACTTTTTATGTTTTGTGGTAACTATATTTTATTTTATGTCCCTGCAAATGGCAAGGGGGAGGTCTGTACTTTGGGGGGCTTATTTCACTTTATGCTTTTCCTAAACCTAACCCCCATAGCTTAATTTTTCGAAAGTTTCATGTATTTTAGGGAAGACTGTTAACCTCCACGCTGATCCAGGAGTTAAATGTAGAACAGGTTCAGCTGCAGAAGGCAGTTTTGCAAAACCAATTGGCCTTGGACTATTTGCTGTTACATGTGGGCCATGAATGTAAGGACTCGGAAGGACTTTGCTGTTTTAATCTCACTGATAATTCACACCGTATTGAAACTCAGTTACAAAAACTCCAACAACTGGAAGAAAACATGCACCAAAATAAGGACTCAGAACTTTTGTCTTGGCTATGGTCATGGATCCCAAACATTGGTGCCTTTGGAAAAACACTGGTTGGGGGGGTATTGTATCTCTATTAATTTTTGTATGCATTTTTTATGTTTATCAGTGTGAACATCATATTTTGTAATTTTTTCTTGGCATCCTTGTAGCCAAGTAGTCCAGTATAATTCAGAATGGGACCAATTACAGTTTTAAATAACTATTTTTATGGCTAGTATTCTTAGTAAATGTTTTGTTTGTAGGATTTTGCTTTATTATTTCTAATCCAGTAAAATATTCATTTTTAGAAGTTTCTTTAAAGAATATCTTTATAAATTTAGTAATTTACATCATAAGTTTTCATATATTAGTAGCTTTTTGAAATTAGTTATGGTATTAAGCGATAAAATGTCCTTGGGTCAAGTTGTAACATTGTTTCATTTTATAATTAAAGTGACCCAACTCCATTTTAAATTAATAGAAATATAAACTCATTGGGCCTGGATGTAAAATGTTAACTGCTTTGTAACAACATCCAGCCTTGTCTTGTCAGAAATCTCTGTGATAAGCACCGGGAGAAGGTGTCAAGTACTGAAGATCAGTATGTGGCCTGTAGGTTTCGGTAAACCTGTTACTCAAAACTCAGTAAACTTCATTTAAATAGTATTCAGACATGTATTGCAATAAGTGATCCTTTGTCAACAGCAAACAGCAACTGGAGTTTATCCACAAAAAGAGTACGACTGCCCAAGCAGGGGGCCAAAATTCTGTCTGGTAAATAACTGGGTGATCAAGGAAGATAATATCGTGTCGGGGTCCAGCCCCGATCACCCCATCGCTCTTAGACACTTCATAATTGGCTAAGCGGGCATATTGCTGTGTGGAAGAAAAATATAAAGGTGGTCACAAACAGGAAGTAAATGTGGGCCTGATCCACCTGCCGTCTCTCCCCAGTTTGCCGCTCAAACCTGAATGTAGAGCGTGTGACTGTACAACCTGAGTGTGACAGTGTGTTCCACTCAGATGTAAAACCCGGGAATTGTACCAGCAGAATGAGAAAGCTGCTTTGCTGCTGACGAACTTCACTCGTGCAGTGTAAGTATAATAGTATAAGTATAACCCTATAGTGTAAGCTAGCTTTGTAAGTATAATTGTATAGTTGTAATTGTAACTGTGTTTTAGGTAGTTAGATTGTTGTATTAAATAAGAATCAATGGTGATTTTAAATTGTAATTATTAATGTATAAATGGTTGTAAGGAAAACAATGTTGTTTAAAGACATGTTTAAACCAGATTACCCAAAGCCCTTAACCTAAATTGGACGTCAAAACGGGGAAAGAAAATTACCTGTTGTATCCTGAGCTACTACAGATGGAAGAGGAATATGACAGGCAAATCCAACAACTAATGGACATTGACATTTCCATCACAGTGGAAAAACCCTAACCCTTCATGGAGACCAGAGCGTGCGGTCACGCCTTGACTGGCAGGCTTACTGTGTTTACCTCAGCATAGCCTGTATATTTAAATAAGTTGCTGGGTTAGTAGTCTTGTAAAAATATTAGCCTGTACATTACCCTAGTCTGTCTACAAAACCATACCTGTGAACATGGGTATATGGGTCCCAAATGACACGCCCCCTCCCTCACCTACCCGTAGCATGTCCAGTGGACTGAGGCATCGGACCACCAAGGAGCCAGGGCCTCCTGGACCTGTGTCCCACTGGCCAGTGTGCGGACAGGAGGGGTGCCTGGACCTCTCTTTAGATAAAGGTAGGGAACAATCTTGGTTCGAGTGATCATGAGCTGATTCAATTCAAATTAGATGGAAGGATAAACAAACGTAGATCTGGGATTAGGGTTTTCGACTTCTCGAGGGCTAATTTCGAAGAGTTACGGAAATTAGTTAGGGAAGTGGATTGGACGAAGGATCTTGGGGATTTAAATGCGGAGGAGGCCTGGAATTACTTTAAGTCGCG
>ML675618.1:54349063-54431921 GCA_007922155.1 Mesoclemmys tuberculata | reverse complement strand
TTGGTCCCTTCTGACCTATGAGTCTATGAGTCTATGAGTCTAAGTGTGGAAAAGTACAACTTCTTGGGACACATAATTAGACCCACTTTACAGGAGAGGAACTTAAGACACAGACAACTGGGATTGTACTAGTAGAATTGACTAAAAATTTGATACTTAAGTGTGTGCCCCTATGCTTTATAGCCTTTTAGTGAATAGTTATAAAAGTAACCGATAACTACCCACAGTACAACCAAATTTCTGTAATAGAGTGGTTTGTCATAATCTTTGGAATCTTCCCCATGTTGTACTGGAAGTACAAAAGGGAGGATTGTGGAATAAAATCAAGACAGGAGGCCTTAGGCTGGAACCAAATCACTCCAGTCTGGTGAGTTATGTTATAAGACATTAACTCACCTTGCAGCCACCCCAGCCCAACCTGTCAGGAATCCCTGCAGGCTACCAAAGAATGTAGGTGCCTCACGACTGGCTGGCACCAGGAGAATCACCCTGACTTATTGACACCGGGAGAATCCCAGCGGGAGGTATAAGTGCCCAATATGTAGTAAACGACTTGTTAAGTACTAGAAAATCCACTATACGATCATGTATGTAATATGAACCTTTTGATAAATCTATATAAACCCACTGTAACCTGAAACCAGAGAGTCCAGTGACCAGCACTAAGGTGGCTGCCTGGGCTCCCCATAGCTATGGTCTGTCTGTATGTGTGTTTGTAATATTAAAGCTCTGTTCGATCTTCACCTGAATTGGAGTGGCTGCGTGATTCCTTCCACCACACCTGTAAGCAGGGCCCAAGCATCATTTTTTTCAGGCCCAGTACAAACTTGTAACACAGGCCCCCTCCCACACACATACCCATGAGGGTTGCAACCTAGGCCAGGCCACCCAGGGCCTCCGGGTCCCGGTAAAGTTTACCCTTCCCCCCGTGTGGGGGCCTCGCCTCTTTCCAATTTATGAGTGGCTAGCTAGTAGCACTCAATACTGTGTAGCTGGGACCAAGTTACATGTTGAAAGCTGTGTGTGAGCAGAACCTAGAAAGGTGGCTGTTCACCAGCACAGGAGTGTAAGAAGCATCCGAGGCTAGAGAATTAAGGGGGCACAGCTTTCAACGGTGCAGGTTGTACCCTTGGGAATGTCACACTGTGTCAATCTAAATTTTAAGTATAGCCTAGGCCTCACTTTGATTTCAAGTGAGCTAATGTGTGACAATCCCCTTGACTCATCAGAGGCAACTCTGCTCATTAGTCAGTATTAGTGCATACTAACTAGTGCTGGTTACAATGCTTTGAAAAAATGTAAAGATGTCTCACTTTACAAAAATAATTTCACAGCTCTGAGGCCAGATTATAATGACTCATCTGACAGAGCTACAAGCATCTGAAAGTAAGCCGTTAGCAGGAAAACACTTGTGCAGCCTTAGTACTGGTTGTTGCTCTGAACTCTGCCTGTGAGGAGTTGATCTTGCGTGTTGCTGAACGCTCTGGCTCAGGGATCTGGAACGATCTGTATAGTGGGGTGCTGAGAGCAGTTGAATCAAACTGTAAACCCTGTACATGATGGAAACCACTTCAAGCCAAGGGGTGTGGGAACACCCCCTGCACTCCTACTTTCAGCACCTATTCTCTGGCTCTAATCCATCAGAGCTTCAGCATGTGCTTAGCTTTACACAGCTACTCACATGCTTAACATAACCATGTGATTAATTGTGTTGTTAGATTGGGGCCGGAGTCTTCAGCCGTTTCAAGGATCAAGCCCTAATTTCTTTAGGTATCCACAACGTACTCAGCCGTCTCATTTTAATAAGTCATTTATTGAAACAGATAGTGCCTATATCCTGGTATACACCACAACATTTGGTTGACTAAAGTTGCCTTTTGTCACCACAGGTTTGCATGTGTCTACACACAGATTTGATTCCAGTTGACAGAACCTGACCTTTCTGTCACCAAACTAATGCCATCGGCCCAATAACACAAGTCCTCAGATGGCATTCTTGTATCAGCAGTATGACAGTGTGTATTCCAGAGTGTGATCACCACCCATTTCTTTCTGCACTTTCAAAGCAGCTCTTGCTCTGGTATCTCCGCGTTGGAGTGCTGGGGTGAGCTTGGCACACCACTGCAGGAACGTGGCCTTCTGCAATTGAAAGTTCTGCAGTCATTGCTGTTTGTCCTAGATCTGCATCATGATGCAATCCCACCACTCAGGGTTCATCTCTCAGGCCCAGAAGCACTGATCCACTATGCCTAGCTGATCAATGAATGCCTGCAGCATTCTGTGGTATTTTTTTAGCACTGTCTGCAGCATCCACTCATTCTCCTCTGAGCATGCTGTCTCCTCATTATCATATCACCTCTGACTGCTTTTGTAGCACTTGTTTTAATGTAGTCTGATGCTCTGCAAGTGCAGAAGAACTGTGCAACCTGTCTTTCAAACAGACATGGGGACTCCAATCTGTGCAGAATTCATAGTTCTTCTGGTGAGATGGCAGAGAGACAAATGTGGTGCAAGGAACTGTGGGAGTATTAAAAAAGGCTGGGAAATTATGGGATAGAAGAAACATGGGATGTTGGAAAGGGAATTGGGGGAACTTGATATTCTCAGCACCCCACTATGCACTGGGAAAAAAGATCCACAAGGCTCTGTCCCAGAGGGTGTGGTGAGAGACGCTAGGATGCCTCCCACTGTGCATTGTGTCATCTGCTGGCACACACTCTTGCAATGAGGAAGCACAGCACTGGCAAAAGCAGTCACGTGTGGATGGATGGGCTTTACTGTTTTAGCAAAGTCAGCAGCTGGGAGCAGACAAAAGTTCTTCAGACCAACATTTCTAGAAGAGACATGGCCTGTGCCTGAAAAAGCACAAGAAATAGTAGATTCATGGATGAATATACTAGTTTGGGAATTAGCCACAGACTCCTATAGTCCATAGCATGTTTACAGACACCCACAGGGTATAGATGCACATGGTTTCTAAGCCACCTTCCTCCTTTAATATAGGATCCTTCACCTGGACCCCAGCTGGGCCCTGCCCCTGCATCCGGATTCCTACCCATGAACCCAGACCATTTCCCCCCTGAACCCTTCACACTCAAACCTCTACCCTGACGAGCCCAGCCCCCTATGCATCTGGATCACCCAGACAAGCTCCTTGCATCTGGACTCCCACTCCACTGAGCCCCAACCAGCTGTGCACGGACCCCCAGCCCCAAAGCCCCATTCCCCGGCACCTGGTCCCTCTACTGAGCCACTCAGACCCCCCCGATGAGCCCCAACCACCTTCAGCTGGACCCTTTCTGCAGAGTCCCATTGCCCCTTGTTGGGACATGAGGATCTCCATACTGGTTCTTTAACAGTCTGCATCTCAGGTTCAGAGGGAAAACTGGGTAGCTGGATCTATGGAGCGGAACAGCTGTGCAGTTGATCTCTTAGGAATACAGGGGGTGGGAGGAAAACTCTCATCTCTAGACACTGTGAATATGTCTTGTAGTCTTTTACTGGACTTGGGTACATCTGATTCCATGTGGAAGCAGAGGTTAGTGATGGATGGACATCAAAACCCTGTTTCTAACATAGGGGTGATAATGGTTGATAACTCTTCCGGTCCAACCTGGAAATTGGTCATGGATGAAAATTTGAAAACAAGTAAACAAGCTAGTGTATGTGATGATGTAATTTACCTGACTGACTGGTGGGCAAGGGAGAGGAAAGGAGACACACCTAGTCAGCCAATGGATTCTGTTAGACCAAAGAGCCCAGGTTTCAAGCCTCCAGAGAAGGGGGTAGGGGGGAGAGGAAAAAACTTAATCCTGTAAATGAAAGGCATAGGTTAACGCTGAAATAGCTAAACCTCAAGGATGTAATTATACTAAAAGCCTAAGCTACCGAGAATGCTGAGGTAAAAGAAATGCTACAGGAGGCCCTGTCTACACTTACCTCTGAGATTTGGCGGCAGTCGACAGGAGTTACGCAAGCTACGCAAAAAACTTTTGTAACTCCCGTCGACTTCCCTGCTTCTGTTCTGCGTGCCATCTTCACTGCGCTGCATTGGCAGGAAACGCGTTCCCGTCGATGCAGCGCTATGCCACTGGAGAAGGTGGTCTTAATATGTCGACTAAGTGGGTCTTTACTGACTGCTCAGTTGATCCAGAGCAATTGATCTGATGGTGGTAAATTTGCCACCGTCAGTGTAGCCATACCCTAGCTAAAGGTGTTCAAAAATCCATAAAGGGTATTAAACAAACTGCCTCAATGACAAACGATCTGTACTGAAGGCATGGCATGACAAAAATGATTGTAAGCACACATATGAAATTGACAAGAAAGCTGGGCTGTTAGAGCCCAGCTGCTCCCATTCCCCTTCAGATCTGGCTGGGTGAACTCCACTCCCAGATGAGAAGCCCCAGTGGTTCCCCCTCCCTCCTGCTCCCAGCTGAAAAGCCCTGGTGGCTTCAGACCCATCCAGCTGGCTGCCATAGAGAAGCCCTGGCTGCTTCAGACCCACTTCCAGCTGGGAGCCAGGCAGCCTTGTCAATTTCATAGGATGAATCTAAGGGTCTCTTCTGGCCTTAAAATCTATTAATCCTTTCCCCATTTCAGATGGAACCTAGAGTTGCTGTTAGCTCAATACTTGATAAGATTCCAGGCTCCCTCTGGGGTGCTCTGGACTACTACTTGGCAATTTAGTCAGGCTCGCTAGGTTACTGTTTCTGGGATGGTTTACTGGGGTCTCCTCATTTTCCCCAAGACTCTGCTTTCAAGGGAACTTTACTTCTACTCTTGTGCTTCTGCTTGGAAAGTGCCCTCCCTCTGCACTCTCGCCTTACCAGGCTTCTAGTAGCAGGCATATCTTCCCTCCATCCACTCAACAACTCAGTCTCCCTACAGGGCTAGTACAGGCCAGCTATTGGTATTTGTGGTCGGGTGACCAGATAGCAAGTGTGAAAAACTGGGACAGGATATGAGGGGTAATAGGAGCCTATATAAGAAAAAGCCCTGAATATCAGGACTGTCCCTATAAAATCGGGACATCTAGTCATGCTAATTTGTGGTCAGTGCTCCACGCTATCTGAATCACACAGCTGGAGGCAAGTATCAGTCACAATTATTTGAAAAGCTGATTGGCTATGTGGGAGCTGCATAACTGCAGCCAACATGAAAATTTGAGGGGCATCATGGAGAACAGTGGACAAGCTCATGGAGTTAAAAGATAGGTCTCCTAGTCTAAACCAGAGCAGATAATTGCCTTATCTCTAGTTGATAGAGATGCAGAACAATAGTTGTGTAACAGGTGGATTTATGAGCACAGATTCACCAAGGTAAATGATAACTCCTGTATTGGCCTTTCCCCCTGCACCCAATCACAAATCCACCCCGTGGAAGGACAGATGTTGTTGCTGCCACCACCACCTTCCCTTAGAATTTTCTGCCCAGATGCTAATCTGTGTTAGATTCCATGCAGGGCCTATTGGTGCCGGTGTGAGTGTCTCATCAGCAATGAGCAATCAGGCCAAGCAGGAATCAAAATGAAGCACATGCCTCCATGATGAATTTGGGAAAATAATACTTTATTTCAATTCACAAGTTTAACTTAATGAAGAACCAGAGTCCATTGTGGGCTGGGTTCTGCCCCTGAAGCCCTGTGGCCCATATCTAGATCTTCCTGTCAGCCTCTGACTTAGTGAAAAACTTAGTTTATCCCTAGGGTTTTCCCCTGCTTCAGGGAAATTTGGAAAGCTTTTCCTACTCCTCAACTGGTCAATTAATCTGTGAAAGAAACCTCCCCTTTCCACACACCCTTTGTCTCACCAGCCAGTTCAAGTTATGATTACCTCTCTAGCCCAGCTGGCACCTCCTACCTTATGGGCAGTGCTGTCCCAGTAGGACCTCTGGCAGAGCAGAAGCTGCAGCAGCTTTCTGCCTGGTGAATTTTTGTCTTGGGAGCCATGTGCCTAGATTTACACCAGTGGAAGACACTGTTAGCTGACTGAATTTAGCTCATAGTACTATATATCTTTGACTAATCTTTGGCCCATTTTAGATTTCACCTAACTAAACAACAATGCCTTTATTTTGTCCTCTTGCCTATTGATCTCAAAGCACTGACCAGCATATATATGCAGGCAACAGACTATTAATTTTTTAAAATACCAATATGAAGCATGTAACTTTTCAAAGAAATGTAAATAGTCATGTCAGAATGATGGATAGGGGATGATTATTGACCTTCTCTATAGGACAGAGTACAGCTGTGCCATCCTTCTGGGCAAGGTTTAACATGTTTTCATTTGTATTTTAGTTAATATTTGACAGAAAGTGTTTTTAAAAACAAATTTATTCGGGGCAGATGGTTCTGGATGTTTACTCTGTCTTTTTCCCTGCATCCTCTCTTTGGTTACCCTGTTGTCTTTTTATTTGTAATATTTGTTTGTTTATATTGTGTTAGCCCATACATATAAGTTAGGCATACTATTAATGTAAGTGTTGGGAAGTTATGTTAACTGAATATATTACACTCTCCCTACATTTCTGTTCACCTCTGTCCAATATCTCATAACACCTTGCATTAGTTCAAGTAAGCTTTGGCTTAAGTATATAGGAAAACTGTCAGGATCAAGACATATGGGTATTTTACCATAGCAACATGTAGGGAGTTATTCTCACAGGCCAGTACTAGAATGTCACTAAGGGAAAATAACATGGTATGTAATTGTACCAGGGAAAAACAAACCTAGGAGGTGTATTCACACCCCTTGGTACTTGGAATACACATGTTCAAAACAAAGAGATAAGGGGTACATAAGAACATAGGAGCTGCTATACTGAGTCAGACCAATGGTCAGTTTAGCCCAGTATCTTGTATCTCTGACAGTGGTCAGTATCAGACTTTCAGGGAGAATGTACAGAACAAGAGACTGTGGGGTGATCCAGGTCTGTCTTCTACTTGGCTTCTGGGAGTCAGCAGTTTATGGTCACCCCAACCATGGGGTTGCATCTGACCATTTTGACTAATAGCCATTGATGGACCTATCTTCCATGAACTGATCTAGTTCTTTTTTTTAACCCCATTATATTTTTGGCCTTCACAACATCCCATGACAATGAGTTCCACAGGTTAATTTTGCATTGTGTGAAAAAGTGCTTCCTCTTGTTTGTATTAAACCTGCTGACTATTAATTTTATTGGGTGACCCCTAGTTTTTGTATTGTGTCTAAGGGTAAATAACACCTCTCTATTCACTTTTTCCACACCATTCATGATTTTATAGACCTTTATATATCCCTCCTTAGCTATCTCTTTTCTAAGTTGAACAGCTCTAATCTTTTTAATTTCTCCTCACATGGAAACCATTCCAAATCCTTGATCATCTTTGCTGCCCTCCTTTGAACCTTTTCCAGTTCTACTATATCCTTTTTCAGATAGGATGTCCTGAAATGGACATAGTATTCAAGGTATAAGTGTACCATAGACTTATATAGTGGCATTACATGTTCTGTCTTATTTTCTGTCCCTTCCCTAATAGTTCCTAACATTCTGTTAGCCTTTTTGACCACTGCTGCATGTTGAGCTGAAATTTTCAGATAACTTTCCATGGTGACTCTAAGATCTTTCTTGCATTGTAGCAGCTAATTTAGAACCCATCATTATATATGTATAGTTGGGATTATTTTGTCCAGTGTTTATTTCTTTGTATATGTCAATGTTGCATTTCATCTGCCATTTTGTTCCTCATAGACTCATAGACTCATAGGTCAGAAGGGACCAATATGATCATCTAGTCTGACCTCCTGCACAAGGCAGGCCACAAAACCCTACCCATACACATTTATAACAACCCCGAACCCATGACTGAGTTATTGAAATCCTCAAAAGTGAGATTTGAAGACCTCAAGCTGCAGGGAATCCATCAGCAAGCGACCCATGCCCCACGCTGCAGAGGAAGGCAAAAAACCTCCGGGGCCTCTGCCAATCCGCCCCGGAGGAAAATTCCTGGTGACCCAGTGTTGTGGGATCCCTTTGTAACGCTTTGCATTCAACTTTGAACTTAACTATCTTGAATAATTTTATATCACTTGCTAATTTTGACCACTGTTCACTTGTTTTTCCAGATCATTTATGAATATGTTGAACAGGACGGTACCAGTACAGATGCAGGTCTCTGCTGACTACCTCTTACCATTGTGAAAACTGCCCATTACTACCTGTTGTTTCCTATCTTTTAACTAGTTACTGATCCCTAAGAGTACCTCCTCTGTTATCCCATGACTATTTAGTTTTGTTACACCCTAGTACCTGAAAAACAAGATAAAAAGCTGATAGGTTAAATCTAGCTTCAGATTATGCACACAGTAGCTTTTTACTTGTAGATAGATAAAAAAAGGATAGCTTTAAAAGTGAAACTTTGGGAGCACACCTTCTTTGTAAGGTGAATTTAACACTTTAGAAGATGGCTTCCTGGAAACTGTATCATGGTGAGCCTTTCTTACTGTACTAATATTGACGTTGAGCAATCAACCTAAATGATACTGGTTACTTGCTCTCTTGAATATATTTCATAACAAACCAAAGTGCGGTCAAGCAATTTATGATGCAATTTATCAGCATATTGTGTCTGTTACCCAGAGGCCTCTGGGCCTCTGAATCTTGCATAATAAATGTTTTTTGTTATTATATTACTGATGTAGTATTAAAATACTCTCTGGTTGAATGTCTGATGCTTAGTAACTGGAACTTACAATAGGAGAACCACCTAAAGAGCACAAATGCCTGAAAGGGATGCAGACTAAAATCAAACTAGAGATCTGCTCCGGGTTCTTTGCATGAAAGTTCTTGTAGTTCAGCATTTAAATTTTGTAATTAATCCTTTAATATTTGGAAGAGTAATGATCCCAGGACTGAAGAAATATATTGGTACCACTTTACACAGTATTAGCCGAGCAGAAAAGTTTTGTACAAGCTATATCTTATAAATCAGTCTGCTTTGTAGGCCAGCACACAAGGCATTACAGGGTTGTTAGAGGAGATAAAATAATGAATTAGACAGAAATACCAATGTCTGGCATTATTTTACACATGATAATTAGAAGTTTTAATAATTTGCTAATATACCATTCAGAGGACAATCTGAAGTCAAAGATATTGAGATATCTAATCTCCGTTTCTAAGGACACAATTATGGCCACGTGATTTAGGGAAATGCTCTCAGGGTATATAAAAAACAGTGAAGGATCCTTAGTTATTCAGAAGGGAAATAGTTCTTGAGGAGTATGTGGCAGACCTGGCTCAATCCCAGCATGTCTATGAACAACAGATTTACCCAAGAGGAAAGAGAAGACTGAGCACTGTACAACATTTGAGAAGACAGAGGCTCCTTTGTTTTGTACTGACAAGTGCCAATACAAACTTTTTTATAGCTCTATTGCCCAGACTCATCTATCATGTCTTAAACAATAAACCTTAGTTCTTATGAAATTACCAATAAGACCCCATTTGAGTTTGGGTTCACTTAGCATTTTAAGTCTAACTGTTAGCAACACATGTAAAAAAATGGAGGTGGTGGGGTTAGAAGCATATGGTTTAAAAATGCAAGAGTGGGCTATTTTCTGGTGTTGCTGTTCCTCTCTGTTTGCACTTGTAGAGGGACACAGTGACAAGTTAATGATTTGCACATGCAATCAGAGTACTGGCTGAATCTGCATCTTTCCTTGGATTAAATTTGTGGAATACCAACTAATCCTTAAAAATGCAGCATAACATGTTTAAGAATATAACTTTAACTACAACTCAGGGGATTTTATTTATTACGCTGTGTGTGTGTGTGTGTGTGTGTGTGTGTGTGTGTGTAATATACACACTTTCCAAACTATATGAAGATCCTGAAAATTGAATGGTGCAGTATATTCTAAATGCATTGTAAGTAATTTCTACCATTGACAGAGTTATGTTGAACTCATTATTGACAACTCTCATAATTTTATCATGTGTTACAATATCTGGTGTTTTTCTTTAAGCCCCAGCTAATGGAGTCATTTGATTATGTGAGACCCTCAGCTTTTTTTTTTTTTTTTAATAAACAAGAAGTTTTCAGACCTCATGGTTGTAGAGAAAAGTTTGAAAACATGAACCCTGAAGGTTAAAAATCCTAAAACAAACTAAAAGAACCCCAAATATATTATTTTTTTAAGAATCTCATTATTTTTAAGACAATCCTCTGATTTTGGGGGATGGAAGAGACTAATTCATGACTTTTGAATTCCTAGGGTGGGCAATACTGTGTACATTATGAAAACATGGCAATAAAATAAAAATATGTTAAGGTTGCAAAGCTGAGTATTAAAAATGTAGGCATTGTCTATACTAGAAAGGGTTTGCTGGTATAGCTATATCAGCCAACCCTCCTAGAGGAGACACAGCTTATATCAGCAGAAGAACTCTTTTGCAGACAGAGTTTATACCAATCCGCCAAACTAAATAAGCTATAACTGAAAAAGCACTTTTTTTTTGCTGATATAACGGTGTCACGCTAGGTTTTTGCTGATATAGCTTTACCAGGTTTTTTTTCATACTCCTAATTGACTTAACTATGCCAGCAAAACTTTTAAATGTGATCAGGCCTTAAAAAGTGTCAGAATGAAGGTTGCTTATGCCAAACTTTATGTAACCTTAATTCAGCACTCGTGTGTATGCATTATGATACAGTCTTTCATTACATGATCACATACTATTTTTTTCTATAGGATTCCTGCTTCATTCAGTGTATGGGTAGTTATTCAATAATTCTTTTTATCCTTCACTCTCAGTGTGTGGTACCAGGCCTTATTCAATGCACACTATTCCAACTCTGCTCTGAAGACAGAATTATTAATTTCTTCATAGGTGTTTCGACAGTGCTCTCATCCATAGTACTAGGAACTTCATAAACATTAATGAATTTATTTTCATAAAACCCATGTGAGGTGGAGTGTTATTATTATCCCCATTTTACATGTGGTGAGGTGAGGCACAGAGAGATTAAGGTCAAAAGTTTCCACTAGTTTAGGATGCCCAATCTGAGGCCTAATTCTTCAGCATACTTAGCATTTTTATAGCAATTTGTATATTTAAAGCACAGCTCCCATTGACTTCATTTGCAGCTATGAATGCTCACTGCTTCTGAAAATCAGACCCCAGGTGTCTTAAGTTAGGTACCAAAAAATGAAGAACACACAGGTAGTGGCCATCTGTGGAAAGTGTGGTTTAAGCACCTGGACAAATGTTACAAAGGAACAGTGTGGCAGAGGCTGGGATAGAATCCAATTCTTCAGGATAGCATTCAACTACCTAACTCCTGAGCCCATCCTTTTTCTTTCTACAGTCTCTGTCTCATTCACCACACACCTTCCACCTTCTGCAACAAATGAAGTAGGGTTCTGTGATGTTCCCCTCTGCAAACTGGACTGGTGAATGGCTGTGTCACCCCAATTTCCTACTCCTGGAGCCTGTTTGACTCTGCTTTGCTGTGTGAACTCCCACTCCTGGGCAGTTCACGTACAGCCTCCATCAAGCAAGCTGCTTCCAACTCAGTGAGTGCCTCTAGCCAGCCCCTCATGAGATTATGCAATAGTATGACCCCAGCCAATATCCCCAGTCCCAGATGCAGCCCTAGGAACTACCATCTTACAATGTTCAGTTCTGCTCATTGAACACTGCAAGCTTATATGTTAGTCAATTTATCAAAGAAATTGAATATACACTAGCCTTGTCACTTCAGATGGATTCTCTAACACACCTCAAACCAAATGCACTTCTTTAGATAAAACAAACAAATACATTTATTAAACTACAGAAGGATTTTAAGTGATAAGTCAGAGGAAAGCAAGTCAGATTTGATCAAGAGCAAAGAAAAGGCAAATCACATTCTAAACTAAGCTTAACACTTTCAGCAACCTTACAAACTCAGATGATTCTCACCACAGGCTGGCTGGTCTGCCTCCAGCCAAGCCTTCTTCCTGTAATCAGCACTTCAATTGCTTGGTGGTGTTTGGAGATGGAGATGGAAGAGAGGGAGAACAGCAAAATGTCTCGTCTTTTTAAAATGTTCTTCCTCCCTTTTGGGGCTTTGCCCCCCCTCCCCTTCAGGGTCAGGTGACAACCAATGTCCTTGTATGACTTCAGCCATGTCCTGAGTCAATGAGCATCCCCTTATTGTGGTTCCTTTGTTGATGTTCAGGCTAGTCCTTTGTTCCTAGAAGAGCTGGGTTTGTTTTATGCATACCTTAGTGAGGTATGAATTGCTCCTTAGCTTTGTAGAGTTTTTTCTGTCTCAAGCCACGAGGCATATATTTGGGAATATTACATACAAAGCCTCATAAGCATACACGACATTGCAACAAACATATTGCTATAACAATAATGTTCAGTAGTATTCCAAAAACATCTTACATGACATACTTTGCATTAAACAATACACAATTACGCTATAAGGGTGAACATTAATGATACACAATTACACAATAAGGGTATATATAGGGATGCAATCTGTCACGGGTTCTTACTGACAACAGTCTCCTTCATGCCACAATTCTGATTCATTCCCAGAGCATGGTACGTCCTTTGCACTGAAAGAGGCAGGAGTCCTGTGGAAAAATTAGTCCATGGTCATATAATCAAAGATTGTATCATAATGCAAAAGCACAAGAGGGACTAATTAAGGTTGCACAGGAAATTTAATTCTGTCATTTCCTAACTTTGAGTGCTTGCCTTTGCAATCGTAATAATGTTCTTTTAATGTAGCTTTTAAAAAAAATGTAAATCCCTAATTGTTTTTTAAAACCCCTGGAAAACAGAAATTCTATCATATTCATCCCCAATAGCAGCAGAATTGGGTCATAAGCAGACTTGGGACCTTTAGATCCACAGCAAAGACCTCTATCACTTGAACTAGCAAAGTAAATAGTAGCAGCAGCAGTTTTATGGTTTAGTATATTTGCTATGTGGACTAGTCACAAGAGAGGGGATGAGATACACACTTTGCTAGTGGGTTTCATAGCTATTTGCTGACAACAGAGGAATGTAGACACTGAGAATTCCTGGGTTTAATTCCATGTACTGTAAAGTAGAATGTTGTAGTAGCCATAGACCATTCTGCCCTGGCATCTTTCTGTCTCCCTCTACTTCAAACCCACCCCAGTGGTTTCTACTTCCAGCTCTGACAGAATAAATGTTCTAGGTGTATAGAAATCCCACTGACACAGGTGATCTGTCTGCATGGAGCCATTTGAAGCACTGAGGTCATATACTATAATTTAATAAATTTAAAGATATCAAACTAGGGTTCAATTATCCACAGGATCAGAACCATGATCTGTATCAACTAATTACCCTGCAATCTGATCTGCATGGTCACACCTCTGCACTTGTGTCAAGCCCCATTGATTTCAGTAGGGTCTTGCCCCGGTATAAAGATGCACCTATATGCATCAACTTGCATGATGTAGTCCATATCTGTATATCCATTTCCTCTTAGTTGTCAGATTCTGATGTTTACACCATCAGCTTGAAAGCTAGTCAAATTTAAAATCATTAAGATTAAAGTAATTCCAAGTGCTGCATCTACTCTCTCTGACTGTATCTGTAATTTTACATCACATTCTCAATATCACCAACCCCAAGTGTTCAAAAATCATGAGTCAGGCTTCAAACAGTCAGAAGACTGGCTTAAAAGTAATGAGATTTTTAAAATATAGTGGGTTCTTTTCCTTTGCTTTCGTGGTTATGTCTACATGACTTTGGTTGATGCAAACTTTGGTTGACACAAATTCCTTTGGCATAAAGCTGCCAAGTTTGTATATTTCTTGTGCAGGTGAATACTTGGCTGCTTGCATCAGCATTGCGCATACTCACCAGGAGTGCTTGTGTGATGCAAAGTTCAGTGCACCATGGGTAGGTATCTCAGTGTGCCACTGGCTACTGTCTGGCATGATGTCTTTTGGCAAATACTTGCAATATGCTGTGGGATAGAAACAACTCACCCAGGGATCTCTGGGAGGTAGGGGTCAAGTTCCCAGCATACAACTTTCTCCATCCATATCCCGTAATTTTCATGCTTCTTTTTTTAAATCCACACATACCTGTGTGACACTTTTTAGTGTCCACCATCTTTGACAGAACATGGAGCCTGCAGAGCTCTGCACTATTCTTATGAACATTGCAAATAGAGAATGTACAATTTTTCTGAGTTTGCAGACCTGCAGGAAGTACTACAACAACAGAAGACATGACAATTTCTTTGAGGACAGTTTGCTAAGAGCCACAGCAAACAATTTTAGGTTGGTGGTGGTGTTCATAGAGTAGCTGCAGGAGGTAGAGCACCACTTCTGGGCCCAAGAAATGAGGAATGATTGGAGGGATCGCATCATAATGCAGGCTTAGAAAGATGAGCAGTGGCTGCATGACTTTTGGAGGTGAAAGGCCACATTCTTGAATCTGTGTGCCAAACTCATCCCAGCTCTCCAGCATACAGACACCAGAATGAAAGCTGCTTTGAGAGTGAAATGAAAGGTGATCACACTCTGGAAGCTTGCAATGCTGGCTTACTACTGGTCAACGGAAAATCATTCTGGATCTGTAAAATCCACAGTAGGAGCCATCGTCATGCAAGAGTATAGGGCCATTAAGCCTCTCTTGCTACCTAGGCCTTTGACTCTTGGCAATGCGCATGACATCGTGGATGAATTTGCAGCAATGGGGCAATAGACAGCATGCACATACCTATTTTGGCACCAGCCCACCTTCTCACAGGGTACATCAGGAGAAGTTTGACGGTTATGCAAACACTGGATGCTTCTCTGATATCAGTGTAGGTTAGTCAGAGAAGGTGCCTGATACTTATATCTTTAAGAACACAGGACCATTCAGAAAGCTGCAAGCAGGGACCGTCTTTCCTGACTGACAGATTATCACCTGTGACTTAGAATATTAAGTGATTTTGGGACCCCACCTAGCCCTGGCTCCCTGGCTTTTAAAGCCATACACTGGCCAGTTTGACAGCACCAAGAAAAATTCAACTACTGGCTCAGCAGGTGCAGAATGTCTGTTGAATGTGCTTTTGGTAGACTGAAGGAATGCTGGCACTGTTTACACACTAGATTGTCTCTCAGTGAGAAAAATATTGCAATGGTTATAGCTGCCTGATGAGTCCTCCATCAGTTATATTATGGAGTCCATAACATCTGTGAGGCAAAGGGTGAAAAGCTGCGGCCAGGGTGAAGGGTGGCTGTCTGCTGACTTTCCACAACCAGACACAAGCGCTGTTGTTAAAAGAGCTCAATGTAGAGCTGTACAGTTGAGGGAGGCATTGAAAAAGCACTTTAATGGTGTGCTGGCCTGTTCTTTGGGTCTGGAGCTTTGAGTGCTGCAAGAAATTCTGTAGTGCTGGTTGTATATTTATAAATATGACTTTTCCTGCCCATATGAGTTATATAGTACTTGCTGTACATTTACAAGCACTGCGTGTTTTGAATACTACTATACCTTCTGAAATGTGTTGTGAACTACTAAACATAATTTTATTCTCCATAAATAGAAATTTGAGTGGCAAAAACAGTGTAGAAAAATGTGCAAAAAAAAGAAGTGATGCAATATAAACTTTAAACATAAACGAACAGAATGGGATTTTTGAAATTGGAAAGGCAGCAAACATCAATTTCAGTGCATAAATGTAGTTTGGTACAGCTACACATTCACCAGCTGTGGTTCTCACAGGTCACTGTACATGAAGCTATGGTTTTCTGTGCTGTCCCTGGCATGGAATGGTTGGGGTAAGACTGTGATACCATATGGAATATTTGGGGGTGCAGTGTAGAGTACTTGTAGCATGGCGTTCTCCAAGGACTGCAAAGGGTGGGGAATCTAGGATTTTTGGACATGTAGGTCTGTGACATTTAGGTTTGTTCCCTGAGAAGACTCAGGTGCGTCTCCCTGTCCTTTTCCTGCTGGGAAATTCCTGGGCCTTTTTCCTATCTACTTTTTCCTTCTCTGTGCTGTCTGCTATATTGGCCCTCCAGGCCCTGTATTCACAGTCTTATGCAGCATTAGCTTATAGGATCTCACTGAACATGTCCTTTGTAGTGCTCTTCTTTCTCCTCCTCATCAAGGTCAGGGTGTAGATGGGGCACCCCTCAAGCCCCAACAGCAGCAGTTGCTGATAAAAAATGGACAGATGTATTATTAATTTACAGTCACAAAGGAAAGGGAAAGGTAAGTTTAAAAACTCCCTTCCCTTATAAACTTGTAATAAGATACTTACTGACACTTCAGCTTTGGAATACTGCAGCACAGCACCACTCTCCAGCCCCAGACATAGTGAGTATGGCCCCGACGGGGTGAAGGAATTTCAGTTGCATGAAACAATAAAATTTCAGTCCCTATTCTACAGGTATGGGTACACAAATGGCACTGAATATTGGTACTATTTTCCACAGGCAGTTATGATTGTAGCAGATCTCATTCTTGAGCGTAACAAAGGCACACAGAGTTCAGTAACTAGTGGCATCGTGAAGCTGCCTGGGCCCATATGCCATTAACCTATTTACTGCTGAACTCATCATGGAGTGGTGTGAGAAAGTGTCCTTCTGTAGAGGAAGAAATAAGGCAGCCTTCCCTAGAAAGCTTTGGGAGAGGACTGCAGCATATCACCATGAAAGTTTTATAGAGATCTCTCAGGAGGATAAAAGACGGATCCCTGTGTCCATAAACAAACTGCTCTGCATGCTCTACTCCTCCACTTAATCCAATAGAGGAATGAAATGCACATGCTAACTCTGCCTTTTCTTGTATGAGTAAAACAATGAAGTAAAAAACTGTGTCTCAAGGAGCCCTCCTTGAATTTGAGCACTGTAAGGAAAAATGCATGCACACACTTACTTGAAGTCACTTTACCTTCATCAGGCTCATCTGTGCTTGGCTGGTGGAATTTGCTAAAGTAGAAGGTGGGTGAAGTCTCAAATAGATCCTGGCTTGGGGCATGACTGGAGCCCCTTGCCACATGTCCCCCCCATCCTCCTTTTTGCTGTTCAAAGCATGGGTCTTTGTCTTGGGCTGGTCTGAGGGGTCTCCATGAAGTATATCATGCAGCTTGTTGTCAGAGTGGCAGGTCTCTGGCTCAGCACCTGATCAATTGTTGACTTCCTTGGTCTTGTGTGATTCCTGGCACTGTTCCTTTGCTTCCCATGGCACTGCTGCTGATCCCTGCCATTCCCCTTCACCTATTTTCCCTAAGCAATTTTCTTGTAGCCGCCTATGTGTCTACAAATGGTCTGTATCTGTGTTTGTGATACTTCTCCCCACAGGCTTAGGAGATCCAGTACCTCTTATCTAATTCAGGTAAGAATGTGTCTAATGCATGAAGCCAGCGGGATTGGTTGGGCAGCTGCATACAACAAAGGAGTGCTGCTAGGAGTGCAGTAAGGAAAAGGCATTTCAAAAATACATGTAGGGTGCATGTGGTTTCTGGTCTCTGTGCATGAGTCTGTGTAATGGAATTTAAAGTTGTGAACAGAGCGGTCACTATTGCAGAGAATGGGGCATTGTGGGCCAGCTACTGGATAACTATTAGGCCAACACAGATAATGGAGTCTATGCTCACGCGATGTCAATCTCAACCATGGTTCTGTGTTGTCCAGGGAGATGGTTTTACTGCATTGGTCACTAACTGGGCGCTCATCTCGGCCAGAAACAAATTTGAGCACAGACATGTGCACATGTAGATCGATGCAAGGCAGTTTCCATCGCCATAGCTCTGTGGCATAGCCCAGGCCTGGCTTGAATCTTCCTGGGCCAACTGAGCCACACTGTCAGGCTTTTTTGTGCAGCGGATTATCTCCTCAGCCGGCTCCAGGTGTGAGCACAGCCGCTGGCGGGAGGCAGAGGGTGGAAGGGCAGGAGTCTTGCAACTGCCACATTTTCCTATTTTTAAATACAGTTTTTCTCTCCCCAGCCCTTGTGTGAAAGCGGCAAAGCCCAGGGGACCAGGCCAGCAAGGCCAGAGGCAGCCCGGCTTGCCTGGCCACCTCACACCAAGCCTGCAGCACTGCCGCCCAGGGCTTCTTGGCACCTGCCCTGCTCTCTCCCGCCTGTGAGAGGGACCGAGCGCCCTGGCCCCATTGGGCGGCTCCGCCCCAGGGCTGGAAGGGGAGCGGGCGGCTCGAGCAGAGGCCTGGCAGGGGCTGACTGAGGAGAGGGCGCTCCAGGGCAGGCGCTGGATCATGGGGCAGAGGCTGCAGCGGCAAGGTTTGGGCGGGAGGGGGAGGCCTTGGCAGCTCTGGGGCTGCGGTTCAGACCTCCGCCGCCAGATGCCGCTGTCGCCGAACCTCTTTGCCCAGGCCCCTCGGGGACTCCCGCCTGCCTGCTCCTGCGGGCAGCTGCCGAGCGGCGCGGCGATGGCGGCGGCGGGCGGGGAGCGGAGCAGCACGCGCGACAGGCTGCTGGCGGCGCTGGAGGATCTCGAGCTACTGGCCAGGTACCCGCGCGCCAGCTCGTTGGCGGTGCCCGTTGGCGGCCGGCCTCGCGCGCGGGAGAGAACGAGGGGCGCCCCGGAGCCGGCCCCGTCCCGGCCCCAGAGGCAGCCCCGGGCCCGCTCCGCTCCGAGCCGCGCCGCCGAGGTGGGGGCCGGTCGTGGGGCCTCCCCCGGGCTGGGCGCCGGAGCCGGCAATGAAGGGAGCCCCTGGCCGCCGGGCCGAGCGCTGGCCGTGCCCCGGGGCCGGGGCCGGGGCCGTGCCCCACGGAGCGAGCCGTCCAACCAGATAAGCCAGGCCAAGTAACTGATGCCTCTGCCTCGCTGGGTCTGGCTGGAGGGGGTGCCGCGACTCCTCCCTGGGGGAACCAGCGTGCCGGATTCGCTCTCAAGCGTCAGTGGATTCGGGTCACGCGTGTCCTAGGAGCAGCTGCGTGAAAACAAAGGGTGACGGGTTACTGGCGGGCAGGTGGGGGACGTGGTCATGGAGACACTGTCTGACCTGAGTCGCTAGTCAGGCAGATAATTGAACGGAAATCGTCAAGGTCTGTCGCCTATATAACGCCCCAAGGTAGGTTAGGTACTTCACAAACCTATACGACGTTTCCTTGATCGGTGGCACTCACAACATATAGACTAAGGTGGTGGGAGGGTTCTCAGCCCACTTAGCATTGGGGCTACATCCAAAACGACCGGTAGGGCCCTGAGGATGTCACATGGGCTGCAGGTTGAGAACCGCTGGACTAAAGACCAAGAAAAGGGATAGATAGGACTACTGGTTTTTAAAAATGTTGTCTCTTTTATTGGTCCGTGCCCACGCCCCTGTTGTCTTTTTTAGTGTTCACCGTACAATTGTACCTTATTTTCTGTACTGCTTTTTTGTGGCTTGTCTACTTAATGGAGCAGTGTGCTTTACAGGATGTGATTTCTGAAGTGCGCTAATGTGCTGCACATGAATTGGCTTACGTAGACCCTGCTGATGTGCACTTTAATGTAGTACAATTTGAAACTAATCCTCAGCAACCCTTTCCTCTATTAATTTGGTGTTCTGTTTCACTTCTCCATGTCCCTCTTCCATGCCACAGAAATTGTCCCTACTTCTTCAGACATCAATTATTTCGTGAAAGTTGCTGTGCTGATGTCAGAGAGCAGCAAGTAATGTCCTTTGGTTTAGTTTCTTTAATTCCAGAGAAGCAGGAGCTTTTTTTTAGATTGCCTCCTGAAAGTAAGTTGGTAACTTAATATATTTTCCTATTCATGTCCATGGGTTTACTCTTTATTTATCTCAGTTGCTAGGGCTATGAAAATATACTGGTCAGTTTCACTTTTGTTTTTAGTCAGTTTCTTTTTCAGATTATCATATTGTGCCACAATATCTGGATTACAAGTTCACAGGGAATGTCCATGTATAAAACACATCCTTCCATTTTATTTAATCAATCATTTCTTTTGGCCTCAGGGTCTATAAATGCTTGCTTTTACAAAACCTGTATTTTGGGTGAAATTTGACCTGAGAGAATTGTTTTAAAATGATTTAGCAAACATCTCATAGACTATAAGGTCAGTAGGGACTGTTATGATCATCTAGTCTGACCTCCTGCAGGGGGCAGGCCACAGAACTTTACCCACCCACTCCTGTAGTAGACCCCTAACCTAAGATTCAGTTATTGAAGTCCTCAAATAATGATTTAAAAATTTCAAGGTACAGAGAATCCACCAGCAAGTGACCCATGCCCCATGCTACAGAGGAAGGCAAAAAAACCCCAGGGCCTATACCAGTCTGCCCTGGAGGAAAATTCCTTCCTGACCCCAAATGTGGCAATCAGTTAAACCCTGAGCATGTGGGCCAGACTCACCTGCCAGACACCCAGAAAGGATTTTCTTTAATAACTCAGAACTCACCCCATCTGACATCCCTTCACAGGCCATTGGGCATATTACTGTTAGTAATCTAAGATCAGTCAATTGCCAAATTAGGCTATCCCATCACACTGTCCTTCCATAAATTTATCAAGTTCAGTCTTGAAGCCAGCTAGGTTTCTTGCCCCCCACTGCTTCCCTTGGAAGGCTGTTCCAGAACTTCACTCCCCTGATAGTTAGAAACCTTCGCTTCATTTCAAGTCTAAACTTCCTGATGGCCAGTTTATATCCATTTGTTCTTGTGTCTACATTGGTGCTGAACTTAAATAAGTCCTCTTCCTACCTGGTATTTATTTTTCTGATGTATTTATAGAGAGCAATCATATCTCCCCTCAACCTTCTTTTGGTTAGGCTAAATAAACCAAGCTCTTTGAGTCTCCTCTCGTAAGGCAGGTTTTCCATTCTGCGGATCATCCTAGAAGCTCTTCTCTGCACCTGTTCCAGTTTGAATTCATCTTTCTTAAACATGGGGAACCAGAACTGCACACAGTATTCCAGATGAGGTCTCAGAAATAGTGCTGTCCTGAACTCTCTAATGACTAATAGTTTTGAGTGGATCTTAATCTTTGAATATGAACTCTCTTGCTTACTCTCCTCAGTAGGTAATTTAAATTTTTTCTACTGCTATTGGATTGTACAGAATAAGTGTTTCTTGCACTTCTCTGTTTTGTGTAAAATTAAGGGTAGTGCTGTTGCAAGAATCATTGTATATGGTACTTTCTGATCTTATTAGTCCCCTTGCTTCTCTGTTTCTGAGCTTACCACCAGTTGTCAGTACAGCATTATTGCTCATATCTCGTGAGGTCCTGCTTCCGGTTTGTCTGGACACTAGACTCTCTCTGGCCTATGTCCTGTAGGGTTTCTCTTAGAACCAAACTTGATATGCCTGCGTATTCTTCATAAGAAACTTCAAAAGTGTTGTGTATTGTGTTAATTTCAAGTCTAAATAGAAAATTTTTAGCATCTGGATTTATCTGACTCTCATTTTTCCATGTACAGTTCTTGCTTGGCCCAATTAAGGTAGTATTTCCGATGTGATGAAAAGAGATTTCACTTAAGCTTTCCTCTAGAGGCTCAGAATCTTTAAAATTTTCTCTCATTTTCTTTGTTTAACAGGTTTTATTAAATAAGTAAACTATCCTTTGCTCCATTTAGAAACTGCTGTAGCTTTTCACCTATACTTTTTCCAGGAATGCCAAGAACATTTGTTTTTCCTTAATATGTTGTCATCATCACTGAGTTTGGTAACAAGTTAGTAATAGTATTCTTCTCTCTTGCGGTGCTCCTGTGCCATGGTTTTGGGTATTCTTTTTTTTCCCTATTAACCTTATTTTTTTTCTTCTTTTTAGTGAATTCATATGTGCCTCCTAATGTGATTCTTGAAAGCCTTCCATCTCTCCAAGCAGCATAGTAAATCAGATTAGGACACTTCTCTGCCAACTAGGAACACATGGAGTCCTTGTAACTTGGCTTGAAGTTCAAAAACACTTACAAATAATGATTCATCTTCCATTTAGTGAGAAGTGGACCTATAACATCTCCTCCTAATATGCCATCCAACTAGCTATTCAGTGTTTTAGAGTCCTGCCTACTGTTGACCTTCTGCAGTTTGAGTGGCTGAAGCACACAATATGTTTATTTTAGCCATTCAGAGCTACTAGTTCTTTGAATGTATCCTTTATTTTTATAAATAAGATGATTTATAATCTTTTGATTCAAGTAAAAAAATCAAGAGAGTCAGTCTCTGGAGATACATATTTTGCCTGGAAATATAATGTTACCAGTTCTTCATCGAGCACAATTTTTTTTTTAAAGTAAAGGTGAATTCATTCAAGGGTTTATTCTCAGAATAGACTGACAACCTTTCTACATGGATCTGTGAGAAGATGATCAATTTTTTGTCCAGTTTATACAACTTTTTGGTTTTGGTAGTTTGTTTAAGAAAAGCTTTGTCATCAAGTTCTGTGTTGACTTATCCTATGGAAACCCACTGAGGTAGGATGTATAAATAGTATAGAATTTGGCCCTCTTTCAAGGTTACTCTGAAAGCATTTAAAAAGTTTAATCGAACACACTTGTGTAGATCCATTGACGGAAATGGGATTGCACAGGTTTGATTGACAGAACCTGGGTTTTTTCCTTCTCCTGCACAGTTTGACCCTGACTTTAGGTTGCTTGTGTACAGCTGGCAGTTTTAGTTGCAAACTGAGTACCTTTGATATGAAAATAGAATGCCAGTAAACATGGAATCTCATGATTTCATTTTTCAGAGTAGAACTTCACTTTAGATACAAACATTGTTAAACACGTTGCTGCTGATTATATTACCAGAAACATCCAGCTACCATCCAACTTCAAAGTTGCTGAATATGTTGGCTTTTTCTGATTTTTCTCATTTTGAAAGTATGGACCATAGGAATGAGAGTGCAAATTTTGAATTTGCAAATAGTATTTAATATTTTATTCATATAACCAAGATATACATACTACTATTCTTTACAAAAAAATAATCAAGGTAAAAATTGTTCATGTTGCTGCCAGGTTAAAAGGGCTGAACTCCTATGGCTTGCAGGATTTTTGTTGTGTTTCTATGAAACTTGGAACAGCATCAGTGAGGAAAGAGAAGTTAAATGGTCATTTTTGTCTTTCAGTGAAGTCTGGTATTGAAATATAAGATGAGAGCCAAAACGATCCAGAAACAAAAAGAATCCCTCTGTGTGACAACTCGAGAGATCTTGTGACTTTTTCCTACAGAATTCCACTGTTAGTGTTTAATAATCAGTACTTGGAAGAGCTGATTTGGTTGGAAAGGGGGCTGTCTGGATTGGGGGATTTAGAGCTAAGACTCCATTACTTATAACCAGCCTATGGCTCCAATTGAGCCTGGTATGGAATAAGCCTGGAATTCATTGTCATTTTGGCTATTTGGTGATCTGAGAAATGAGTTGGTGGCAGCTCCAATTCTTATTGAATTTGTGTCCATGTCTTATAAACTACCATAACAATAGGCATGTGGTTTAGCAGACTTGGAGATACTAAATACTGAAAATCTTATCCAAAGTCCATAAAAGTCAATGGAAAGTATTCCATTAACTTAATTGAGCTTTGGATTTGGCTATCAAGAAACCTCTGAAAAGTAGTATTGAAAAATAAATATTGGGCTGGATTCTCTGTTGCATTCAATATCCACAGGCTGCAACAGAGTGGGGGAGCAATGGATCTTTCTGGTCCTGTCCCCCGGTAGCCTGGAGTGCTCCAAAACACATGCCTCTTTGCTGTGACCCTCAAAAGGTTGTCCATCAATGGCAGAAAAGCTGAGACTGCAGAAAGTTGTTTCAGCTAGATGTAAGCTGGGGACACCCCCATACTGGGGAAACATCGCTTTCCAGGCTCCCTTGCACCGCAGAGTAGCACAGTGGGACAGAGTGAATTTGCTAGTCTGTCCCATTATTGCTACTCTCCTCTCTGCCCTGTAAGTGGTCCCTTTGCAGCAGAAGTGAAACATGTTGGCAAATGTCAGTGAGGGACATTAAAGGGACATTTGCCAACTCATATTTGGCCCAAAACTTAAATATAGTGTGTATATTATCTATATCTATAGATCTATAATATAAGATCAATAGAAATAGTTCCACAATGATGTTCTGAAATTTCAGTCAAAATAATTGTTTTAAAATAAATAACCACTTGCAATGTTTGAAACCCAAGCATGCAAGATCTATGAACCTGAATGTGAAACTGACTAAAAGAAAAAGCAAAACTGATTTCTTTGAGAGAAATGGGAAAAAGAAAGCAAATAACAAAAATAGTGACAAATTAACTTGTATTTTTAAAATTCCCTTTGTATAATCTAGGGTGGTGTTTGTATGCAGATAAAGAAATGTGTTTACAATGTACGATTTTTAAGGTTGATGATGTCCTTTGGAACTCTTCCTGCTGGTAGTCACTTGTGTACTCTTAAAACTCACTGGGGACAATCTTATCTAACTTCTAAATAGTGGTTTAGTATATTGTTTAAAATGCAAATTTCATTTCAGGGAACTGATTGAAATTTTGGCGATTTCAAGAAATCAGAAACTCCCACAACCAGGAGAGGAGAGCCAGGTAAACAAACTTTTTAAAATATTTGTCTGGGGGGTAACCTCCATCTTTAGCATTCTTCTCCCTATCTAGCCTAGCATTCAGGTAAACTGATTGGTATGAAATTTTTAGCAACACTAATATTGGCAAAGTTTAGTGGTGAAGGCTCAATCTTGCTTCCAAGTGACACCTCCCCTTTCCTTCCCCACCATCTGTGAGCAAAGGCTTTGCACTGAGTTTGTAAATGTTAGTTTACAATAGGGGTGAAATCCTCTGAAATGTGAGAGCAGTGGTTAAACAGACTCTTCAGAACTTTGCTTTTTCAGGGCTAGATTCTGAGCTGAGCTTGAGCACCTGTTACTCCCAGTTCGGTTATTTTAAAGCTCCTGATTTACTTTCAAGACAATTAGTCAAATCTGAATAATTTATAAAGTTTCTTTTCAGAGTGTGGTCACTAGAATATATTTTTAACAAAAATAAAGTATCTTCTAATACAGCGGTGAGTAGTACAATGAGTTGGGCATGTGTGGTTTTTAAAAAGTTATTAGAATGTTCTTGAAATCAAGACTGCTGTTCTCTAGTGGTTTTCAAAATAACATTTTAACTAAGGTGTTCCTTGACCATGCTGCTGGCCTAACTGCTAGGAACATTTAAAAAAAAAAAAGTTGTCCCCTGTGTTAGCCTTTTGTTCCTGAGAGCTTGTTTACACAGGCACACTTGGAAAAATTAATCCAAATTAACTGAAGATGTGAATTTAAATTGGATCAATTAAACCACTGCATGGACACTCTTATGTCTACATTGCACACTCCTTATGGTGAAGTGAAGATTACACACACTGTGTCCCTTAGCATGGGTCTAAATAGTCAAGTAGATGGTGAGCCACTGCTTAGGTGAGTAAAAGCAAGCTTGAACCCCTAGATATGTACTCTACACGCTCAAGCAGTACCTCCCCCATCTACACTATGGTATTTTTAGCAGTGCAGTGTCCCACAGCCTTCCTGCTGCTGGATCCTTTTCTTGCCACAGTGAAAGACTACGGCAGCAAGGAAAGGCTCTGGCAGCTCTCCGCTGTCTCCCTCTTGCCAGAATCTTTCACTGCTGTGTGTAGCTACGCAATGCAATGTGGACACAGCCTGCTTTCACTGTGGTATATAGCTATATATACCCTACACACTGACACCAGTGTGTGCAGCGTGGACATAGCCTAATTCAGAATTAAAGTGGTCTTAATTTGATTTATCTTAATTCACAAATAAAAGTGAATCAAGATTAATTGAATTATAGGGTCACTTTAATTAAGGAAGAGCGTTCACACTGGGATTTAATGCGGTTGAATGAACCTATTTTAAAAGTTAATTCAGATTAACTTTCCATAGTGCCCCTGTGTAAACAAGCCTTCATGATGTTCAAGAAAATAGGTAGGCAGTTATTACTGTAAAGGACCAAGCATGGTTCTCGTGATTGGACATGTCTTATCTACTTTTGTTGGACTTGTGCAGGCAACAATTTTATGTTTGAACAGAGTTCTTGTTACGAGGTTGACTGTTTCATAGCCAATATAGACAAGGATGAACAGTGATATAAACAGTGTTGGAAAATATGCTAGACTTGCTTTCCAAAACTGCTTACAACACAGTTCATACCTGTGTGTGCCGGCCGGGGAAACCATGTCATGCTGCTGGCAAGAACAGTGTTTAAATATTTTATAATAACGTAGTCGCAGTGTGAATGTAGACTGTGCCAGTCTCCCAGGCTTGTTAGATAAGAATGTTAATCACTGTGCATATCTTTACTGGCAGCGAAAGTAGGGAAATTAATCCAGTTTGTAGCTATTGTGGGGGGAGGTCGGCTGGGGGGGAGACAAAAAAAGTTGTATTTAAAGTGTACGTTAAAATTTCAGTGACACATAATTGTAATGTTCCTTTGTAAGCCTTAGCAGCACATTTGGCCCTTTTTTGTGCCGACACGTGTCCTTGCAAACCTTGCTGTGGCATTGTTACTGAGTGAGACTGCAGGCTTTGCTTTGCCCTTAACCAAGTACAGTCAGTCAGCTTCATCCTTCTGTCTCCCCTAGGTAGAATTCCGTTTCCTTCAAGACCATTATGATGTAGTCATCCCAGATTTAACACTCTGAGAATCCAATTTAATGTAGTTCATCTTAAACTAAAAATATGTAATGTAATATTACAGAACAAGAGAGAAAATATAAATAAAAAAGACTGTAAATTCATGCTCCTCAGTCCTGATGATCTTCAATCACTCTTGGTCTGGCACTTCGTTAAAATCTCAGCCAGTTCTCTCCCTCTGTGATTTGATGGTAGATCTGTTTGTGTGATGGACTATCCAATTATTTGATATCTTTATGGGGGGAAAAAAACCCCTAGGGCATAGAGGAAGGAGACTTAATTTTGTGTATTATACCTTCCCTTTCCTGGCCACTTAAAACAGGCCACTTAAGGTAGCTGACAGAACCAGAAGATTTTTCTCCAAGAGGGAACTGAGACTGAAAACAGCAAAGATTAAATATGTGAATACATGTAGTACTAGTTTCAGTAATTCACAGTTATTTCCTTCTTATTATTTACTGTAACTTAGTCTCTCACAATAGCCTCCACATCAGACTTTTACAAATCCAAGGATGAATTTCTAATGGGAGATGCTGCTTATCCAATTTGCGCTCTGAAAAATTAAGCTCTGTTCTCTAAGCATTGTACATCTTTGCCTGTAATAAAGATTTTGTAATCAGAATTTAACTGAAATTTGTATTGATGCATGAAGCAGAATAGATTCCATTGCATTGGGTCTATGGTGCTGACAGAAGTAAAGCCTTTATCAAAAGAGTAAACAGATATGGCTAGAGGATTCGCAAAGAACATACACAGAAGTATCCCCTTAGTCAAGGTAGTTTGTGGATTACAGCTATGCTTTAGGTGAGACCAGTGGCCCAGCTGTTCAATGCTCTCATTATTTTCTCTTTCAAATTAATCCTTCTGAAAAGAGAGGAAGATGGTTTTGAGTTAGGGATGTAAAATAGCAAATGGTTAACCAGTAAATAGTAGTCTTACCTTTTACAAATTGTGTTAACCTTTATCGTTTGCTGCTTGTGGTGGGTGGGGCCTGTGCATGTGTGGGGTGAGTGGGGACGGGGTATTACAGGGAGCAACGGGGAGGGGGGGAAGGACACGACACGACTGAGACTCACATGCACGGGGCGGCTCAGGAATTTGGTGCTGCTGGTGGTGCCAACTTGAGGAGCAATAAGCCAGGAGGCAGTGGCTGAGGTGTGCCCCGGTGAAGGATCTGGGGGATCGGGCAGGCATGGGGGTGTCTATGGTCCTGGGGTAGGGGTGTGGCGGGGGCAGATAGGCTCAGGGTGGCAGGGTGCAAAGGTGCCTTATTGTCCCCTCTTGCTAGCTAGCGAGCCCCGCACTTCCAGAGCGAAGTTGGGCAAAGTGTGACTGGGAAGCTAGGTTGGATGCACTGCCCCGCTCCAACCTGCATGCCCACGGCCCCATCCCCCCGTCCCTGGCACCTTGCTTAATTAGACAAAACCTGCCCCAACCAACAGAGCGTACCCCCCGGTGTGCGTCTTGCTGCGCTGGCTGAACAGTGACCCTGCACTCCCCAGCACAGTCGGTTCCCCTGGGGGAGAGCTCCATGGCTGAGAAGCCATAGCCGTGCACCCTGAGGACCCCCATGCACCTCCCAATCTCCCGGGTAGTGCAGCAGAGCACAGGGGGGACAGTCCCAATGCCCTCCCTCTGCCCTGCACCCTGGGCCAGCACCACTCACCAGGGAAGCACACCACTTACTGGAGTTAGGGATGTAAAATATTATATCATTTAAATGGTACAATTTTTATCGTTTAAACGTTTGATATTTTACATCCCTACTCTGCGTTGCAACATATTTAGTGATAGGTCAGTTCATACCATATGACATTTGAGGGCATAGTATCTTCTAGTTTAGTTATAAGCCTTTTTTAGTAATGGGTTTATGGCTGTGCACTGCTGGGAATTGGTGGAAGTTTGGGCTACTTGTGATAAAACAGCATACCAGTGGGAATCTAGTTTGGGACAGTCGGTGCCCAAGAGACCTTGCTTCCCTGTGATGATCACACTACAAAGTGGGTCATTTTTACTGTCCACCAGAAACTTCCTACTTTCTTTGTTGGCAACATAAGTATTTAGTCAGTTTAGAGTGGCACAAAGACTCAGGGCTTTAAATCTGAGCTTCTGATCAGCAGAATGTAGGAGTGCCACAGAGGTAGCTGACCTTGGGAATAGGCACAATATTCATGCTGACTGAAGTAACACTGTTGATAGGCTCTCGAAGAAATTCCACCCAGATGAACCATTATTTTTATGTGGCACTTCCTTGTACTTCTTAAACAAACCTATAGTTTTAGGCAAGAAATGTGTTGTATTAAATTGCTAGCTTGGTTTAGGAAGCACTAATCTACATATGTGTGAAACCTACTCATAATAACAAGAAATTATTTTTTGTATTCTGGTTACCTGCACTCTGATGCCTGTGTTCCTATGGCATTTGGCGTTATTTCTGTAAAAGCTATTCCTAGTGCAATGGCATGGCTATGCTAGAATGCCAGTTTAAATCAAAGCTAACAAACATGGCAGGGTGAGTCTTTGAAAACTAGGGGAGAGATATAACTGCATTAGAATCTGGGATAACTACTCTTTGTGTGAGAGAGATTGAGGGGAAAGAGTTGCGCTAGTAGTGATGAAATTAGGGTATTCCAGATCTGCAGAGATTTTACTGCAGAAAACACAGATTCCTCCACTTTTAAAAATGGTTCATTTGGAGCAAACTGTTTCAGACTGCATTTCTACCTAATACATCTTTTTAAATCGGAATGTCTAGAATTGGCAGCTTCACTGTGGCTGGAATGTTCCTGTTATGGCAGTTTGCTAAGGAATGTACATTTAGGAAGTTCTAGTTAATACTCGGGGGTGATGGATTAGTGCATTCCAGGGCTGTGTCAGATATATTCAGCAGTGGCATAATTAACAGTATTGGGGCTGAAATGTTCATAACTAGAATGAAGAATTAATTATTTATTAGATGAAAGATGCCAATTTTCCTCGTTCTTGGAACTCTTGTTTCTATGTTTGGCAGCAGTCCCAACAAGATAAGTCCCTCAGTTGCGTGGGTTGAGATGCCCAAATTTTGCTAAACTGAGAACCAAACCTGTTAGCTTGTTTGGCATCCAAGAAACACACACCTACTTCCATAGAATCATAGAAGATTAGGGTTGGAAGGGACCTCAGGAGGTCATGTAGTCCAATCCCTTGCTCAAAGCAGGACCAACCTCACCTAAATCATCCCAGCCACGGCTTTGTCTAGCCACACCTTAGAAACCTTCATGTCTGCATGTGCAAATTTAATATTGAAACTTGTATCTTCCTTGAAAGATTAATGGAAACTTCTTGTTTGCATTCATCAATAACATCCTCCAGCGTACCAGCTTTGGTACAAATAAATACTTTATTAGGTACTTGTAAGCCAAAGAAACATGGACAGCTACAAACAGATTGCAGGGAGGGTGCGGGGGTGCAGGCAAAAGGGTACGCAGATTATATTCCCAAGTAAAAGAGCGAGAAACTTCATTTTATTTTAATATGTTTGTTTTGGAGCATACAACAGAATCAGTGTGAATACACCGAATCTGACTTCCTCTGTCCATCTTATCCCCTGGATTCCTCTTAACAGTGCAGTTGTGGATTTTGTATTTAATCAAGCTAAATAAGTTACATAACTTGTTATCTGGCAGATCCTGGAGTTGCTGATTCAGAGAGATGGAGAGTTTCAGGAATTAATGAAACTGGCACTTGATCAGGGGAAAATCCATCATGAAATGCAGCTATTAGAAAAGGTAGTAGAAAAGAGGGACAGTGATATTCAGCAGCTACAAAAACAACTAAAAGAAGCAGAGCACATACTGGTAAGTCTATAGGTGAAATGTTTGATTTTTTTCAAAGCTGCTGGTTGGGAGAGAAACGGGTAGTTGTGCATAACACGTAGTTTCAGAAAAAACAAAATTTGTATTAGTTTTTAAGGAGATTAAATGTATAAACTCTTCTTGAAAGCCTGGAAATTACTTTTTCAGTTGCCGGAGTTAATTAAAGTTACTGAGGTATGCTCTCTTGCTTTTTGGAAAGGCTATAATGGTAATTTTCATCTGATTTATATTACTCTTCCTTCATCATAATACATTCCACCCAGTTTATTTTCACTGTTTGAAAGATTCATGGTGAAAATAACACTTATTGTAAATAGGTGAAGTGTGGAAAATCAAACCACTGAAGACAGCTGCTGGTTAAATGAGGAGAGGGTTGAAGGAACAGATGAATGTTGTACTTCACATTTTGACCTGATCCTTTGAGAAAATAGGCAACTGTTTTAGCAACTTGGACTGTGGGCATCAGAATTCATAGAAGAGGGTAGCTAATTAATTAATTTGACATTCTAGAGGCATTACTGTGCTATGTGCGCACATAGTAATAAGACTTTATTTAGAACAGTTGTATATTTTGAAAACATTCACTGTATAATAAGATGTTGATGTGATTTTTATTTTACAGGTAGTCTTTAATAGGCTAAATGGATAAATTCACAGGGCCTCTTTAACTGAGCCTAAGGTTACAAATTAATAAAAAATTGAATAATCTTTTTTTTTTAACCAGGCAACTGCTGTTTATCAAGCAAAGGAAAAACTAAAATCAATAGAAAAAGCAAGAAAAGGTGAGTATCAATAGCTTATTACACTATACTGAGGCTTTGAAAACTCTTGTATTGCTTAGTCAGCGTTTCCCATTTCATAAATTTATACGTTGCTTGAAATGCAGCCACTTATGCAGTGGAGAGAGACGGCCATCTGGCATATGTACACTTGCATGATAGTAGGACAAAAAAGGAGAGAAGTTTAGCTAAGTACACTAGGACAAGTCCCCACTATTACAAAAAATGCCATGGAATTTTAGAACCAGCTTCTGTGTTGGCACTAAAAGTCTCCTATGAAAGATCCACCTAGCTCTTGCATTGTGCTTTTTATCAGTAGATCTCAGTATCACAGAGTAGGCTGCATGGAAATCAGTCTACATCACAAGGTTGAAAAACTTAATTGACTTTCATGATATTTTAATCTGTAATTTGTGTCAATATATTGCACACCAGATCCTTATGTTATTTGTGACAGACTGATAGTATCCTGCAGTGTCCTGGACATACTTTCTGAAATTAAGATAAACTTTATTGAATTAGGTTAAACCTTACTGAATTAGGTTTAATACCTTTGGGGACCATTTTATTAAAAATACAACTATGTATGTTTTATTGTGGAATTGTATGTAACTCCTCTATGGCATAGTTTCTCAACCTGTGATATGCATACCCCTGGGGGTACGCAGGACACAGGTAGGGAGTAACTGGGGAAAACCAAAGTGAAGGGGAGGCGGGCGGCAGCTGCCGACTTCTGGGGAAGGTGGGCGGCAGCCCCTTGCTTCCTGCCCGGCGGCAGCCTCCTGTGTCTCGCGAGCTGGGCAACAGCCACCCGTTCCCTGGCTCCAAGCTGAGGGACAGCCTCCAGTGCGTCCATGGCTTGAAGACGGGCAGCAGCCGCCTGCCAACATCTCTGGGTCCCAGCAAGTGCAGAAGCCTCTTCTGCCCCAGCTCGGATTGGGTGGCAGTTGTCCACCTCCTGGACTGGCAGCCAGGCAGCAGCCACCTGCAACTTGCCCAGATGGCAGTCCCCCTCCCTGGCTCAAAGCCCAGTGCCCAGAAAACTTGTCAATTTCACAGCTCTAGAGGAACAATGAAATTGACAACTATGACAGCCCCAGATTTTACCAGTTATTCTTTCCTGTCTCTCTCTCTTGCCCTCTTTCCTTGTCTCTTTCTCATCCCTTCCTCCTCTCAAATCTATGGCAAAAAATTTGGCGTGGCGCTTTATATTCCCCAGCATTGGCATGCTACTCAAAGCATCCTAGCATTGGCCAACATCACCTCTAGCCCAGGTACATACTTGAGTTGTGCACCCCTGGTGAAAAGGTGGTAACCCTACCCACACTAGTTCTGACATCTGTCATATCACAGCCTTAGATACTCAGCCCTTCGTCCAGCATATGGTTCACATTAGTTGGTAAATATAAAATCCTGTGGAAAATTGAGTGTTGGAGTACTTATTAAAATTTTCAGAAGTTAGGGGATACTTGCTATTTAAAAGGTTGAGACACACTGCTCTAGGAGAAGGTGGGGGATGCTAATGCAATTGGTTATCAGCCCTGTGAAGCCATGCCCTGGAGAGGTATGCGTATACTAGTTCAAACTGGATTCTCTAGGGGCCAGCAAACAAAGAAAGGGTTTTTAGATAAATAGTCTGGGTTAAAACAGGTTTATGGCCGTCTTGTTGACCCAGCAGATGCCAGGACCATAGAGGGCCCCAGTCCTTAGAGAAGAATTGGAAAGCCCTTGCCTACTGAGGCCCCCATAAGACTGTGTGTGTGTTCTGAGCTGAAGCTATGATGAACTTGAAATCACAAGGGAACTTCTTGAGTTGGGTACTGAAGAACTGTTCCTGACAGAGACCTTGTTAGCGTTGAAGTGATCTCTTGTAAGCATATTAGCATGTGCATAGGTTCTTTTATTGTTGTTAATGTTTTCTCTGTAGTACTTTTAACAAGAATAAAATAGGCTTGCCCAGGAAGAACTGTGGAGTACCTTAAAACAATGGGCAATTACTCTGTAATTAATCTCTGAAAAGAAAGCAAGCAGACCTGTTTAGACAACCTTTCTCTGCTGAGAATAACACAGTAAAGGCAGGGGACTGTTCAACCTGGAGATACTCTGGTTAGAAGAAAAAGAGGGAAGTAACTCCACTCAAGAGGTGATGACTAGAGGACCTGAAGCTTTGAATGGGTTGCTCTCCCTGCATCATCGAAGGGAAATACAGGTGCAGTTGTCCTGAACTGTGACACTGTCCTCTGTGCAATGCCTGCATACTGGAGATATCCTTGTGGTTCTCTTAAAAGGTTACACTGTTGATCTCTCTTTGGAATATCAAACTGCTAAGTAATCTAAAACTTCCAAATCAGGCAATCTCTTGAGAGTTTGCATTTCCCTTGTTAACTTCTTTCCCTTTTCACAGGTGCTATTTCATCTGAAGAAATAATTAAATATGCCCACAGGATTAGTGCCAGCAATGCTGTTTGTGCTCCTTTGACATGGGTACCAGGTAAATTTCATGTTTGACAAATAAGCTGTATGAGTTTGTCATACTTTCATTGATGGCATGACATGGAAATGTCCTTTCATTATAATATAGATGCAATGATTAACCACCCTTTATAACATTTTTCATGACTCACATATTACTTTGCTTGGATTTTATAGAACTTTACAACATTAAAAATGTTTTGGGTTTTTTTTGCCTGAGATAGTTAAAATACTTTTATCCTAATGTTTTCCGTGTTGAATATCTGGGAGTCAAAACTTGTGGAAATATTATCTAATTTGTGGATTTTATAAGTGGCTTTAAATAGCTACAAAACTCACAGCTCCTGGGCTCTGTAAGTAAGTTGGCACTGTATATTCTCCCTTGGATCTCTGCTTTCTGGGTCCCGTTCAAGTTTTTGGACCTAACTAAAGCCATTAATGGGCTAGCATCAGGTTATATTAAGGACTGTCTATCCATTCACATTCCTCTGAGACCACTGCACTCATTAGGGACATGGAAACTATACAGAAATTATTGGGAGCCAGAGGCAAGGAATATTCAGTGATGGATCCTAGCATCTGGAACCAAACTTCTAGCAGCAGATCAGAATGTGTACTTCACTAAAGAGCAAGGCCAAGAACTGAAATGAAGTCTTGCTAATAGTAGCAGAGAGAACAGAGATGTGTCTTGAAAAGTGAGTTTCTTGTGTACTTCTTTCTGCCAAGCTTGAATAAACAAATAATCTAAAGGGAGAATATATTTGGGTTTAATTGCTCACGGAATAGGTGTGCTTCCCATTGCTGATGTGGACAATCAACACAATTTTATGTTAAAGTATTAAAGGAAAAGACTAGCACCGAATAGCTGATAGTTATATTGCAGATGTTAGCTTTGTTTTAATCATATAAAAAATTTGTTTTTAAGGGGACCCACGCAGGCCATATCCTACAGATTTGGAGATGAGGAGTGGCCTTTTGGGTCAGATGAGCAATCCATCCACTAATGGAGTTAATGGACACTTGCCAGGGGATGCACTTGCAGCAGGCAGATTGCCAGGTAATGGAAGAATTCAGATGTTTATGCAATGAATAAAGGAAATGCCATAGCAATTATGAATTTAATTCACCACAAAAGTGTCCATCTGGGATAACAAGTCAGAACTAAAACAGCTAAAAATTCTGGCTGACATTGTTCTCCGGCAGTAAGGGATTATTACATAAAGTAAACGGTTTGAAATGCTGGCATGGTGATATAGAAGAGCAAGAAAAAATTTATTCTGTTTTTTTTTGTCCCACTGCTAAAGCAAATTGAGACAACTGGATCATATTGGCAAACCAGTGGAAAAAAATTTCAGTCATGAAAGGAGGAATATGTAGGCTTTCAGTTTCAAATCCATTTCTATAATTTCTAATCAAATGATTATTTTAAAATCACATACTAGAAGATGAAAAAATTTCAGAGCAAATTACTACTTTCTTAGCAATGAAAACACATGTGTTGTCTTGAATTATGAAATGGGAGTTCAAATATTTATTAAGTCAGAAGACTATGTTCCCTCTTTAATTTTAGTCTATATCAATAGAGTAATGAATACGTTTAGAAGTTCCAGATCTAGAACTGGTGAACTAATAATATTTAACACTTAAGATAAACTCTTAGTGACAAAACCAATTTAAATACTGTGAAGTTTTGAGTGTATGAATCAAGGATTAATTCCTCAATATTTGATTATTGAAATATGTGGCCAGTAACAACGATCTTACTTGGATTCAATCACGATTGCTAACTATATTCTGGTGTAAAAATACTGGTAGTGAACTAAGAATGGAGTGGATTAGTTATGCTGGGTGATGGGTGGTTTTCACCTTTCCAGAAGTTGACGAAAGGAGAACAAAACATCCATATTGATTTTTAAAAGATCTTACTGTTCTTGTCTAACCATTTGCAGTTATGAAAAGTTTGTTTTCAGAAGTTAAATTTTTATGGCAGGGTACATCTAAAAGCAGAAGTCTTATTGCAGCTGTTCTAGAAAAACTGTGTTTGTATAAATACTGAGCTTGAAACCAGACATTGATTTTTAATCCTGGCTGTGTAATCTTGGGCAAGTCACTTAGCCTGTTTCCTGAAAGGTGAAATGCAAGTGATAACTGTGACCTATCTGTGCCTACGGTAGCCCACCTGAAAGTGCCAAGGTCAGAGCAGGCTGCAGAAGGAGAACAGATTCTATCACAACTAGTGGGTAACACTCAAGTTAGATTTCTCAATCAGGCACAAACAGTGCTTCTGATTTCCCATACTGGTTATCAAGCAGCTACAACAAGAAATACACAACATCCTTTATTGCATTTCAGTCTCTGGCTCCCAATCAGCAACTGGGTCCAGTAAAGAGATAAGTTATTTAAAACTCTATTCCAAAATGTTCTCCTGATCTCCAAAAGGTCAGCCACGTTATCAGATCAATATAAGTTCTTTGGATCTTACCCAAAATACCACCCTGCCAGCTAATGCTTTAGTAGCTAAACTAAAGGTTTATTATAAAGGAAAGAAACAAATAAGACAGATGTTAAATGATTAAAGCATTCAGATACATACAAATGACTTCAAAGTCCATATATATCGGATTATCAGAAGATTTATGGAGTTTGCAGGTTTGTACAGTTTCTCTGGTGTACATCTAATACCTGGATAGGTCTCAGTCCTTTGTTTCACAGCTTCAGTTTAGATGAGTTGATCCAGAGGTAGGAAGCTAGAGTGAAGACAAGATGATGATGGTGCAGGAACATTTTATAGTCTCTGGTCTGCCATGTGGCTTGTTTGAAACACAAGCTCACAGCACAGGGCAGGAAAACACTTGCAATCCCCCTGACTACAGGCATGTCCCTACATGTTCTGTTGACTCATAGGTGCAGCCCTGACTTCTCTCCCTGTGGTCATTGTATAGGTTAGTAGTTCCCAGCCTTTTCTCTTCTGGGGCACACTTCAAGCTCCAGAGACCACTTCTCTCCATGCCCAGTTGGCAGCTGCAGGAGGGGAATGGAGGGGCAGAGGAACCAAGCCATTATTCACACAGGAAGGGAGGAGGGAAGAGAGGGAGATTGAACTCTGGTTGCTCAGCCCTTGGAGGCGGTGCAACAGTGAGGCAGACGGCCACTCAGAAGGCAGCTCCCCTTGTCCTCTCATGTACTTTTTCAAAAAAATCTGCAGCACACCTGTTTGGGTCTGGTAGCACTTTGGAAACACTGGTATAGGTGTTGGCCCTTGATGAGTTATCACTGCTGACATTAATCTGGCTGGGAGGTATAACCCAGTAGCATAGCACAAGTTTTTGGACAGAGATATATCACACAAATTCATAACTCGCAGTACAAAGAAGATACGTACACATAAATAATATTATCATACTTAGCAAATGATAACTTCCAATGATACCTGACATGGCATATCTTGTAAGATATTTGTTACAATTTTGTCATATAGGTATTAAATAATATAAATGGTACCCCTAATCCAGACAGAGTTACATTAACATTGACTCATTTCTCAGTGGTCTTGTGAGGGCTAATTAATGTTTGAACAGTACTGTACAAACATTCTATATATATATATATATATATATATATATATATATAATATACTGTACAAACATTATTTTGATATTTTTAAATTAGCATGATCATAGCAGAGAAGGGAGGACCCTATTCTCTCAATCAGGTAGTGCCTTTGATGGAACAGGCCTGTACAGTATTAGAATGGCTCCTTTACAAGAGACTTTTCAGCTGCCAAGTGAACTGTTTCAGCTAACTTGTTTAAAAATTCAAGAATGAGCATTGGGAGAACTGTTTAGTACTGAAAACAAAACTTTTGAAAGTGTTTTTAACAGTATATACAGCTGTGCATGTTTATAGATGTCTGGGCGTCTCCCTTTAAAAGGCTGATATTCAACTAATGATTATGCTACCAAAGAATTGTTATTTGTTTTTCAGATGTGCTTGCCCCTCAATATCCCTGGCAGTCAAGTGATATCTCAATGAATATGCTACCTCCTAATCATAGCAATGACTTTATGTTGGAGCCACCAGGGCACAATAAAGAAAATGAAGATGATGTAGAAGTTATGTCAACAGACTCCTCAAGCAGCAGTAGTGACTCAGATTAGGTACAGAAAAGGAACAACATCCCAACCAAATAGACTTTTATTTCCTCTGGTGAAGGCAGGTTGGACACTGTTCATCAAAAGCTGCAACACTGGCCTGGTTTGTTGGCTTCACATGTGCGGTGAGAAGACATAGTCTGTTTAGACCTAAGAAGGTGATTTTAAAATTCTGAACTTTTTGTTAGTTTAGATTTTGTCCACTAGGTGCTCAGTTAAAACAAGCAAAACTGGCTGGTAACTTTTTGCCGGAGAGAGCTTTGCCAGCTTTCCAATTATTGTGTTCTCTATAAATGGTATATTTTTTTACCATGCATTAGACAAAAGTTTTTCTGGAAAAGAAGCTGTAATGTTTAATAACTTCACTCTTTTGATAATAGTCTTTCTCCTAAGGCACAAAAAATGTGTATAGCTGTATGGATTTTAAAAGTTGGCTGCTTTGTTAGCTACTGCCAGAACTTGTTTGCTCATCTTGAGTGGTCTGAGAACAAAAATGTGATGTGACAATAAGCTGTCGTACAAAAATGTTTTTGTAATTAGTGTATTATATAGTGAATTTGTTGTTATAAATAAAAAGCTCAACTTTGATATACTTTTACACTTGCAGAACTTAATCTTGGATAAATTTTATTGCAGGACTGACCAACTATTCGACCCCCACATGTCTCCACAGTAGGAAACCCCTATGTAGTTATGAGAGAATGAGTAGTTTCAATTGCTTCCATTCACTCTTGCTCGTGGCTTTCTAAAGTTTTGACAAAATCTGCTCCAGCTTTTTCATTCTGTATGTTCCTGTTAGAAAATATATAGGCCCCCTTCACCTTTGCTCAGTCACTCCTCCCCAACAGTTAGGTATCTCAAAACATTTCAAGCTGAAAACTGATACTTCCCAGACCCTAGTTTGGGTGACTTAGACTACTTGATGTGAACTATAATGTAATTTTAACAATGATCTAAGCATATGTGTTGTCCATTTTCCTTTCTCCTAATTCTGTTTTACAACAGACACTAGCGGACCTAAGTAGGTAATCACTTATCCAGTTACCAAAAGTTTCCCTTAGTCATGCAGGGACAATTACTGCACATACTGTGTCTGCCAAAATCTGACTAACCTAGGTAACACAAGATAGGGAAAATGTAGAGTTGACTATTGGAGGGGATTGTTTCTATACGGGCTACTAACTGTGAGTCAGACCAGCTGAAATATCTTGTAAAGTGGGTGTTTGTTGCAGGAAAACAAGGCTCTGAACAATGAGAAAATAAGATCTCCACCAAAAAATTAGCATTTCCTTTTCTGATTTGTTGGCTACTTTGTCAAAAGATTAGATTACGTGACTGAAAACTGTACATCTAAGAAATAATTAGAACAAAGGAGGTAGGCTAGAACCAAATTGTAGTAAAATCTCATTCTGTGGGCAAATTAGTGAAAGTTAAAGATGGTGTCATTTGATTAATAAAAATCTAGATAAACATAACTTCAGTGGTGTCACCTCTATAGAAATGGGTCAAGTTGGGTATAATTTGAAAGCCACTTTCTTCCTCAAACATAGAACGGTTATGTGTATATATATTGAGAAAATGTTTAAACATTAAGTTTTAATTATTTTAACACAGATGCATTCCTTATATAAAGGACAGTGAGCTTTAGTAATTCTAGGGGTATTAGCAACACAAAATATGATGGGTCCTATGCTTGCTTTTGTGTGGTGGGTCAGCACACCACTTGTTTCCTGTCTCTGGATGTCAGTGCCTCTGTACTGCACAGGGAAGGGACCCAGGCCCACCCTTGACTCTGGATTCCAGCCCAGGGGCCCTGTGAATAGCAGCTATGTGCTGCTGACATTGCTCACAGCTAACTTTCCTCTAGGCTGTTTCCCCCTCTCTGTTCTCTTGTACCTTTCTTGTGCGTCTTGTTCTGGTTCCTCTGGTTGATCACACCACTACTGCCAATTCTCCTTCCTTTTCCCCACATCTGGCTGGAGCAGGGGTTTTTATCAGGACACTAGCTGGGCTTTAGTTGGCCTCAGGTGCTCCTAATTAACCTGTAGTAACCCTTGCTCAAGCTGCCGGGAACAAGGCCTGGAACATTCTGGGGCTTATATATCTCCCTTCTCTGACCTTCCTGCTGCTGTCTCTCAAAACCTACCTTTGACAAGGTTTAGGGGAAATGCATAATCATTTAGTTCCCTCTAGTGGAGACCCACAATTGCAATCCCCAGGGTGAGTACTTTGTTGTAGTCAGAGAAGCCAATGCTGTGCATAAGCTGTAAGAGGAATTTCCTACAGGTGTTGGAATGAAGTGTTTAACTGGTAGTGGTACATTAAGCATATGCTGCACAGGTGTCATGTATGTGTTGGAAACCTGCCTTTCACTCATGTGCTTCTACATGAGGCTTTGACAAAATGACAACCTTGCATGCCACGTGCTTACCGTCATACTTTTTGGTGCTAAAGTCACTGCAACCACCAATGCACCACTTAAAGCAGTAGTGCAGCTCATGAGGTACTGTTGCAGGTTAGGTATCAGCTATGGATCCCTGAAATGCCCACATACTGCAAGACGAAATGCTTTACCATAAAAATGTAGCAGGTTCGGTCTTCCTGTTTCTGTTGAGGTCTGTGCTTTCTTCTGCATTTGATAGTGCCATGTCTTTTGAAGATAGGGGCTGTGATTCATTTGAAGATACTTTCTAAAAACTACATATCACTTAATCTTCAATAGGTGCTTTAAGAGCCTGTCTGCTAAGCATTATTTGTTCTTCAGTCTTGTTTAAAGCACGTTTCTCCATACTTCACCTCTGCATCAGCCATTGCCACTCTTTTCCTATCCATTAGAACCTCTCTGAGGCTATTTATGAACTCCAGCTGGTTTGCACAGCTTGCAGGAATAAAATCAGTATTTGTTTCCATTACTTTTACATTGTGATGCAACACATTACATATCTCTACAACATAATTGTTCTAAGTTTGTCATGTTTGTTCCATTATATTCATGGGAGAAAGGACTTTTGAATTATATCCAGCTTGACCCACTTCTGATGACACTTATCAAATTTCTACCAACCTGGGGACATGGAGCTAAAAGCCAGCAAGTCCTCCCTGCCATGCTGCAGAGGGTGACACCATTGAAATTATGATTCTGTAGATTTTTACTAATCTAAGGGTGGCTCCCTTACCTTTCTATCCTTAACTTGCCCACCGCAGTATAAATATTCACAGACAGAGGGGAAATAGACTCCTGTTTAGCCAGTGAAAGATAAAGAAGGCCCTAGAGCAGGGATGTCAAACTCAAATACACAGTGGGCCAAAATTAAAAACTTGGACAAAGTCACGGGCCAACCTTGATATTTATTGAAAAAATGTCTACAATTGAAGTTTTTCCTTCTCATCAAATATAACAATGAACCTTTTCATATGGAAACAAACAAGTTTTGCTTAAACATTGAATCTGGAACAAGCAAAGCTTAATACTATAAACACATGTGAAATCGGTGCATGCGCTGTCTACCAGCAGGCCAGCTCTAGTAGACATTTGGTATTTTCTCGCGGGCCAAATATAATTACACTGCGGGCCAGATTTGGCCCGCGGGCCTGAGTTTGACATCTATGCCCTAGAGGAAACCACTTTCACTGGTATTGTACATTGTCTGAGTAGTGCCTTTACTGAATACAGTAGTAGTTTTGACACATTTCAACTGTTAGTTTGGGCCTGATATTTTATTATGTAGCTCTCCACTCACTAGCAACAGAGGCAAAAAATACAGGTGAATTAATCCATAGGTATAAAACATTTATTTCAACATAAAACCATATTAAAATTAGGCCTGTCCCTTCACGTTAGTGGTGGGTGTGTCTCAGAAATTAAGATAGTGTTGAATCATTTAAATTAATCTCTTCCATTACTACCCTTTAAAGTGATGTACAGGAGATTTGTCACCTCTTCCAACAGCCTTGTTTTCTGACACATGGATGGGATAATTTCATCCCTATATAGTGTACATAAACTGTTGCCTTCAGGAAGATCACCTTATTTTCCTTTGCAAAAAGTTACCTAACTCATACATAAATACACTACAGTAAGCTTCAATGTGTCTCAAATTTCAAAACTATTTAGCAATAAAAAAATCAAACTACTTTATCGAGTGAGCATTTTTTTCTATAAGAGATTACATATAGTTAAGTAGCACATTTAAAAGAATTTCTCATGAGAGATTAGTTATCCATTGGGCCCTACCACCATTTAACCACATGCCATCTACTTAGTAGTAAAAGCAGAAAGAATCTTCTAAGTAAAGGGAGCTGACTTTTCACATAAAGTATGCAAGTGACTCATACTTTTAATGCTGTTCATTTTAAAATTGTTTTATCTGAAAATCGTTATCAATGCTTTTGTCAGTCTTCCTCTACATACATTCTATATAAGCAGGATAGCCAATATTATCACCCTTACCCCACCCCTCTTTCTAGAAGTATTTTTGGACACAAAATATACTATTAAAGACAATGCTGAAGAGAAAAAAACTGAACTAGTTCCATGAAGCTTTATCCAATAGTTCTTTTAAGTCATAATTAATTCTGAAAAATTTCAATCCCCTCATAGTCAATGCCAAAACTCCCACTGACTTCAGTGGGACCAGGATTTGGCTCAATCTGAATTCTGATTTTTGAGTAAAATCTTTAACTCGGTGTATATTAAATCTTTGCCTTTTGTAGTGTTACATGCTGCCAATTCATTTAAATTTGCAGTGTCAAACTGTTTTATGATTACACAGTGTTCTCATAACTCCTAATCACCAATGGCCATAGCTTTTTCTGCAGTTTAAAGGTGGCTGTACTCCTTATCCAAAAAGTGAAATATTAACAGTCTATATGCAGTTGGAGTGGTCATGTTTATGAACAAGATTTAGAAGTTTTATGGTATCAGTCTGCTATTGCATTCTAGCACTTAAAGTTAAAATACACAGCAGCATAATTCACAATAAAAACTAAGTGCACTTTGCTAAAAAGTTTCTTAAAAAAAATCCTATCTTAGAACCATAATTAAGACTCCAAAAAAGTCATGTCTGCACTATGACTTATTTTATTTTCATGCTTAATGTGAAATATTTTAAAGGCAATGTATTTAACACCATTAAGAATACTTTACAATTAATAGTGTGCTAAATGGGAACCTGTTTGCCTTTTTAAACACACAACTTTCACTTTTGAGAACAGAAATCATATGGGCATGAAAGGGAGCTTGGGAGGATATCAGATTTTTTTGTATGTTAACATTTTATAGCACAACAAACTCTTACAACTCATGTTTCATACTAAAAAGGCTTTCTACCAAGTAGGGTCCTAGAACTTTCACCCATTCCTGTAAGCTAGGATATCTTTTCCCCACCCATTATAGTCCTTTCCTTTTCAGCACCGAGCATGCTACTGCAGCCAGTACAAGGCACACTCAGCATGATCACCAAAAAAATCTTTCCATGTGGAGGCTGGTGGCATCAACTAAAATGCTAAGTTAAGGTCTAGAAGTTGTGCTCACAATTATGCCTGCAGGGTGGCACCAAACAAACCTTTACTTGAAAATGAAAAACAAGAAGCTGAATGAAAGAAGAGTTAGCTAAATTTCTCCCAGGGCCTGCCCCTGAAAATCCTTCCCTAGTGAGGAGTTCCATATGAGTAGTTCCACAGACATCAATAGGACATTTATAAAAGTTTATAGGATAAGACACTATACTTCTAGTAAAAAAAAAAAAAAAGAATCCTGTAAAATAAAAAAGCTCATTTAATCTTTTTTCTTAGAGAACATGTCTAACATCAAATGGCTCCAAAAGGAGTCCTGTCTAGTCCTGGGATACAACTTGAGGGTAAAGCACTGCAACATCTTTCTGACTTGGGCAGGGGCAGAATGCTGATAGAGGGCATAGGATATCTGTCTTTTACATATAAAAACAGGTCTCTCTCTAGGAATAAATACTTATTACACAATATACAATGAATTTTCTATGCCATCTAGTGGTGATTTCCTGTGTATCCCCTGAGATGATTAAGGTCTTCTGTAAAAGGACTGTAACCTTGTTCTTTTAGACAGCGCAAAGGCCAGAACAGCTGATCCGGTGGAGGAAATTCTTCCCATTTAACCCATTCCCAACCTGTACAAAAAAAAAAAAAAAAAGAAGAGGAAAAAGTGTCAGCCTCTAAAACAACCAGAGAGAGGCAATACCATCCCTATACAGTTACAAGGACAGCACTAGTGCGGAAATTACATCTGCAACATATGTGTAATGTGCACAAAGCGAGCAGTCGGGGCTGATGATGCAGCCTTGCTTCGGGTCTGATCTTAAACGCAGCTCTCCGAACACCAGGGCTGTGCCGTGTGCAAACCCTGGGCGGAAGAAGGCGCTGCTGTTGGCAGGCGGGCTGCTCCCCTAGGGACAGGGGCTCCTGCTTCAGCTGACCGAGCTCCTTTCTCCCAGGGGCAGGGCAGCTGCTGGGATGGATCAGGCGACGTGACTTTATTTTCCTTGCCGCTGAGGAGCCCCCTCTCGCTCAGGGCCTCCGAGGCCCCGGCCTGTCGCGCCTGGCCCCGGGTCCATGTCTAGACGAGGCCGCCCTTTCGGAGCCGGGCCAGGGTCTCCCCGGGAATGTCACCGACCCGCGGCGGGCGGGCGCCCCCGTGCCAGACCCGTGCGCGGAGCGGGCAGCCCCAGCGCGCGCGGGGGTCGCGGCCCTCCCCGGCCGGTGCTAGCGCTACGCCGTGGGCGGGGGGCGCGCTCCCGGCCCGGCCCGGCTCCCTCTTACTCTCGTTTTTCTCGGGCTCGCGGTTGCTGGGCTCGCGCGCAGCGTCCACCTCCCCCTTCATCAGGACGGTGACGTAGTGGTACCGGTCCGGGCCGCTGGCCGCGTTCACCACCGAGGCGAAGCGCACGTTCTTCAGGTGCAGCCCGGCCTCCTCCAGGGTCTCCCTCGCGGCGCACAGCGCCAGGCTCTCCCTGCGGGCACGGCACGGGCGGTGAGAGCGCCGCGGGGGCGGGGCCTGGCCACACACGCACCACGCCCCCCCTCAGGGGTCGCGCTCACCTGGCGCGCGACAGGCGGGGGGAGGGGTGGGGCGGACGGCGCGCGGCTCCTACCCGAATTCCAAGTGTCCTCCGGGCAGCTGGTAGGTGCCGCCCCCGACGGCGCCTCTCCTCTTGCCCAGGAGCACGCAGCTGGGGTGGGCGGGGCTGGTGATCACCACCCCCACGCCGACCCCGGGCCGCGGCGGCACCCGCTCACTCACCCGAGCCGCCGCCATGCTGCAGCAGGCGAGCGACGGCCGGCCGGCCGGCGGCGAGTCACCATCACGTGACCGCAGGGAGCCCTTCCGCCGGTTGCCCCGCCCTCCGCCCGCTCGCAGCCTATGGCGAACGGGCAGGAAGTGTCCTGTGGTTAGGCTCCTCCCATCCCGTGAGCCTGGAGGAGACGCCCGGGCCGTTTGCCGGCAGTTTCGAAACTGCGCATGAGCGAGGCGCGTCGTCGTCCGTCAAAGAGCGCTCGTGGCCGCTGCGTCCTCCCGGCGCTTGCGCAATAGGGGCAGCGTAAAGCTGTTGGCGGCGGTTCGGCCGGCGGGCAAGTCCTGCTGCGTAGAAGGTCAATGGGGCGGGGCTCAGCGCCGCGCCTAGGCCCGAATCTCCGCATCACCTTGAGCCGCGCCCAGCCCAAGTGCAGCCGTGGGGGCGCGCCGGCCTCGTCTCGCGGAGGGGACAGCGAGCGTCTTGGGCCGGGTCAGAGTGGGACAGGGCAGCGCTAGGTTGGCCCCTCCTGCAGGGCGGCGACCCCCAGGGGCTGGGACCGTCAGCCCTCTCGCCTCGCTTCCCCCCCCACCGAGCTTGGCCTCACCGCTAAGGGTCCAGTTCGACACTGGATAGGAACCTTTGTGGCTGGCTTGTCCCCAGCTGGTACGGGGACCAAACCGGGAGGGGTTTTGTTTGGTGTCAGCCGAAGGGACCTTATTGAGAATGGTGCGCTACCCCACCTCATACGCTGCATGTGAGGTCAGGCTGGTGCATGGGGACCAGGGCACTCCTGAAAATAGCATCCCTTCTTGGCCATGCGATCATGCTACATACAGAGTCAGGCTGGCAGGGATGGGGTGGATCCATGCCATTCCTGGAATTGTTGGATTGCCTGGTATTCTGGGAATACATGAGCTAACTTGAACTCAAGTCTCTCATGTGCAGTTGACCCTTGAACCCATGTCTTCCACATCTCAGCTGAGTGCCCTTGTTTCATGGCCTCACAGTCATCTTCTGGTAAGTCGGCCCAAGCAGGCAGAATACAGAGACTGATGCCACAGGCATGAGCTTAGTTACAGCAGAACATGCATTTATTACTCGCAAAGGGGATAGAAGCAGCACCACTCCTGCCCCACACTGGTACTGCTGACTCCAAGCCCTTTTCATCTCCATGGGTCGACACCCAGCACCTCTCTGTCCCCTGACCTTCCTTGCCAGGTTAGTTCCTGGGTCAGGAGTCCTTCTCTGGGAAGAACTGCACTTGTGAGAGGACCGCTCTGTGGATGTGTGATACACACAGTCATAGACTTAGCCAGCAGAGTAACTTAGTTACATTTCTCCCCCTTTTGAAAAAGACATCCTCAGGTCTAATAATAGACAACCATTGATCCACTGGATCATGTTGTATGTAGAAAAGATCTGGTCAGGTGCCTGATGAATCCCCTTATGGCTGAGAAGCCCAATCTGAGAATGGTACAGCTTGTTACAAATTTTACAGATCTGTGTGTTGTCTGAGTTGGAGTCCAAGATTGTACTGTTGGAGTACAGTATGCGGCTTTCTTCTTCCTCACTTTGTTTCTATCCTCTGGATCAAAGCAGCTTTCTGTTGAGCTGCACCCAGTACCAGATTTTTCCTTCCAGATTTAACAGGATTCTGCATGCACCTCTCAGCTGTCTACAGTGAGGCTGAATGACTTAATATAATTTTTGCACATATTGTGGTACTGCCATAACAGGTGATATAACCCTGCTTTCTAGAGCTGTCTCAAATTTTGCTGTACAAAATATCCGTGGGGTTACAGTCTCTTCCCATTCTCCTGACACAACCAAGCCGTTACAACCTCCTCTTCTTGATAGTAGTTTCTGTGTGTACCAATCCTACATGCTCCAGCACATCTGTATTTGGTATTTTGTCTTCCCATTTTATTTCCAGAATCTTATGCAGGCATCTCTTTTGGAAGCTGTTCCTAGCATATGTAGTCCATGTTTCTGTCTTTCAGAGCCTGGAGGACAGCATGCAAAGCTCATAGATTTGCATCTTCACTTTATTTGATAGTTTGTTGTTGTTCCATGCATGTTTCTGTAATAGCCTGAAATTCTTAGCTGCTTTTCTGATTCTGTTAGTTCAGTCTGAAGGTTGAGTAGAAAAAATTGTTGATGATGCCAAGAGATGTACCTTGCAGAATAATATCAGGCATTGGTTCTTCTGTCTCTTGGTACATGATCAGTCCTCTTGAAACTGATTGTCAACCCAAAGCTCTTGCATGATGCAGAAAATATGCCCAAGAGATTTTGCAGAGAAGATTCACTGAGGGCAACCAAAGCTGCATCATCTGCAAACAGGAAATCTTTCAGAAGCAGTTTTTTTTCAACCTTACTTTTTTGCTTTAAACTTTGAGATGTTGAACAAGCCTCCATCTAGTTTTGTTCCAAGATAAATGCCATATTGCTGTCCTGAAATGCATGGAAAAACTGGAATGAAAAATAGATGTTAAAGATTACAGGGGCTAAAACACACTCCTTTTTCACCCCATTGTTGATGTCACTCCATTTGATTCTTTATCATACACTACAGTTACCTTCATAGCTTAATGTACTGAGCGAATGATGTTCAACGGTTTGGGGGGGCAACCGAGTTGCTTCAGAGTAATAAAAAGGTTGACTGTATTGAAGGCCTTTGTCAGATTGATGAAGGCTATGCACACTGGTATTTGTTTTTCCTCTACTTTTTTGCAGTTGCTTGACCGAAAATATATCAGTGGTTGAGTGTCCTGTGTGAAAACCGCATTGACTTTCCGGATAGGTTCTTTCACCTAGAGATTGCGGCCTAGAGAGCATAATGCAAGTGACTACTTTTCCAGCAGCGTTCAAGAGGGAGATACCTCTGTAACTGCCAGTCACTTCTATCCCCCTTTTTTTAAATGTAATTGTACCAACCAAGCATCTTTGAAAACGTGTGGTACTGCTTTGTTTCCAACAAAATAGTATAAATTCACAAAGATTTGGAGTAGTGTGGTGTTGGCACATCTGTAGATTTCAGCCAGGCGACCAGTCATTGACAGATGCCTTCTTCCTTGAAATTAATTTAATGGCTTGCTGCAAATCTTCCCATGTAGTCTATTGTCCGAATCCATCATAACTTTAAACTGTGGTAATCCTTTGAGCTCTTCAGGTTTGATTTCAGTCTCACTGGAATATAGAATTCCATAATGTTCAAGCCAAGGCTTGAGTTGTTTTTGTTTATCAGTGATGATATTTCTGTTTAAGTCCTTCAGTGAAGCTGTCCTCAGGGCTATGTTTCAAACAAAATAATCAAAAGAGAAAACAATGAAAACACAATCATTCTGCCAAAGTGGTGGCCCTCTTGCTGCCCTTTGTCATAACCAGGAGTGCTCAGAGGTGGAACCAATCAGTTTTCTAGGACAACAGTCAGTGCAGGTTGGGCACCATTGCCTCCCTAGTTGCTCTCCGTCCTAGGTATAAGCTTCTGGATCCCAAGATGTCTCCCACTGGATCATATGCAGTATTTGTCTATATGGACCACTAATAAAGGCCAAATATGGGCTTCCCTGGTCTGTTATTTGAATCCTGACTATTTGGCCAGAGAGCTAACAGGACCTCTGTGATTTGCTCTAACTGTGATGGAGTGCTGTCAACACCAGCTGATTACTGCCAGCGCTGGAGAGGGCTGCAGGCCCAGCTGAGGGCAATGTTACACTTTCTTGTGGGGGATTGTGAGCACTTGGGTGACAGTCACTGGGCTAACAAAGTAATTGGGGGAGAATATAAGGGGAGGAAAGAGGGGAGCTCATATAATTTTAGAGGGTGAGCCTCGGCTAGGGAGAGGGCTGTAGGGAAACTAGCCTTTGCTGTAAGCCTGTATTGCACAGTATTATTATGTAAGAGATAAATAAATACACACCTTGGTGTGAGATAAACAGCCTGGTGTGTATTTGTGTGACTGAGAAACTTACCTGCACACTAGGGCACCCTGCTTTTATCCCAATCCATAGGGCTCAAGGCATAACCTGTTTAAGGCACAGCCCGTCCCTTTCCCAATATGTAGGGCTCTGGGGGAAGGGCACCTACCTACTCTTACCCAATTCACACTGTAGGGCTCCGGGTCACCCAGTCCTAGTCTGTATGTCTCCAGGTGTAACATGGTTATTTTAAGTACTCCCCCCTTTCCCAATTCGTAGGACTCCAGGTGTAATCTTCTGAAGAGTTGCAGTGTCTTTTACCAGTGAAGGAGCCTTACACAGTAATATTCTTATTTTCTATTTATTAACAATTACCAAAACAGAATACACATGCTAAGCATACAAGGCTCAGCACTTCCAATAAGGCAGACAAACCTCCTGGTGGCCAGGTAGGATTAGTTCACCTGGGGGCTCCAGCTGCAGGATCTGATTGGCAGGGTGTTGAGGTCTGGCAGCTCTGATCTTGGGCTGTGTCCTAGAGTTAGGCTTCAAAGAACTAACTTTCGGACCTCAGTTTATATAGTTAAAACTTGGGTCCTGTTTATCTATACCTTAACCAATCATTTTAAACTAAAGTACTACAAAACACCAATCCTAGCCCATTACAAACCAGTTCTTTAACCAATCACATCCCACCACCTTAGATGGTTTAAATATTGCACAATTAGTTATGCGATGGACAGAAACAATCCAAGAACCAGACAGAAATAATTCAGATAAATAGTAGAGATGTGAGTACCATAAAGAAAAACAATAAGAGTAGATTTTACAAAAACAGCTATTCATAAGTGATTCCTTGCTGGACAGAATGCTAACAAAGAAAGTTTTCTGTAAATATCTTAAGATCTGTCTCTTTATCTGGTGGTGGCATGTACTATTAGGACAGTAGCACCTTCTTAACAGCCTAATATTACATTGTTTGATATAATTTAGATGAGGATGTGAAGATGTGACTACATGCTTCTTAGCTTATGGCCACTGTCTCTCCTAATATGGCTGCTGCTTCTTAGCCCCAAAAAAGAAAAAATTGCCTCAGAGCTTACAAAACCATCTGGACTAGCCAGGCAGTGAGGTTCACCAGGTAACAATAGAGGTGCCCTTGACAGACAAGGATCTCAGTCTTGCTTAGGTTTCATCATAATCTCCTGACATGCTCCCTCGTCTCTCTCAGAAATCCGTAATCCAAAGTGGTAGGATGCAGGGGCCTCTACAGCTGCATACATGTTGATTCTGTCTGGACTGCAAGATGTGGTTTCTGCATTTCCATAAATCTTGTCAAAGTCTGATTGGGGGCATATGGGCGTCTATCTTGGGCCAATTTTGACAGGTTGGTCATTGCTTGATTTCTCACTTACTATCCTTCCCTCTTCTCAAAAAGGAGAAAACTCTCCTAATTTAGTGCCATGTTTTACAATCAGAGGTGCTGTTGCTAAATTAGCTACCTGCACTGGTATAGCTCCTTTTTTTGTGGTTTCAAGAGTGTCTCAAGTAGGGTCACCACCCATCCCATATTTCATTGATTTGTCTCTTAGGGTGACCACCCATCCCTTATTTTAAGATGCCTTGAAATGTATGAAAACTGATCATAAGTATAATTTTAAACATTTAATTGAACCTTATGATAATTACATTATGTACTTGAGGCCAGTAGAAATGTGCACTTGAGAAAAAAATGCATGATATGCTAAGGGAAAAGGTGTTTCCCTAAAATGTCTTTTACAATAAAGTATTGTCCCTTCCTTATTTTTCATGTGGTTTTCCCTTATTTCCCTCCAACAAAGGTGGTCACCCTAGTGCAGTGGCCTAGTTATCACACAGCTGTGTTTCAGCTGTGTGCTAAAAGAATTCAAAGTTTATTGCCTCATTCCTGGGTCCCGGCAGGGGTGGGGTCAGCTGACGGGGAGACAGCACCACAGAGCCCTGCTGGAGTGCTCCCTGCCAGGAGGGAAGGCAATGTAGCTCCCTGTGCTGGGGGAGGAGTTCAGCCTCCTTCCTCCCCATGCTGTAGGGGGACACAGGTTGCCATGTGTTCAGTTTTTAGCCGGAAAGTCCAGTTGAAAAGGGAACCTGGCAGGGTGGTGGCTACACTTTCTTCTGGAAAGGGAAACCAGCAAGTGACAGGCGAATATACAGTGCTGGATTTGCAATTGAGAACATTCTAGCTCCCCATCGGCATCAATATGCCTTATGATCCTCTGCATCCAACTGGTCAAACTGCATTTGCCAGCATCATTAGTGCATGTGCCCCAAAACCTGATGCCAAAGAAGAACAGAAAGAATCCTTCTACGCTGACCCTGACAGAATTCTATCATCCATTCCAAAAACAGACTAGATAATCCTCTAGGAGACCTTACCACAAGAGTTGATCAAGACTCTAACATGCAGTGGCACCATTGGGAAGAAAGGAGTTGGGCAAGACCAATTCCAGTGGCATCCTTCTACAAAACAAATGCCCAGATCATGGCTTTGTGATCATAAACACAATCTTCAGATAAAGCAACAAGTATAAAACAACTTGGTGACATCCCCGTTCAAAACAATGGCATCTCTTGCACTAAGTCATTGTGAGAACATAGACTCTAAAAGATGTCCAAATCACCCGTGTCATGGGAGGTACTGACGAGTGCTGGACTGACCACTGGTGAGGTCAGTCATGTCTATCAGGATTGCACCAAACGTAGAAAGCAATCCAAATCACTCAGAAAACAATATTATATTCAAAGACTTAAATCCTCAGTGCACCAAGAGAATTCTCAAGCACACCTCAGTGTACATATGGAAATGACAACACAAGCATCAAAGATTGGGAAATCCTAAAACAGACCTTCCATGAGGCTTGAGAATAATCCATTGGCCTTGTTAACTTGCCACCATCAGGCTGGTTTCATGACAACAACATTGAAATCACAGCCCTCTTGAACCAGACGAGAAAAGCTTTCTGTGACTGGCCAAGCCCTCCATCATCTAGTCAGAAGTAGAGCTTTTTCCATCAGCTTAAAGCTGAAGTTCAAGAAGGCTCCAAGAAATCAAAAACAAAATGTGGGAGGACAAAACAAAATAAATCCAAGCATTCCCTAATAGACATGATATGCAGAGCTTTTTCTATTAGACAAAGACCCTGTACAGACCAAGTTCATGTAGCCTCACACTGCTGAGATCTGAAGATGATAGTACCCTTTTTAAAGACAATGATTCCATCAAAGAGTGCTGGAAGGAACATTAGCAAAAGTTTCTAAATCAAGAAACTGTGACTGATGTCAACATTGACTCTATCCCTCAGCAGCCAGTCTGGGAAACTCTCGCCAACCCTCCAACACCTGAGGCATTTTGTAAAGTAATTAAGCAAATGAAGAACAATATAGCAACAGGTTCTGATGGCATACCAGCTGAAGTACTGAAAGTGTGGTAGGAAACACAGACAAACAAGCTCCGTTTGCTTTTCCTCAAAATCTGGCACACTGAAGAAATCCCTGCTGATTTATGCAATGCTAATATTGTCACCATTTTTAAAAAGAGAGTTAGGGCCGACTATCAACTGTTGATGCTTGTATCTGATGAAGTGGGTTTCCGCCCATGAAAGCTTATGCCCAAATAAATTTGTTAGTCTTTAAGGTGCCACAGAACTCTCGCCATTTTGCTGACGACAGACTAACGCGGCTACCCCTCTAGAACTTATAGATTGGTTATATATAAATGTATTTGAAGATGTACTTCTACTTGTATGGATTTAAACGGTATTTTCCCCATTCACTTTAATGGGAGCAGGAACGGGTCCTAAGGCCTTGATTCTGGTAACGCTTATTGAGTACTTCAAGTCAATGGGATTATTCATGTGCATAAAGTTAAGGATATATGTAAGTGTTTATAGGATGAGGGCCCGAATTTGTAAAGTACTTTGCGGTGTCTCAGAACGAAAGGTGATATACTATACCAACGCTGTATAGAGATGATTGTTACGATTGGTGGGGCAGGCAGCAATGCGTATAATTAAGGTTGCCTATTATTTTCTGTTATAAGTCCCTGCTTTCAGTTGCTTATAACCTTGTGAAACTATAACCATTTGCACAAAAAACTGTCCTTGTTTGCTTTCTGCCTCAGGCTGAATTATTTTGGAAAGTTTCAGCAAAAACAAAAAAAGCTGTTTTCAAGAATAAAATTTGGGAAATATAGATCATTTTGCTTTATCCAGGATTTTGGAGCAGGAACTTTAAATTGGATATGAGGGTGGTCCTGGAACCAAAGAATGAAAATCCACTCCGATTTGCTGTCTAAATCTCTGAAAATCATCATATGCACATGTTTGTTAGAGCTTTTGAGAAGCTGGTCCTAAAATTTCTGAGCATTCCACCCCCAGCAAAGACTTCTCCAATGCCACAGAGCTCCATAATACACCAGTCACACTGAGCCTGAACCCAGGCACAGAGCTAGCGTTCCAGATGGAGGAGACAAAGTAGCAGAAAAGTCACATCTGGTGCTCCTTTGGCTTAGGTAGGACGCAGGTTAAAGTATAGGGAATCTGGGAAGTTGCAACTTCCCCTTCTGCTAAACGGGTTCATTACGATTCCACAAGGTGGAATTTTTGTTCTTTCAGTTTGCTTTTTAAAAAAGCTACACAATTGCATTGAAGATGTAAGTTAAAAGAATATTAAGGTTACAAAGTCATAACTCAGTAGTTACAAAATGCTAGTATTAAAGTTGCCTATGCCCCGTTAGTTTGATCCCCTGTGCATATGCCAGCCCTTAAAGGAGTGGGCCCTAATTTAGACAGCAAACACATCAATTATCGCAGCCTAGTGGATGCTGGGAAGGAGTGGGATGACAAAAGGGGAGAAGGAGATGTTAGCTATTTGTGCTACCTGCTATAATTCTTTAGAGTTTATGAAATGTAAATATTTTTGCAATAATAGAGGAAAAACAAATGGGAAAACTCATTTTGCCCCCAATCTTTCAAAAACCATAGCATAAAATTAAATGTATCCATCTTTATTATATTGCTGTGTCTTGGCAACGTTCTGTATTGATTTCCAGTAGTGGATAGAGGTTTTAGCCATTACTCTTGCCTCCGTTTCCCCATCTGTAAAATGGAGATAATGAGATTGCCCTCCTTTGTAAAGTGGTTGAGATTCATAGATGAAAAGCTAGGAGACTGGTCATAGGTAAAATTAGTGGTCCCTAAAGTAAAGGGGTAAAAATAAAGCAGATTTTAGTCTGCACGTTATCTTTTTTTGGGGGGTTTGGTATGTTGATGGAGAAACCAATGCTTAGATTATAGTAGACAGTAAGAAAATATAAGGAAAACGACTATCCATCTTCAACTGAAATAGTGGAAGTTACATGAATGAGCCACTTATGCTGAAGAGTGTCCAAACAGTGCAAAAGAAACTTTACAAAAGTTAGCCTAGTTATTTTACCTTTGCTTATGCCCTGATTTTAGCTTTATTACAATCTTGTGCTCTACATAATTCTATACAATCCTAGTTTTATATTAAGAGTCCAGACAATAGTTCTTCATACCCTTTTCATATCAGAAGGCTGTAAGAATTTCTACCCCATAGACTTTCTTATTATAGAAAATCCTTTCTTTTAATATTGTAATTTGCAAAGGGCCCCATTAGGGAAAAAGTTTGTCTTCTATAACCTTCATTAACTGTCACAAACTCCAATCCTCTTCTAAGGACCAGAATAATCTATTTTTATTACTGATGGAGTTTGAATTTTTGCCTCTGGTTACATTGTTGGGACTGCCTTGCAACAAGATGTCTTCTGACCCCAAAAGTAGCAAAACTTGATGATAGTTCCTAGAGTATAATGATGTGTGCACACAGTGGAGGGCTCATAGAGATCAACTCATAGCACCACTGCTGCTGTACAATATTAAATATGAACCCTTTACTGTAATTGTACGAATTGTCAGAATGAGCTTGGGCTGCGAGACAGAACTTCTGACTTTTATTTTCTGCTCTGCTGCTATCTTACTACATGAATTTGGACATATATAACCCAGGTTTCCCGATTTCCGATATTGTTTTTAACCACAATACCAGGATGCCCCTCCTGTATACATGTCCCAAGTACTGTCTCCCAACATGAGCCCTGCTATTAAACCCACTCCTATTTATTATTTATTTTAGTGTATTGTCTACCTCTCCCCAGAAGTGGGTCCCATATCCAACAGCCTCACTATGTAAGTTGTCCTTGCACTTTTAAGATAAGACTTCTTGAAGCTGTAAGGAACAAGATGTGAGATGGGGGAGTGACTTACAAGAGACTAGAGAAACATGGTGCATCAAGATGGGTGATGGTGGAAGGGTTGATAGATATGGGAGCAGCAGTTTTGGAAGGATTGATGGATTTTGGTGGGGGAAGAGTCTGGAACTGATGGATTTTTGCAAGGAAGGAGAGAGTATTTTATCAACGAAATATATGTATTACTGAGGTGGAAAATTTTTGATGGTCCCTTGCTGAAATTTTGGCAATGCATTACTGCATTATGGGAACAAGTACATCCATATAGAATAGTTCTTTGAGCTTCTGAAAGTACCACATGTACTCTAACATTCCACTGAGTTCAACAAAATGTTAATGGTTGATGACAGCATATCAGGTACAGTGAAGGGCCAGGAGCAAAGCAATTAAGCAACAGTTGCTGTGTCCCCTAAAGTAGTTGCTATTGTAGAAGCTGCTTTAATCCACATTAGACTTGCTTGTGGCAAAAAAATGCAACCATCCTGTTATTTTACTGTTGTGCATTTTCAGTTTATAACCACATCAATTAGTTACAGCTCCAGTACTGCTTTCCTTCAGTTTAGATCTAGCATTGACGTACATAATTTATGGAAACAAAATGATCCCTGTGCATTCCTGCCTGGTGCCCACTATGTGTGGAATGCCCTTCTCATCACAGTTTGCTAAGCCACCTCTCTTTCTTAGTTTAAGATTTGCTTTAAAAGAAAAATGCTTCTTCCAAGTGATTTACAATCTATTTTCAGCTCTGGATTTCCCAGTGCATTCTGTCTTTTGCATAGCTATGTCAATGGAACTATTCATGTGCATAAAGTTAAACATATACATAAGTGTTTGCAGGATCAAGTACCTAGGTTGTAAGTTCTTTGAGTCAGAGATTGTCTTTATTTTTGTGTTATTTTGGACAAGGGTCCAGGATTGAGCAATCTGGTGGTGTTAAACAAATTATTTTAAAAAATAGAAATAAGGGCCTTTCAGTTTAATTCTAGCTATTGATATATATGCTGTATTCAATCAAGACTATCTATAAATAATGGAAAAATTACGCTAGGACTAAAAATAATTATTGATGTTCCATCTTGATCTGAGTACTGGTGAGTCCTAGTGCCACAACAGGCTGTTGTCTTGGTAATTAAATATATTGGTGACTGCAGCTGTTTCATTTGATATTGTTCAAAATGAATGAAAACATCTGTAACATGCATTACTCAGAGCCTTTTAGCTTATACACAGTATTTAAAAACCTTTTAGTATATACACAACATTAAAAAAACTAACCCCACTGTTCTGCTAACTGACAGGGTTGGCAGAAAGGACACAGACACCAGTAGAAAGAACAAGGTTGCTTTACTATCTTTTCTAAATATTACAGAAAATGAAATTATATATATACATAACAGAATAAACTTATTATACTATAATTTTAAGCAATAGAAAGAATGAGTAAGGTAATGCACCTGATCATTATTACATAAGACTAACTATAATGATTAAGAGAGATACATCACCAATTGCCCTATTAATACATTACCATCATCCAGATCCACAGTCACTGGGGAGCCCCGGTTGCAGCGAGGATTTGGAGAGCCCGTCCCAGCAATTGGGAAGCCCTACGCAGTGCGTCCACCCGTAGGTGAGGTCTCCAAATTCACTACAAGTGGGTCCAGCTTTTATAGAGTGGAACAAACAAGTATACGTGACTGTGTGCAGATCACCTTGATGGATATCTGGTTCTCATGGAGGGGGCTGTGATGGGAACCTGGCCAGGGCTCCCATCCCAGACCCTGCACATTCCTTTCTAATCTTTTTAGGGCTTCAATAGCAGATAGAAACTTCTTACAAAGGGAAAGATAGAAACTTCTTACAAACAGAAACTTCTTACTTTAGCAACAAAGGGAAAGACCCCTCTCGTATGTTAAAACACTCTCACTCTATCAGCAGAGGGAGAGGCTCCTTTCATGTGTTAAACATAGTAACCTATCATTATAAATTTATACATTTGGAGTGAACAAGCATATACAATAGTAACCTTTATGATACAAAATTCACTTGCATAAACAAATATGACTCCCACCGGGCAGAGGCTGATCCAACTAGATACATATAATCCTTTCATATCACCCCACCAATTTTACATTTTTGCTCAGTGTTCAGAAAGCATTTAAACTCCCCTACAAGAAAAATATACAAACAATATATATGTTCTTTGTAATAAGCTCTCAGGCTAAAGCCTGCTTAAATATATGGGCCTTAAAGCTTACACAGAGAGCAAAGAAAATTGGGACTGTAACTTCCTGTGACTGCTGAACATGTCCTGTCGTTTAGGCCTAGTCTACCAATAGTTTCTGTGCTGGTATAACTACAGACCACTTATTTTTTGTTCTCTGTTTGTACTGCATGTAGCATAATGGGGGCTTAGTCCATGACTAGAACTCCTAGCCCTATAGTAATAAATAACAATAATAATATTTGGGTAAGGGAGTGTGATGTTTTACCAAATTAGTTGCACTGGTACAATGCCTAGTGTGGATCCAGTTATACTAGTATAAAAGAATCCTGTTACAGCTTTTTGTCCTTCCCTTACAGGAATAGCTATTATACTGCTTTAAGATAACGTTTTACTGGTATAACTACATTCACACTGTGGCTTGGTCTGCACAACTAACTTATTTTCCACACCCCTGAACAACAGTTATTCTGACCTACCCCCTGGTCTAGACAGCACTGTATCAAGGGAAGGCTTCTTCTGCCCACATAACTATTGCTTCTTGGGGAGGTGGAGTGCCTATGGTAGTAACAGGCAAAGTTCTCCTGTTGGCGTGGGCAGTGCCTTCACTAAGTGCTGCAGCTGCGCTGCTCCAGCACTGTAAGTGTAGACAAGCCCTGTGTGTGTTACACTGCTTTAACTATTCCATTGTAGTTAATGCAGTGTAATTTTTGTGTATAGACATCCCTTAATAGAGATCCTCACACACTTTTGGTTATCTTATAAATAATTCATCATAATAAAATAATGATAAGTAATAGGCCATGTCTACACTAGGAGTGCTTTATTGGTATAGCTATACTGGCGTACTGTACTGGCGAACCGCTCCAACTGTGGAAGTAGTTTATACTGGCAAAGCTGTGATTTTACGGCTGTAGGTTATTCACCCCTCCCGATCCACACAAGCTACACTGGTCAAAGCAGTTTTGCAGGTATAACTACATCTGCACAAGGGGCTTTTGCCAGCACAGCTATAGAGGGCAGATCTGACATTTCTTCTGCCCCTTGCCTGACATAGCCATGGCAGCAGAAGTCTGTAGTATAACAGCTCTATGGGCAGCAGGTTAGGGGAAATCCAGGACCAGAACTAAAGGCCTCTTACACAAAGTCACAGGTTTCTTGCTGCAACTGTTGTGACCCTGGGGTTGGTTAACACATCTGATGAAGTGAGTTGCAGCCCACGAAAACTTATGCCTGCAGAAATTTGTTAGTCTTTAAGGTGCTACAGGACTCTGATCCTCAGCTGATCTGGTTTCCTTCGGGAGTGGGAGGGTTTCTGGCACCCCACAGCATGGGGGTGTTGTGGTTTGGGGCACTGTGGGGTTGGGGCATGTACACTAGGTAATTCGGGTAAATGGAAGGCCTGGGTGCCGATGAAGTTTTCCTGTGCTAGGCTCCTGCCCCCAGTTAGCCCCCCTTCTTATTCTCCTCTCCGTCCGGGTTACTTTGGGATATTTTCTTGCTGCTGTAAGCTGAATAAACTGGAACCGTCTGGCTTGCTTATCAGTATAATATACTGTGCATGCTACAGGGGGCTGCTTGCAACATTAACCGTATGCTTAAAGCGCCCATTGTTCTCTCTCATAGCCATCCCAGGGACTTAACGCTAAAACTGCTTTAAAAAAAAACAACAAAACAAAACAAAAAAAAACTCATTAAAACAAAAAATATATAAATAAAGTTAATGCTTGCTGCTTGATGTGCAGGATTTAAGACAGACAATCTCCCTGCACCATTTCAAATTCTAAAATAAACAGCTATTGCAAGGATTTCTCTGTCTCGGTGTCTAATTGGGCTAATTGCGCACCGGGCTCGAACCCAAACTGTTGGGGCCTCACTCGGGGTCCTCCAGGACCACCAACAGGGGCTTCAGCAATTTCAGCTGTGTGGGCTCCTGGCAGGCTACCTGTTTTCCTTGTGGGTGAAATGTATCCCTGTTCAGAAAGTCTGTGCAATGTCTATGTCTTATTTAAGTCTATTTTAGGATTTAAGGGGGAACTTAAGTAGTGTATAGGCCTTGTGTTGGTCATCTGCAGAAGGGTTTATTTCTCCTTTTGTGAATAAAGACCACAGTGAAGAATCTGATGTTCTAGAATACTGAGAGCATTGAAGCATATTTGCATGGAACCTAAGAGGTGAAGCAGGAAGGAAACTGTTTGCTTAAGAAAAATATGGGAACTAACACCAGATTTTCCTAGACCCCCGGCCTTTCCCCACATGGGGTGTAATTTGAGAGGGGAAAGAAAGAAAAATTGATTTGAGAACACCACCATGCAGAAAGTGTCCTGAAACGAACCCTCTACAAGGCTTTCTCTTAATTACTAAGGGACTGAAATATTGCCTCTCGGAAATGTTTCCTTACATGCTTAATTAAGGCCTAGCGCCTGGCCCTGGACACAGCTGTGTAGACCCTACATGTCAGGCTTTCCAGAGGCATTTGTTGGAGATTTTCCAGCCGGGCCAGGGCCCCCTGAGCCAGGCAGGGACTGAGGCACGTGCCCCTCTGCCCCAATCCCCGGGCGTCACAGCAGCCACACACAGCTCCCGGCCGTCATTGGGGCGCTTTCCAGGGCACCCTAGGCCAGGCCCAATGGGAAACAAGAGGGCCGAGAGTCCGCCAGCTCCCCAGCCCCGCCCCTGTCGGCGGGCCAGGCCTACCCACCCCGCCCCCGAGCGGGCTCCTGCAGTTGCTGGTCCTCCTCTCCAGAGGGCAGCGCGGCGCCCGAAGGGCCGCGGGAGAGCGGAGACCATAGAGTCCCTCCCTGGCGCCGCCCGCGGGGAGGGCCGGTGGAGGAGAGGCGGGGAGCCGAGAGGCCTTGTTTACGCCCTCGGGCTCGATGGTAGCGGTGCGCGTGCGCGGTGAGAGGGCGGGGCCGGGCCAGGCCAGGGGCAGGCTGAGCCGAAGGGTTCGGCGGCCATGGCGGCGTCCATGATCTGCGGCCGGGTGTCGGCCGGGCTGAGGCGCAACGGCGGCCGGGCATCGCTCGGCGCCGCCGCCGCCAAGGTGACCCCCGGGCGCGCGGGGCGGGGCCAGGCCGGGGTGCGGGGCTGGCTGCGAGGCGGGGTCGCTCGCGGTGACATTCCCCCGCCTGCGGCCCGCGTGCCCCGCTCCCGGGAGGGGGCTGGGGCTGGGGGCACCCGCGCGTGTCTCGCTGGGGGAGGGGTGACATCTGTCCCCCGCGCAGCAGCTGCTGGGGGCCGGTCGGCTCCTCTTCGTCCCGTTGCAGCGGAGCCGCTCCCCCCGTGGCTCCTGCCCTGCGCCGGCTCACGGCTGGCCCTCCTGGCCTCCGTCACACGGCACCGGGCGTTTGATGCAAACCAAGGCACGGGCCGGCGGAGCAAACGGGGTGGGCGTGTCACGGTGCCTGCCCTCCCCCCGCCGCAAATGGGGGCAGGCCGGGGCTGCTGCTTTTCTCACCTTGCGCTGCGGCGTCTTTGAGGAGCGCTGCTGGGCAGCTTGAGAAGCAGCAGCTGCTGCACCGAGCACCTTTCGTTGGATGTCCAGACCAAGTAAACAGTGCTGTTTGCAGTCGTGGTCCTCGAGGGGTTACGCAGGCTTCGCTTTCCATTTGTCGAGCTTGAATTTCCCGGACAAACCCTTGTGTTTTGCTTATTTTAGAGCATTTGAAATATAAAAAGAATCCCCTCAAATTCTGGGATATTAAACATCAGTGCCTGGTTAAAAGTCCGTGTATTTAAATGTCATTGCTGCCAATAACACCGTAGCTTCAAGCGAAGAGAATCTTAAAAATGAAACATTTCTTGTACTTAAATCAGCTTCTGTAGTGAAATACTTCGGTTCCACCCTTGCAAATGTGTATATAAACAAACCAATTGAGTTCAGTGGGACTACTTGTTTGCAACAAGTTAAGTCTGTGCTCTTCTATGCTTAAATTTAGAAAACAAAAGCACTTTTTTCTAGTGGTGTTGGGAATCATTCTCTTTCGTTATAAACACAAATCCTTGGTTTATGCTACCTAGTAGCATGGCTAAGAAAGCATGCGCTGCCCGTGCAGCCCTTAAATCTGTTCTTTAAAATTTGGAAAAACTGCTCTGCATTTTGTCCAATAGTTGCTTTTCATAGTCTTGTTTATATTGCACTGTTGCTGGGTGTGTAATGAGATCAGAATTCCACCTTCATTTGCTTTGTGTGCCCTCTCATTTCTAGCTAGTGTCTATCCAGAAACTTGTGGAGTACCGTGTGTCAGTTTCCATGAAGAAATGACTCTGTTTTGGTAGTGGAATGTTCTCCTTTCAGTCTTGGGAATATTTTTTCTCTACTTGACTTAGTATAAAAAATATTTATCTTGCCTTCTATGCAACCTTCTGGTTAACTGTTGACACTTGATATCAAGTATTAATAATGTCTAAGAGAAAGTTAAATCTGGATTTTTCTGTTTTACAATGGCCTGAAGATACAGATAACAATGCTAAGTCCTGTCAACGGTCATTTTACTAGATTGGTGAAACGCAGAACAACCCCACAGCAACTGGTATAAAATGCCCCCTGTCTGTCACTGCTTATGCCTCTTAATTTATCTCTTACACAGATAAATGTTTTAAAGATAAAATAGTTCCTCTTTTACTGTACATTTCGCTGTCTGTATCTTAATTCTGTCAATCTTTGTACTTTTTATGTAAAACACTAAATGTTAAACTGAGAGCACAGGTTTTTTTTTTTTTAAAGAAAACTGTAACTCTTGCACTTTCATGTTAAACTTGCTAGTGCTATGGCATTTATCATTGTACAGCCTTCTTATTGTACCAGACATGCCATCTCACATAAATCCATTCTTCAAATTCCATAGTTCTTAAGCATTTAACACAGAATTTGTGGTTAAACAGAGGATAACCTGTTTGAAAGACAATCACTTTCTTTAATTTTCCTAGGTACTTGGTGGAAGTCCAGGACTATTCAGTAGCCATGGTTTTCAAGTGCAGCAGCAAAGGAGCCTGTCACTGCATGAATACCTGAGCATGGGACTGTTGCAAGAGGCTGGTATTTCTGTTCCACATGGACTAGTTGCAAGGACACCAGAAGAAGCTTACAAAATTGCAAAAGAAATAGGTATAAAATTAAAGAGAACATATACATTATAGACATGGAATTTCTGTTACAAGGTGTAACTACTTTTGTTTCTTACTTTCCTGGTAAGACACGTCTTAGTTCTACATATCCTCTTGAGGAGAGCTCCCCCCTGGAAAAAACTTGCTTGAATATTATTTTGTAGCTGAAATCTTATTTTATTCATTGAAGCTTTCTAAAGTCAGAGGTTCTATAGGGCAACAATGAAAATAGTAATGTCTGCTTGATGGCCTAGTGATAGTTGTATTGCTGTGCAGCAGTACTGGGTCAAATCATGTGCCTGAGATCTACATGGGGAGGATATCAGTTCTTCTGTATGGAAAAGGGGCTCAATTGCCCTCCTATTCCTTGCCACCAACTCTGTAGGAATGCTTTTCATGCAGCTGAAGATCTGTGGATGGGATGGGTTGGGGTGGGTGGGTGATAAGAGTGTTTATCCATCATTTTAATGAGGGCCTTTCATAACTTTTCTCAGAGAGCTAATACAGCATACCTTTTTTTTCCTCTAGATAGATCCCAGGAAAGACATTGCTGGAGGGGTTTTTAGGGGCCAAAGCCACTACAGGTGAAAATGACCTTTGCACAGATGGTCCAGGCCTCCCATTGATCATGAGGGCATTGCTAGGTTTGCATGCAACTTTTTTGTGATGGGAGTAGGGGTAAAAACCTGCTCTTCCAACAGAACAATGTTTCTTCAGTTCTTCTCAGAGAGTTTTTCTTGTAAAAGTCCCCTTCAGCTGCTTTTGTTGCAGAAGGGCCACTGTATGTAGTGTTGTGGAGTGTATGCTGAATTTCCATGGTATGAAGAGAACCAGTTTTTTTCTGAACTCTGTAATTTAGTTACTTTTCTGCAACATTTTTCATATTGCAGTATGGTCACTCATGTAAGAATAGTCTCATGTTAAGCTCTTTTTAGGCTACTGGGTGTCAAACTGTAATTACATTGTTCTAAAGCAGGGGTCTCAAACTCGCGGCCCGCGGGCCAACTGCGGCCCGCGGGCTTGTGTCATGCGGCCCGCAGTCCGAATCCGGCTGCAGGCTTGTGCTGGCATTTTTTTTTGAGCGGAGCTCCGGGAAGCTGTGGCCGTCTTAAAAAGGAAATGGCCGCCGACTGTGGCCCCACAGGGAGATTTGACGGCGGAGAGTGGAGTCTGCAAGTCCCTGTGTGAGCCTCTCTCTCTGCTCTACTGTGCTGCTTTAAAAAGGAAATGGCCGCCGAATGTGGGCCCCACAGAGAGATTTGACGGCGGACAGTGGAGCCTGCAAGTCCCTGTGAGAGCCTCTCTCTCCTACTGTGCCGCCGAATTTTACCCTGCGTGGAGATTTTTTCGGCGGAGAGTAGAGCATGAAAGGTACAGTAGAGTAGTGTGTGTCATGTGCGGCCCCCCTGAACTCCACTCAATGTAAATGCGGCCCGCCACAGCAATTGAGTTTGAGATCCCTGTTCTAAAGGTAACTGTCTGTAGGCTTGTTCTTTCTCTGAGTTGACTTAACTTTTGTGTTACATTGACTTGCCACTTTAATTTAGTCATGTCTCTTGTCAGTGATCTCTTGATAGATGAAGATGATCTGTTTCACAAGTGTTTGTTTTATATGGGTCCTTTGGTGACTAATTGTAGAGCCGCAGACTCATTGGCAGACATTGCATATGGTGTTGGAAGGCAGGGTTGGGCCATGATTACTGCGTGACAGTGGTCTGTCCTTTCTTTTCTGACACTTTTTTGTAGCCAAGGTGAGATTTTCCTCAAAAGTGGTCAGCCCTGCCCTGACAAGTATTCTCCAGTTAGCCTTATCTTGGGCTTCTGTCTCCCAGCGTGTGGTGTCAATGCCACATTTTTTTATGTTTGTCTTGAGAGTGTCTTTGAAGTGTTTCTTTTGGTCTCCGTGTTTCCTTTCTCCTTTTGGTGAGTTGGGCATGCAGAAGTTGTTTTGGTAGGTATGCATTAGACATGCACACAGTGTCTACCCCACCTCAACTGGTACCGGATGATCAGGGCCTCAACACTGAAGATGTTGGCCTCTGTGAGGACACTGATATTAGTATGGTGATTCTCCCACCTTATGTTGAGGATCTTCTAGAAAGAGTGCTGGTGTTGGCATTCCAGGTTTTACAGGTGATTTCTGTAAGTCCCCCAAGTCTCGCAGCTGTAGAGGAGAGCTGGGATTACCACTGCTTTGTAAACTAAAAGTCAAGTGTGTGTGTGTGTTCTGATGTTGTGGTTGCTGATCACCCAGCAAGAGTCTGCCAAAAGCAAGGCTGGCACAGTGGATTCTGTGCTGAATCTTGACATCTATGTTTGCCCTCTGAGAGATGGCTGCCAAGATAGGCAAAGTGTTCTATATTTCCCAGTTCCCCTCTGTCAATGTAGATCTTCGTTATTGGGTTTGATGATTGACCGGAGCAGGCTGATGGAGAACTTTAATTTTTGCCAGGATTAATTCTAGGATTTGGCAAGCTTCAGAGAAGCGATTGAGGACACTTTGTAGATCTTCCTTTGAGTGTGCAACTACAGCACAATCATCTGTGTATTGAAGTTTGGTTATTGTTGCTGATGTTACTTTAGTTTAGGCACAGAGGCAAGAGAGGTTGCCATCAATCCAATATTAGATGCCAATACCCTGTGACAGTTGGTCTTGGATTAGCGTTTTCATAACTGCTTGAAAAAGGGAGAAGAGTGGGTGCCTTTACTCAACCTTGCTGTACACCAGTTCAAATGGCAAAGGTCTCAGAAGCAGAGCCACTGAACAAGATGGAGGCAATCTTCCAGTCTTGGAGGAGTCTTATGATGGTGGTAAATTTGGTTGGCATTTTAACTTTGACATGATCCGCAGAGCGTCAGGATTGACAGAATCGAAGGCTTTGGTCAGATCAATAAAGGCCATATAAATTTTTCCTGGATCTGCCTAGCTGCGAAAATCAAGTCAGTGGTGCCTCGTGATGGTCTGAAGCCACATGTGGACCCTGGGAGTACTTTCTCTGCAAGAGGGAGCAGATGATTCAGTAAGATTCTAGCAAGAATCTTCCTAGCAATAGAGAAGAAGGCAGTGCCTTGATAGTTGCCACAGCTGTCCCTATTTCCCTTTCTGAAAGTGGCGATATTAGTGTTGCGTAAGTCAGCAGGGATTTTGAGGAACAGCAAATGGAGCTTGTTTATCAGTGTTACTCCCCCCACGTTTAGTACTTCATCTGGTATGCCATCAAGGCCTGAGGCTTTGTTCTTCATTTGCTTAATTGCTTTATGAACCTCTTCAAGTGTTGGAGGATTGACGAGAGTTTCCCAAATTGGGTGCTGAGGGATGGAATCAGTGGTGTCCTCAGTAACTGTTGATTTTCGATTTAGAAGCTTTTGATAGTGTTCTTTCCAGTGCTTATTTCTTACAACAATGCTTGTTCATGGAATCATTGTCTTTAAGAAGGGTACTACTATTTTCAGATATCAGCAGTGTGAGGTTATGTGAACTTGGTCCTTTCAGGGACTTTATCTGAGAGAAAAAGCTCTGCATATCATGTCTGTCAGCGAATGCTTCTATTTTTTTTGCTTTGTCCTCCCACCATTTATTTTTGATGTCTCGGATCTTCCTTTGAACTTCAGTTTTGAGCTGATGGAAAGAGCTCTGCTTCTGACTGGATGATGTATGGTTGTGCCAGTCACAAAAAGCTTTTTTCTTCTGGTCCAATAGGGCTGTGATCTCAGTGTTGTCACGAAACCAGTCCTGATGGTGGTTAACAAGACCAATGGATTCTTCACAAGCCTCATGGATGGTCTGTTTTAGGGCTTCCCAGTCGTCTTCGACACTTGCTTTGCCATTTCTAAATGTGCATATGCTCAGTTTTCCACTGAAGTATGCTTAGAAATTCTCTTGATCCATTAAGGATTGAAATCTTTGGATGTTTGATTGCCATCTGAGTGATTTGGATTGCTTTCTATGTTTTGGTGCAATCCTGATGGACATGACTGACCTCAGCAGACAGTTGTCAGTCCAGCAGTCATCAGTTCCTCTCGTGACACAGGTGATTTGGACTTCTTAGATCTTGTGTTCTTACATAATAGTTCAAGGGGTGCCATTGTTTTACACAGAGGTGTTGCCCAGTTGTTTTGTACTTGTTGCTTTTTCTGAAGATTGTGTTTGTGGTCACAAGACCATGCTCTGTGCATTTGCTGCGTAGAAGGATGCAGTAGAGTTAGTCTTGCCCACTTCTTCATTCCCAGTGGTGCCATTGCATACAGTAGAGTCTTGACCAACTCTTGCATTCAAGTCCTCTGAGAGGGTTATATTGTCTGTTTTTGGAATGGATGACCAAATTTTGTCAAAGTCGGTATAGAAGGATTCTTTCTGTTCTTCTTTGGCATCAGGTTTTGGGGCATATGTACTAATGATGCTGGCAAAAGACTGATTGACCAGTTGGAAGCAGAGGGTCATAACCATTGATGCTGATGGGAGCTCAGTCAGGTGGTTGACTAAAAGGCACTTGATTGCAAATCCAACACTGTATATTTGCCTGTCGCTTACTGGTTTCCCTTTCCAGAAGAAAATGTAGCTGCTGTCCTCTTCCCTCCAGTGGCCTTAGTCTGGATGTCTTGTTCTGCTGTGAGGGATGATGTCGATGTTATACCTTGAGCATTCTTGCACAATAATTGCTGTACTGTGTTTGTCTTTCACTTTTTGACTCGTCTATTAGGGTGGTGACATTCCAAGTTGCAAGAAACATTTTAGTTTTTCAACCATACTGGAAGTTATCCTTCTGGACGTGGTAATCCGGTTGGGTATGATGGAATAGCCTGTGTGTGGGGCATCTTTTCTAATTCCTTTCCCATGTGGGTTGAGCAGAAGGGTTCCTAAAAAGGCCAGCTCAGTTGTGACTGCTACTGCTGAAAACACCCCTCTATCCCAGTACAGGGGCATTATGACCATCTTGCGGTCACTACATGTGGGTCTCTTGTTTCTTATATTAAAAAAATATAATTTATATTTATGTACTTCTGGATTGATTTCGGTTTCCCTTCTATATTGTTTCAGCAATGACTTAATTTGCATGAAATAAGGTCTCTGATTTGGAAGAGCATGTTGTAGACTTGCAACAGTCAGGATTTAATGTAGAAAAGTATTTGCCTGATTCCATTGCCATGCGTAAGAGACCTAGATGTACCTTCAACTTGCTGCAGCAGAGATGTTTTCTTAATTGGTATTTCTGTGTCAAAAGTAACTACTTGTGTCTTTGGACATTGATCTCTGCTGTGGTACTTAGGTTTCTTGCAGGCAATAAGATCTACAAAGAACTTGTTTTTTTCAGAGCAAGTGGTGCTGTGTTAAGATGTATAAGGTTTTTGAAAGGCTCCGCCCCCCCCCCACCTATCCAAGTATGTCTGATATACTAGAAATTCAGGTCTTGTCTGTCTTGCTTTCTTGAGACCGACTGGAGAATTAGTAGGATTATGACATAAATGTCAGGTAAACTAAAACTGAGCTGGAGGTTAGAGATTTATTGCAGGGGTGGGTGGGTGAGGTTCTGTGGCCTGCAATGTACGGTAGATCAAACTAGAAATCAGGGTGGCCAAACTTGCTTAGCCCCTCAGACTCCTTTCCCTCTGGGCAGAATCCTTTAGCCTTACCACCCTGCCGCAGGCCAGAAGCTCCCAGCTGCCCACCCTAGACTGGTAGGCAGAGAATGGGGGGAGCATAGGGGGTTCTGTGAGCACTTTAACTGCAAAAGAGACGCATGTGGCTCACAAGCCACAGTTTGGCCACCCCTAGAATAAATGATCATGATGGTACCTTCTGACCTTAAAATCTATAAAATTTATGTGAACTTTATGAAAAGTTTATGTAAACAAGGGCAAAATTGAACTATGTCTAGATTAGGAAAAATTGCTCTATTTTCAGGATAGCTAAAATACTGTAAAATCCTAGCTAACACAAGGTAAAACTACAACTTGCCCTGCTTACTCTAGGATTTTACAACCTGTTAACTATCGTTTAGTAAAAGTAGACTTCCCCCATGCTCCCCTCCCCCAGACAAGATATGATCTTGGAAGGGAGGAGGACCATTCTGTGGAGCAGGACTGTAGTGAATCCAGAGGCCAGTGCAGTTAAGATTGTTTCAATTTGCATTGTAAGGCCTCCCTCACCCCCTATTGTGAATCTTTCCATTCTTGCACTGGACCTTGTGTTACTCTGATAGGCAGTAAGACGTACACACAATGAGTTTCCTACCCATACACAAAGTCACTTTCAGAATTGAGTTTTGTAAGACTTTCATAGAGATATGAACTTCATATTTAAATTCTAATTTATAATTCAACAGTCTGACTTTATTTTGTCAATCTTGTATTAGTTTCATAGCAACTTTCTTTTAAATACCTAAGGAGGGACCAACAAGTCTGAGGAAACCATTTGAAAGCTATGAGCAACTTGTATAATAAAGTATGCTAATCACACTGGCAAGAGAAAATCCCAGTAGTTCAGAGGACTGTTCAGCGGCAACTTGTTCAACCTTAAGAAAGAAACATTTAAAATCACTTGTCTATTAGTTTGAAAATAGCATGATTTTTTAATTTATTATCTTCTACCAGGTTCCAGAATCTTCACATATCTGTGCTTGCTGTAAAATGTTTTCAAAATAACTATTGTTTCATCTCTCCTTCCACATGGAAATGGCTTTTGTTGTTGTTGTGCAGTGGAAGGATTGAGCACAGTCTGATTGAGCACAATTTAGTGATTGTGAAATGACCTTTTGGAAGAGACTAACTTTATTATGGAGAGCTACTTTTTCCTGTTTATATAAACTAATATATTACAAAGGAAGCATTATCACTAATCTGTTTGCTGAGCTACTGTAACATTATATTCCTCAATACAATAAATGCTATAGTATTCCAATTTTATCTTTTAAAGCTCAGACCTGATTGGTGGTGCTTTAAAAAAAAAAAAAAAAAAAAAAAAGTTCTCTTGGGGCTATGGATTGAATGAGTTTCTCATGGGTCCATTGCCCATCATCTATAAACACTTATTGGTCTTCATTCATTTCTAGGCCTTGCAGGTCTGAAATGTTGGACTCTTAATGTGTGAGTGTCTCTTAAGTTACTGAACTAATGTTTTCAATTTTTCTGTTACGGGATGTTAACTGCTGGGAATACTGTATTTGCATCTTGTATATATGTTATCCTTTTTTCAAAACATTTTTCTTCATAGACTATCTTAAACTATTGTCAAACTCTTATTTTGTCTCTCTTGACCATAACTAAGGTTAAGATTTTTGTCATGGTTGTTTTTAGCAAAAGTCAGGGAGGAGGTCATGGGCAATAAACAAAAATTCATGGAAGTCATGACTTCTCCCTGACTTCTACTAAAAATCACCATCTATGGCAAAATGGGGCTGATTTGGGGTGGGGTGGGTGTGGGATGAGAGCAGCAGTGCAGGGTCTCCCTCCCCCTGCTGCCTTCAGAGGCTAGGAGCTGGGGGCTTGTGGGAAGTCCAGTCAGTGAGTACTCTCCCCACCCCCGAAACCCGTGATGGCTTGGAGCTGCTGGGACCCTTAATCACCTGTGGCAGCTCCAAGCTCAAAGTGCTACCCAAAGTGGTGAATAGGGGCTCTGCGGGCTTCCCACTACCCACGGTGGCTGGGAGCTGCAGGAGGCAGAGGCAGGAAATTCCAGGGGTCCTCCACTGCTCGCTGCAGCTTGGAGCTCTCCCCCCTTTTTCCCTACCCATGAGGGCAGGGAATCGCTGGGCTTCCTGCTGGCTGACAGCTCTTGCCCTGTCCCCCCATATGAAGCAGAAAATGTCACGGGGGTCACAGGAAGTCATGGAATCTGTCGTTTTGTCCCACCTTTGTACCTGTTTCTACTTTTCTTTTACCCATGTTACGTATTAATTCTTTTGGGCCAGTTCTCCATTAATGTATTCTTTGTAACAGATTGTTTTTATGTTGCAGTGGTTGAGTAGGTTGACTGTTTTTAGTTTGCAGGTCAGAGTGTGTAGCTATGTCATTGGCCAGTGAAGACTAATCTTGTTTAAATCTGGTGGTTAGTTATCTTATACTTGAAGATGAACATAAGGCTCGTACAACTGCTTGAAGACAGAATAGTCTTATGGAAGGTTAACATGAAAAATAAGAGTCCAAGTATTTCTTACGTGATTTCTATGAAAATATTAGTGTAATCTACATGACATTCAGTAGACATAAAAATCAAATAGGATTTGTGAAGCTAATTATCTCGGATGTAAAAGTCATAGTAAGTCTACATGTACTCGCATCTTAATTCATAAAGTCTCAAAATATTTTATACCAAAGAGATTGATAGTGACAGAAAATTTTAGAGAGCTGCTTATAGCTATTTTTTTAAAGCACTGGATTGGCTACTAATACTTTTCACTTCATAGTTAACTCAGATGATAATTAGAGTATTGTCCCTAATTTGACTCCTATCCACATACTATGCACAAACTCAACTCGATTGTGGCTTTTAATTCGAGTTGGCTGACTTGTTGAATATAGGCTAAAACTTAGGTTAGCACAACTCAACAGCTGCCATGACCAATTTGTTGTATGATAGCATGCTAGTTCAGCTGAGTGCTGCTAGCCCTCCACTGCCTTTCCAAAGTTTCCCACATCCCCACCCAGAAAGCATAGACAGGTTTTCCCACAATTCACTGAAGAAAAAATTCATAGATGAGTTTATTTTATGGCAGCACAAAGAACCATCGGACATGTCCCAACTATAAAGTTTTGTTGGCTCAGCTATGTTGGTGAGGGGTATGGGGGAGAAAAAAGCCACACACCATAGCTGACGTAGCTCTGCCAGCAAAAGCCGTAGTAGAGACACTCATCTGTTGGTGTAGCTAATGCCATTTAGGAGCTGGTGTTACTATGCCAGTAGAAAAACTTTTCCTGTCTGTATACACTGCATCTATATTGGGGGGTGTATGCCAGTATAACTATGCCAGCAAAGCATTTATAGCGTAGACAAGGCCTTCTATGCCATCTCTGGGAGGAGAGTGGAAACTGCTTTAAAGTACCTTCCCAAAGATTATGGCTGCACTAGAATGCTATACACTAGAAATGCTATACTTTGTATATTATGCCAGCAAAGCATGCTTCTAGTATGGGTGCAGCTTACACTGGCAAAGCTGTGCTTTTACTAGTATAGTTTTTTCTAGTATGCCCACCCTCTGAGCAAAACAAGCTATAATTGTAAAAGTGCAGCTTTGCCAGTACATTTTTGCCAGTGTAACTGAATCTGTACCAGGGGTTTCTTTTGACAGAAGCATTTTACTCCGGTCACTTCTCTTGCACAGTTGACCGATACAGCATGGCCTACAGATGTCAGTAATGTAGACATATAATTGATTTAGGCTGAATTAAGAGGCTTAACCGCCTAAAAGTTATATTCTCTATTCTCATGTTCTTATCACAAAAACTGGTAGATTCATTTAGGCCCTGACTTCTGCCGAGTACTCCAGTACATGCTTAAGTGGTTTGCTGGATTGGGGCCTTAGTTGGTTGCACAAGCGCTATTTGTTTGGAAGTTAACTTAAGAAAATGTCTCAGTTTTATACCCTAATGGGCAAGACAGCACATAGGGTGGATGCATATAGCTATTCATTCTTGCGCACCCAAGAAAATCCTGGCTGATGACTTGAAAAGTCATGTATTGACAGTTAAGGATGTAAATAATGCTGAGATCTGAGAGAATGTTTATCAATTAGATTACATATACAAATGATTGAATGACTAATGAAACCAAAAATTCATTTTAATAAATACAGACTTGTAGTGTCTGGATTTGCAATCTTTCTTGAGCTGGAGCTCTCCTAGATTTGTTTGTAAGTCAGCCTGAATTTTTTTTTTTTTTTTTTGGTCAAGAGAAAACATTGAGTAATGTAAGCGAGAGTTGTTCTGCCATTTTAGTCTCAATTGTCTGTGCTCTATCTTGTGTGTTGAGGGGAAATTAACTGGAAATAGTGTTGGGTATGTTGTGTAGAAAACTGACTAATTTAGGAGTCATTACTGACAAATTTTGGCATATGTTTTGTTTTTTAATTCTAGGTTCAAAGGACCTTGTGGTAAAAGCACAGGTTTTAGCTGGTGGTAGAGGAAAAGGAACCTTTGAAGGTGGCCTCAAAGGTGGAGTGAAAATAGTTTTTTCGTAAGTTGTATTTCTAAATTTCCAGGTAAATTGAAAATAACTTCAATCCATTTATATGGCTTGGAATTTTAATTTGATTAAAATGCCTTGTAGACTATGAAGAAGTTCCAAACTAGGTAAGAATATATTTTACTGTAGACTAATATACAGAACTCTAAACATTAATTCATTCTATTCTCTTTACTCCAGCATTTCTCTTGTCACATTCTGAGCTTCTCTTATTCTAGTCCAGAAGAAGCAAAAGAGATTTCCTCCAAAATGATTGGAAAGAAATTGTTTACCAAGCAGACAGGAGAAAAGGGCAGGATATGCAATCAAGTATTTATCTGTGAGCGCAGATATCCCAGGAGAGAATACTATTTTGCAATAACTATGGAAAGGTCATTTCAAGTAAGTAACTTTAAAAATAGTGCTCTTAAAATGAATTTGGTATATTTGGAATTGAAAGAATATTACTGCTGTTCTTCACTGGGTCATATTTCTATTTGAAACTGTTGTACTGAACTTAACTTTCTGTTTGGTAGTATGACCTTGGAGTGCATGCTTTTTAAACACTTCAAATGCCAAAGTAATTTGCTGGGCACAATGCAATTAAAGGAATGCTACGTAACTGGATATCTTGTAGCACTGGCATTTCTGAACTTCAGAGTTACATAATTGCAGTGGGGATAGAGAATTAGCCTAATTTCTGGCTCCTTGACCATACCTAATTTTAAGCAGTTGGATTAATTTTAAACATGTAACCTCAGCTGTCTAAAGAGGTGCAGAGCAAGAAGATGACCAAGATTTTAAAAAATGGGTGTCGAAAGTCAGGTTCCTGTGTCTATTTAGAGATGCAAGTGACTTGACTTTTAAATCGCTGATAGCTGGAGGAAGTATATTAGCATTTCTCCTCCTAGTGAAGTTACATGCAATCCAACAATACTACATAAACATTGGCATTTTTAATACATCAGACTTCTCCAAACCCCTAAACTTAATTTGGTAAGTTTTAACTTAATATAATATTTGTCCAGGATATTGCATGTCTGCCAGACCTTCTTCTTCACTATACAGTGGCTATTTAGGCTCTTCCTATTTAATTCAGGTCTAAACACTTTAAAGCATTCCTTGAAGTAATCTGTGTGACTCTGGTTCTGTAGGTGTTCAATTCTTAATTTTATAGAGGAAATGTGTGCATTGGATTTTCTTTGAGTTAGTTGATTTATCTATTCAGTACCTCACGTTTCATGAAGGTTAAATAATCTGATATATGAATGAAACTAATGAATCATCACAGCTTCACTACAGGAAACACCTCAGGAAAGAAGATGGCTTTTGGTCTCTAGAGGACAATCAAATTTAGAAGCATTATAGAGATGGGATGAGCATTAAACTTAAAATTACGCTAGCTCAATGAGTGACGTGTAATTCTGTGGTGGTGATCATTGGAGTGTTTATAAGAAGTTATTTACTTTAGCCTCTAGCAAAGCTCCTTATTTCTAATATTAAGGATATTGATACCTCCTGGAGATGTCATCGGGGAGGGCGTTGCAGCTGACTCCTGCACAAGCTGTGGGACCATCCAATTGTTAGTTCTGGTGTACACATCACCAACATCTTCTCTCCAGGTTGCACCTTTCTGCTAGGTGTATTTCTGTTGGGAGCACACCCTACAAAGTACAACTACATCGTTAAAGTTCAGAGCTGGAACAGATGGTCCCTGGAAGCTTCCTTGGTTGGTGCAATGGTGCTAGAAAGCCTGCAAAGATGGTTCAGTAAATTCTGTAGATTACTCTCTCTCTCAGTGTTATAAGAACTTTTTTGGAAAAGAGACCTGCTCTCTGATTTAGAATTTCTATGCAAATCAGGCATAGTGGGTGAACCGGAGAATGTCTAACTTGTATTCTCTCTGCTCCTTTTCTCCCTGCTCTTCCTCTTACGTTCAGGGGCCTTTTCCCTTTCCCCCCCAATTTGCATAGAAATTATAGGAAACTGCTGAACATTTCAATCTTAAACACCTACACATTTCTAAACTGCTCTATATCATGACACCCAAGCTTTCTAATTTCTATATACGAGTGATGAGGTAGATAAAATGTTTACCTCCTGTATGCCACAAGGTGGCATTAAAATACCACAAATAACTGTTTTATCCACTAAAGATGTCACATTATTCAGACAAGGATGTTTATCACATACATTTCAGCCATGATAGGTTAAACCAAATAAGATAGCCTTTTTTGTGATGGACTTATAAAACAGAACTATGTTGACAGGATTGCATTGGTAACTAGTTTATTGCTTATAAATTTAAGGCTGGTTTTTAGACAAGAATTCTCCTAATAATCAGTGATTCTCAGCACCTAATTAACACCATCCATGTTTTCCTAGACTTGTAAGAGGTTTTTTTTTTTAAAAAAAAAAATGAGGATTCTGTGGTGTACCCCATGCATTCTGATAGTGTCAAACTTTGCTTCAAAAAATAAAACCATTAAGGGCAGACGCAGCTGAATGAGTGAAATGTATTTGTCATGTCTTAAGCAGAACTAATACCTTTTAGGCTCTAACTATAATGAGTTGTAATTATGCCTGAAACAGTTTTCAAAAGTACTCGTAGCTTTCCTTGCAGCTGCAGTCCCTATGTGGCTGTCAAAATATTAACTAGTTCTAGAACCTCTGTTTTGGAAGAAGAGCATTCAACATAGTGGCTTTTTTTATTTTTTTAAAAAGGGCCTGTCCAATGCAGCAACAACCAGGCTTTCTCCAACTGTAATTGCAGTTACAGTTGTCAACTATGGTTTTTAAAAAAACAAAACAAAAAAAACCCTACTCACATGCTCATAAGAAGTGCTGACTTAATAGCCCAACAAGTGGAAGTCTCTCATTATGCATACAACATGTACCACATGTGTAGTGGCAGTAAATGTTGCTTGACTCATATGAGCAAACATGCCTCAACCCTGAATTTGATGGACCATTGTGTCCCTGGTGCCCCTTGGTCCTGTTGGGTTTAATTGTGAAAGTCGCTTTTTGACACCTTTTTATGCACTGTGACATGGGAATAGCACTCCTGTGACATGAGATTAAATGAGAAATGGAACAGTCAAGCACTGTGTGACAAGTTTTCAGAGATGGTTATAGTTACCCACGCTTGTGATCCACTGTGAACACGAATAGAGTGCATCAACTATTGCAAATGGCTGTGTAGACCTAGATTTATCTACAGAGGCTTGTGTGGTAAACTATGAAGAAAATGAAGGTTGTTCCCTGTTCGCTGGCAGCCTGACCTGAAGAAGAGATTCACTGGGTGTGATGTGCCATTGCATAACTGCATTTTTCTGTCCTAAATTTAAGTTGGCATGTTCTTCCCACAGTATAAATAGTAGCATTAACACAGGAAAAGCTTTCTTTTAATATAAGGGTTTAGATCCAATACGTTTTCTAACTCATCGTATATCATAAAAGTCTTGTGTAAGTATCCTGAATGAAAAGGTAGCAACAGTAAGAGAATAAAAGGCAACTATAGCGGATTGCCAAAAGCCAACAATCTCGTACTTTGAAATATTTGTGGAGAGAATTAAAATAATGAATGATATAAAAGTCTCATCATTGAAATTTTCTTTCTTTAGGGTCCTGTACTGATAGGCAGCTCTCATGGTGGTGTTAACATTGAAGATGTCGCTGCAGAGAATCCAGATGCGATAATTAAGGAACCCATTGATATTGTGGAAGGCATCAAAAAGGAACAAGCTGTTAGGGTACTATAGAATACTTTTTCACACAGTAATAGAGGGAGTTTTGCTTTTGTAAATATCCTTAATACATTTTAGACAGCCTTTTGTACTGATTAAAGAAACCTGTCACTTCCTAACAGTTGTATATGAGCTATTTTAATGTAGTGTTTAGTTTACAATAAAGAAAGTATATCTAGCTCCAAATGTGAGAACTGTAGACCGGTTTATAGTCTGGAAGCCTTAATTTCACTGTCCCTTGTAGGATCAATGCAGTTAAGTGTTTAAAAAAAACAAAAGCCAGGAGCCACTCCCTGCAGGGTAGGTGAAGTTCTATAGCTACAGACTAGACTTGTATAGCTGTGTTAAAATTAAAAAAAAAATCAATATTAAGCTGTGAGGTTCCTAATTTTCAATCATAAATCAAGATTTTTAGTGCTTAAACTGATTAGCAAAATACTTTGTTTTTTACTTTCAGTTGGCCCAGAAAATGGGATTCCCCCCTAACCTGGTGGATGAAGCAGCAGATAATATGATCAAGATCTATAATCTCTTTATGAAATATGATGCCACCATGGTAGAAATAAACCCAATGGTAGAAGATGCATCAGGAATTGGTAAAACATCTTCTTTATAGAATTTTTTACATGGACAGTTTGAATCTGTGCCTAATATTGGGGTTCTGCTAAAGTTTCTACAGTAATTGGATTTAGCACTACCATGTTGCTTTGAGAAATATAGTAAAAACTGACTCGCACCTAAATATCTGCAAGCATATTCAGTACTGGAACTGGGGTCCTCTGCTTGGTGTGAATTCTATACAAACTATTGGGGGCTGGCTTCATATCGCTCTAATGTTTTTTGGAATTTTCTTTCATCTTAAACATAGACTGCCATATTCATGCTAACGCAGGGCTTGACAAGCCCTGTGCATCAGGTTGCCGTGGAACCTAGAAATTCAAGTCTGGTGCCTTTTTATTTTATTTTATTTTTTTTTTAGGGGGAGAGTGGCTGTTGCACTCTGGCCAGGCCCCCCGCCGCTGGGCCTGCTGGACAACCAGGTTGTCTGGTTCCTTAATTTTTGGGCTGGTGCCTAGCTCTGAAGCAAATTTGTCGAGCCCTGTGCTAATGCCCATATATTTAGATGTTCAAATCAGCTTTTGAATTGTAGTTAAACTAGTTAAACTACATTAAACTAGTTTATGTGAAATATTTGTGCTGTAAACATGTATTCTAACAGCATACAAAACTAGTGTACCGTGCTGCTAATACTGAATGCATCCGAAGGCTGCCATGCATGGTAATCCATAAAGACAGCTAAAGTTTAACATTCAGATGGAGAATGACGCTGGTTCTTGTTGAGCTTAGTGGTATAACAAGCTTTGGTGATGTGATTTGTAAGAATCAGTATTTCTTCCTGAGAGAAAAACAAGAAAGAAGTTGTGTTCAATTGTGTGCAATAACTTTTTATCTTGGAAAGAATCCAAGTTCTTATAATTCCTTAAGAAGAATTTACCTTATTCCCTTTTGGTTTTGTCATTGAACTCTTTAGACCTAGATTTTAAGAAGTGACTGCACTATTGGGGGCTCAACTTGAAACATTTTGAATGTGCAATTTTCAGACATTTGGCCTTTACTGAAAATAAGGCTCTTCTAAGGTTTTTCCAAGCTGATACCCAAAAACTGAGTACCCCAAAGTACTAGTGACTTCTGACTCTTCATCCTAGACACTGAAGGAAGTGGAATGTCTTAACTCCATTTCCTTGCCAAATGTATTGTAAGTGCTTGACAAATATTTTACTCTTAGTGAACTGCTAATCTTTTACGTTGCCAGTAGATACTCTCTTGATGCCCAATCACAGATAAACAATGTTTTGGATTTAGTTCTTTTCTAAGTCATTTTTGTTCCTTAATTTAGAACTTTGCTAAGGAAACTACAGGCATGGCTGTAGTTTGTGAGGAGGTAGAGGGTTGTTGCCCCTTCAAAGTGCAAATCTTGGGCAGTTGCAGAATTTGCCCCCTCATGCGCAGCCCTGTTGGCCTGACTGGAACTACTTCCTCCTTTCCCCCAATATAGAAGTCAAACTATGCCTATGAGTACAGGATACCCAAGAAATCCAGTTTTTCATCAGATGTGGATTAATTTAAACTCTCTCTTCTCTGAAAGAAACCAGAAGTAACCCAAACGTCAATGTAGAAAACTGTTGCTTTTCTTCAGTTTTGACTTTGCCGCAATTAAGAATAACTGTCTTAAAGTCAACAGACTTGTTCAGACAGCCTGAATTCAGATAACTAAATACTAAATTATAGCTATATTTCCTTCACCCAAAGCTTACAGTATTTCATTCAGTTTCTTGGTAAGGGAGTTACATTATAATGAGAAGAATATCTTCATTTGAAGTCTCTCTCTGCCAGTACGGTTTTTGGTTAGTAAATATTGTCCTTTGAAAGCTGCTGGGATGTTGTAGGAATCTGCGCTTCTTTGCTGTCTCTCTTACTGATTTTCAGCATTAGTCTCAGCATGATCCTTGCTGTTCAGATTTGCACATCTAGTTTTGTGCAGACAGCTCAGGTCACTTCTTACATAAGTGTGTTGGGCTGGAGATTACATTGTTTGTCACTTTTTAATGGAAATTGTGATTCATATTCCAAACTTCAATCTAGGGTATTTGGGGCTCTCTTTTTTCCAGTTTCCTTAGTATGTGATATTTCCTCAATGTAAGGAGGCTGCACAATCTTTTAATATCACCGTCCCTAATCTCCGTCCACTATCTGTGGGTGAAACTTCCTTGGTGTTCTGGTGGCACTGTCCCTGTGTTTCTTTTGACTTAGTTATATGCTCTCTTTATGAAGCACACAGGCTTCTTTTAAATTAAAGTTTGGCATGTGGCTTTTTTAAAAAGGACGTATAAAGGGCATGGTGGCGGGAATAATCGGGTGGACAGTTTCTTATTTAAGTTAGTTTGTCTTAACTGTTCTAGATATACTACTTGAAATGCAACAAATATTGTAAAAATCACTCTTCAAGAAATGCATTCATATGCTTAAAGGCACTTGCAAGTTAGGAGACCAGAGATTAGGTAATGCTGCTGATGTGAGGTAATCTGATATTATCTAGACAAGTAATATTTACATGAAGTATTTTTAGTAGAACTTTGCATCCAAGAGTTTTAAAAGCTTGCTGAGGAGTTTGTTGAACCATTAATGCTGATTTGGGAAATTCCATATTTATAAAGGATAAATGGGATTGATTCTGGGTAAAATAATGGAGCAATTGATAGAGGACTTGATTGATCACGTATTAAAGGAGGGTAATTGAGTTGATAGCACTCAGCATAGGTTTATGGAAATAGATCCTTTCTAATTAACTTGATGACTTTTTTAATAAGTTTGAGTTGGCTAAAGGTAATGGAAGTATATTACATCTACACTAACTTCTGTAACACGTTTGACTTGGTACCACAAGACATTTTGTTTGAAACTAGAACAATACAAAATTAACATGGCACAGGTCAAATAGATTAAATGATTGATACTTGACATGATGCTGTTGAACACTTTGGTCAGTGATCTGGTAGAAAACATAAAACGATCATTGATAAAGTTTGCAGATGACACACACATTGGAGTGATAAATAATGAAGAGGTTAGATCACTGATAGAGTGATCTGGATCACTTGGTAAACTATGCAAAAGCAAACAGTATGCATTTTAACATGGATACATGTAAATTTATACATCTAGAAGCAAAAAGTACAGGCCATTCTAACAAGATGGGGATCTCTATCCTGGGAAGCATTGACTCTCTCTGGAAAAGATTTGGGGATCATGGTGAATAATCAGTTGAACATGAGCTCCCAGTACCATCTGTGGCCTAAAGGGGCTAGTGTGATCCTTGGTTGCATAAATAAGGAATCTCAGGGGAGGAGAGAGGTTATTTTACCGCTGTATTTGGCACTGGTGTGACCACTGCTGGATTCCTGTGTCCGGTTTTGGTATCTACAATTCAAGAAGGATGTTGATAAATTGGAGAGGGTTCAGAGATGTGCTATGAGAATGAATAAAGGATTAATAGAAACATGCCTTATAGTGATAGACTGAAGGAGCTCAATCTGTGTATTTTAACAAAGAGAAGGTTAATGAGTGACTTGATTAGTCTATAAGTAAATAAATGGGGAACAGAAATTTGATGATAGACTACTCTGTAGTCTAGCAAACAAAGGTGTAATAAGACCCAGTGTATGGAAGTTGAAGCTGGACAAATTGACCAGAAATGAAGCATAAATCATTAATGGTAAGGGATGATTGGAACAAATTACCAAGGGTTGTGGTGGATTCTGTCACTGGCAATTTTAAAATTCAGATTGGATGTTTTCTATAATTATTTTTAGAGCCCTGCAAATCTGTGGATATTCACTTTATATCCATGGACTATTTTTGCTGATTGTGGCTCGGATGCGGATACAAATTTCGTATCTGCGCAGAGCCCTAGCGGTCTCCTCACTGAAATCAGGATGATGCTGTAATGGATGAAATGAGGGCAAGGCAGAAGCTTTTGGCCGCAATAGAAGAAGGTGTGAGGGCCCAGGAGGTGGCGAGGTGTGGGGTGGAGGAGGTAGAGACGAAGTTCTGACTGCAGCACAATCTCACTGGAATGGAGTGGCTGTCACCCACCATCAGACTCCAGCTTGGCTCTCTGAATCATGCTGCAGTGAGCTATGGTATGTGGCGAACCTTGAAAGAGGTGTCGTATTTTAAACTAGTGGGCAGCAATGATGGACACTGTGAGGAGAGTAGTTGTTGCCACTGTCTGTCCTGGCCAGGTCTGTGCATGTGAGAGCTGCTGCCGCTGCATTAGGGGTGTCCAAATCAGAGGGAGACCTTTGGGAGGTTGGCACAGCACATGAGGGCCCAGGATTGTTGCCTCCTTGCCTGAAGTGGGGAAGCAGGTGTGGAGCGGGCGGTGGAGCAGGAGGTCTCTTGGGAGAAGTGGGGGTGGTTGGGGGGTGAGGGCTTGGCACAGCCCTGTGTCACTGGACCTGTGGAGCTGTTAATAGAGCCCTGCAAATCCACGAATATCCACTTTATATCCACGTGCCATTTTTGCAGATGGGATGTGGATACAAATTTTGTATCTGTGCAGGGCTCTAATTATTTTTGGGAAGCTCTATGGCTTGTGTTATAAAGGAGGTCAGACTAGATGATCACAATGGTCCATTTTGGCCTTGGAATCTATGGAGTGAAGACTGCATGGGTTAGCATGTAAGGCCAAAAGAGAATTATTTGTTACCTTAATGTACAATAGAATAAATATTTCAGAGAAGTATTTGATCTTTTTAAAGTTAAAGGCGTTAAATTATTTTTTTATTTGTTTCCCAAGTGATGTGTATGGACGCAAAGATAAACTTTGATAGCAATTCGTTCTATCGTCAGCAGAAAATCTTTGATCTGCAGGACTGGACTCAGGAGGATGAGAGAGACAGGGATGCAGCTAAAGCAGACCTAAACTACATAGGACTGGAGGGGAACATAGGCTGTCTAGGTTTGTATGTTCAACATAATAGATGTTTAAGTGCCTTTGTTCTTGCTGCTAATGGAGTTCTTAAATATAACTATTTTTCTTACAGTGAATGGTGCTGGTTTGGCTATGGCCACAATGGATATAATTAAACTTCATGGAGGCACTCCAGCAAACTTTCTTGATGTTGGTGGTGGCGCTACAGTACAGCAAGTAACGGAAGCCTTTAAACTTATTACTTCAGATAAAAAGGTAAGACACAAGGGCTGATATTTCAAAATTCTGCATTGTTGAATAATAACTATTTTAAAATGCTGTGTGACAATGCATAGAATGTATTGTATGTATCCTCTGGCAGACTTGTTTTTAAAGGTAAGCTACAAAGAGGAGAGAACTGTGCTCTTTGCTATTTAACTATATGGATAAAAAAAGGCCCAAAAAACAAGTTCAGCTTTTTTCTACAAGTTTCTTACTTTTCTTTAAGTCTGTTAGTAATATCAGTCATCTTTCCTGATCTTTGCTGAAGGACTGGAGAACTGAAGTAGGAAGTTTCTCAGCCTTCAGTTGAAAGGACAAGCATGTTTATTTGAATCTCCCAGCAACCCTTTTCTAAAAATGTCTGTCAAATGCACAGATTTCAGATGGTTGTGATGTAATCCCAGTAGTTCCCTACTTTTTCCTGAGCAGTTAACTGGCAAAATCAGGAGAAGACACTTAGACTCATAGACTCATAGGTCAGAAGGGACCAATATGATC
>ML675618.1:54324429-54348663 GCA_007922155.1 Mesoclemmys tuberculata | reverse complement strand
AGGCTGTTCCAGAACTTCACTCCCCTAATGGTTAGAAACCTTCGTCATTATTAAATGATTGTCAATTAACTGCGAATCAGGTCACAGATCTTACCATTTTTCCTTGTTAGTTTTGTACTCAAAGATCATAGCATTTTAAGGGCTTTAAATTAACTTAAATGTATGCAGATTGAAATGATTGTCTTCTATGGCATCTCTTCACAACAGGCTGTAAATACATTTTTAAAACTCATGCATGGGAATGTTTTCAGGTTTGTCATCAAGGTGGATTTTAAACTGGGCTGCGTTGGTCACCTTTAAAGGCGATTAGATAGCACAGTGATAAATGACTTGACTTGGATATGTTTTTAAGGTGATGGGTGAACACCAATGGCCCCTGAACTCATAGCATCCTTGGAATAAATATCCCTTGAGTTATTGTGATAGCTCAGTGAACATCTCTGCCCAGTGTCCAGCAGCATTTAAAATCTTAAAATGATTGAATGTGCTTAAATACAGGAAACACGACCTGACAAATCATGTGCGCACAGATGAGAATGCTTGCTGTATCATTTGCCTGCAGTCAGGCATCTCTGAAGGGATTGTCATATTTGTCTCATTCAAGCATTTGGGGAATTCCTTCAGCCTTTATTATAGGCAGAAAACTCTCTTAAGATCAGCACAAGGCTACCCAAAAAGCTGTGAAGAAGAGCTTCTCAAAGTAGCCAGAGTTGGCTTCAGCTATTGAACACAGGGACTGTGCTTCCCTCTAGCCCAGTGGGGGAGACATTGTCATTCTACAAAGCCTCCAGCTTCAGTGCACGCAGTGTGCCTGATATGAGTGGTACTGAGCTCCAGCTCACTAGATGACACTGTGTCTCCAGGAGAAGTACCAGCAGGAAGTGCAGAGAGCCATTTGCTTTCCTTACATTCTACTGTTCTGAAGCCTGGACTCCCGACAGATACACCTCAAAGCCTCTAGTGTCCTCTCCCTAGAGATTCAGGACTGGGAAACTGATCTGAGGTGGTGTTTGAGGACACGGAGATTGATCCTGTTCATATTGAAGACCATGATATTTCCTCTGATGCTTGCTGCAGACCTTGCATTGAAGACTATCAGCTCTTATTGCAATCAAAGCATTCCTTGTGCAGCATGCTTTCATGTTGAGGTGGGCTCATTTAGTAAATAAGGTATTGGCATTCATGCTGATTTCCATGCTTCCTTATTCACTGAAGGTCTTAGCACAGCAATTAACAAATCTTCAGAAGCACTGTTGATGTTCTGGTCTTTCCCATCTCCCAGCATTGGTTGCCTGAGGTGAGAACTGGATAGTGATCCAGTTAATCTATTCCCTGTCCACCTTTAGTAAAATTTTACAGATGGGCTTGTTCTGTGGCCTAAAGGCCACAGGTGCTTCTGGCTGTTTTGAGCTAGTTGAGGGCCCCTATCAAGAGCAACTTGTCACCAGTTCCTTGTGTTTGTCTAGGCCTAGTTGGCTTGAGCACCTCAGCTAAGCTCAACTGCTTTGACAGAACATATCAATCTATTCCAGTATTATAATTTGACTCTGAAACATATTTAAATTTCTAGGTTTTATTGTAAGTTTAACCCTTAAGACAGATGGTTGGAAACTTAAGTTTTAAGTAAATGTTTTTAAAAAATCTGATTTTAAACATCTTTTTTATTCACACTGAAATTTTGTGGAGACTGAGTCAGGAATAGAATCCAGGAGTCCTGAATCCTAGGCTGCATGCTCTAACCCAGCAACCATCCTCCCTATCTGCTTGCTTTCCAGCCAGGCTCCTTACACCCTTCTGTAGGCCCTCAACTACTTTTCCCTTGTCTGATTTTTCTCCACCCCCAGCCCCACTCATAATTGTTTTTTTTTTCATACCACTCTGTACCAACACAGAGGCATTGCTTACCTGGTAACTACAGAAATGATCAAATCATTCCCTCAGACGTGTTGTAGCTGTGTCAGTCCCAGGATATTAGAGAGACAAGGTGGGTGATGTAATACCTGTTGTTGGACCAACGTCTGTTTTGGGGAGGGAGAGAGAAGCTTTTGCGCCACCTCAGAACTCTTCTTCAGGTCTGTTAATGCAACCCAATATGCCGTTAGCCTTCTTGGTAACAAAGGCACACTGTTGACTCATATCTAGTTTCTTGTCAACAGTAACCCCCAGGTCTTTTTCTGCAGAACTGCTGCTTAGCCACTTGGTCACCAGCCTGTAGCAGTGCATGGGATTCTTTCTTCCTAGGTGCAGGACTCTGCACTTGTGCTTGTTGAACCTCATCAGATTTCTTTTGGCCCAATCCTCCAATTTGTCTAGGTCATTCTATATCCTGTCCCTACCCTCCAGTGTATCTACCACTCCCACAAGCTCAGTATCATCTGTGAACCTGCTGGGGATGCAATCCACCCCATCCTCCAGATCACTAATGAAGATGTTGGACAAAATTAGCCCTAGGACCGATCCCTGGGGCACTCTGCTTGCTGGCCAACTAGACATCGAGCCGTTGCTCACTACCCATTGAGTCCGATGATCTAGCCAGCTTTCTATCTACCTTATAGTCAATTCATCCAACCCATACTACAACCATCCTCCCTATCTGCTTGCTTTCCAGCCAGGCTCCTTACACCTTTCTGTAGGCCCTCAACTACTTTTTCTGTGGGAGAACATATCAAAAGCTTTGCTAATGTTAAGGTATCTCATGTCCACCACTTTTCCCACATCCACAGTGCCAGTTCTCTCATCATAGAAGGCAATCAGGTTGGTCAGGCATGCCCTTGGTGAGTCCATGCTGACTGTTCCTGATCACCTTCCTCTCCACCAAGTGCTTCAAAATGGATTCCTTGAGGCCCTGCTCCATGATTTTTCCAGGCACTGTGGTAAGGCTGATTGGTCTGTAGTTCCCCAGATCCTACTCCTTCCCTTTTTTGAAGATAGGCACGATATTTGCTTTTTTCCAGTTGTCTGGGGCCTCCCTCAATTGCCACAAGTTTTCAAAGATAATGGCCAACTTCCTCAGCCCCCTTTGATGCATTGCATCTGTCCCTAGGGACTTATGCATATCCAGCTTTTCTAAATGGTCTGGAACCCCCTCTTGCACCACTGAGGGCTACTCAGATCCTCTCCATACTGTGCTGCCCAGTGCAGTAGCCTGAGAACTAACCTTGTCTGTGAAGACAGAGGCAAAAAAAGCATTGAGTACTTCAGCTGTTTCCACATCATCTGCCTCCCCCATTCAGTAAGGGGCCCACGTTTTCGCTGACCACCACCTTGTTGCTAACACATCAGTAGAAACCCTTCTTGTTACCCTTCACATCCCTTACTAGCTGCAGTTCCAGTTGTGCTTCAGCCTTCCAGATTTCATCCTTGCATGCTTGAGCAATATTTTTATACTACTCCCTAGTCATCTGTCCACGCTTCCACTTCTTGTAAGCTTTCTTTTTGTGTTTAAGCTCACTGATGATTTCTCTGTTAAGCCAAGCTGGTCACTTGCCATCTTTGCTATTCTTTCTGCACACTGGGATGGTTTGTTCCTGCTCCCTTAATAAAGCTTCTTTAAAATACAGCTAGCTCTCCTGGACTCCTGTCCCTCCTCATATTTGCCTCCCACACGGGATCCTGCCCATCAGTTCTTTGAGGGAGTCTGTCTGCTTTTCTGAAGTCCAAGGTCTGTATTTTGCTGTTCTCCTTTCTTCCTTTTGTCAGGATCCAGAACTCGGTCATCTCATGGTCACTGCTGCCTAGGTTGCCACCCACTTCTACTTTCCTTACCAATTTGTCCCTGTTTGTGAGTAGCAGGTCAAGAGGAACGCAGCCCCTAAGTGATTCCTCCAGCACTTGAGTAATTATACTGCTCTTGCATACAGTGCAATTCCTCCATCTTTTCTCCCCTGCCTGTCCTCCTTGAACAGTTTATACCTCTCCTTGACAGTGCTCCAATCCATGTGAGTTACCCCACCAAGTCTCTGTTATTCCAGTCACATCATAGTTCCTTGATTGTGCCAGGACTTCCAATTCTTCCTGCTTGCTTCCCAGGCTTTTTTTTGCATTCATGTACAGGTATCCAAGATAACTAGCCGACTGCCCTACTTTCTCAGTATGAATCAGGAAGCCTCCCCTGTTGCACCCACCTACTTGTGCTTCCTCCTGGTGTCCCACTTAAAGGTCATTCTTGGCAGTGTCATTGGTGCCCATGTGGAAGGGTAGCGGTCTGAGGGCTTGATGAGAACAGATATGATATTGATTTTAATAGCTGAAGTTTAATCTTTTTTTGTTTCTTTTAATAAAAGTAATTGCTTTTTCCAGAAAGTTGGCTGAACAAGACCTAATAATTAGCAAGCAAAGTTATGGTGCAGTCATTTTTACATTTAGTTAGTGATCAAAAGGTTTCTCTTTGGTTTGCACCTTATTGCAGTTAACCATTCTCTTTATAAAGACTAAATCATTCTGATTTTAAGAAGTTATTAGTACCTACTGCTCTTGGTGTTTTAAAGGGAAAATTTAGAAACTTTCCAAAAACAAAAATAAGTCAGAGTGTCTTTAAAGCTTAAACGGCACTACCTTGCAATAATTTTCCTGCAGTACTGTTGAATCCCGTTTATCTGACCTTCCATTACCTGGTTCTCTTTATTAACTGAACAACCAGTGCACACAGATCCAGAAGCAGATGATCTCTCCTGTGGCTGCTAGATGGTGCTGCAACTTGCACTTCCCCATTCTTCGGATTATCTGAATTTTTGATTATCCGATCTAGACCCTGTCTTAGATTGGATTAATGGGATTCTGCTGTACACTATTTTACAGATAAGTAACTTGTCTGCTGAATTTGTCTAGAATATGAATGAAGGCTTTCTTAAACCATGTGCTTAGCATTGCATTTTTGGGGCTTGAATTTTTAGAACTGATTTGTTGCCCATCTGAGGGGGCTGAATCCCATTTTTATCTGATGTGATGGTCGTCTTGCTACTTGTTAAAACTTCATAATATTTGAGTAAGGTGATGGATTGGGGATCTATGTTCTGTCATTAAATGTATAATCCTACATGCTGCTTCTGTATGTAGGTACTGGCTATTCTGGTGAATATTTTTGGAGGCATTATGCGATGTGATGTTATTGCACAAGGTATCATTATGGCAGTAAAGGATTTGGACCTAACAATACCTATTGTTGTACGGTTACAAGGTGAGCACTCTTCAATACACTGTGTAAATCTAAGTCTTTGGATTTATGTATGTCAATAGTGCTTCTAGCTGCTAGAGTAATACTAATAATAGCGATCACTGTGTTTAGCAGTTCACTTAATGTGTAGTGAAATAGCTTGTAAACAGAAGAATATTTTGTAAAGAAAAATATATATTAACGTCTAAAACCCAGTGTTTCTCTTGGTGACTGTTACATATTAGCTACTTACCGTATTGGGTTTTTTGTAACTGTTTGACATTTTGGAACAGCAAATTTAACTTGCTGCTACTGTAAATGCCTTCGAGTGTATTCTGTGCTTCTCAATTATGAGATGTCTTGGTAGATCTGTCTTGGAAAATTTGATCATGACTTGTTCTCACTGTCTCTGATTAAAGCTGGTAGTTAGTAGGTCATTATCTCATTCAGTACTGAATTCTGTTACGTAAAGCTGCTACTTTTTTTTTTTTAAGGTACACGAGTTGATGATGCCAAAGCTTTAATAACAGCTAGTGGCCTCAAAATCCTTGCCTGTGATGACTTGGATGAAGCTGCTAAAATGGTGAGCAAGAAAGCTTTTTACATAACTCTTTGTAATAGATGCTATGCTCTAACAGGAAGTCTTAGTAAGGATTTGTCGTCCCCCAGTCAACTTAAAACAGTAGTCTAAGATAAAATATTGGAAGCATTGAAGATGACTGACACTATATATCCGAAGTATTTCCCAAAGCAGTGAGTTAACTGCTAAGGCAGTGACTTTGTAGGCACGGTATGTTTTACAACAAACTAGGAAACTGCTCTGTTAGAGAGGAATATTGACCAGATTATTGCCTATTTTTATAAAAGAGCAAAGAGATCTTTAACTTGGTAGATGAGCAGATTGGATCTCAAGTTAAAATCTCATCTGAAAGTCTGCACTTCTAACAGTGCACGTCTCTTTGGTGGTGCACTTTTAGATCATCACTTGTAGTAGTACAAGACCAAGGCAAGTATTTGAGCTCCATAATAAGCAAGGGAGCTACCAGTGTATAATATGAATCATTTGTTGTGTTAGCTCCTGGGGTTGAATTCTCCAGAACTAGCTGCATTCAGTGGAAGAACCTGTTCACCCTGATCCACAACATTTTGAGTTTAAGGGCACAGTGGAAATCCTGTTAAGCTGGTGAAGCTTTTGGTTCATGACTAGAATATTTCTGCAGCAGGGAATTTTGGTTTTAGACCTATACTGCATTTGTACAGTATCCAAAACTATTGGTACCATTTTATAAACGAAGATGTCTGTTAATATTAACATGACCCAAATTAATTTGTTTTGTTAATCTAAAGTTATATCATATATACCAACAGGTAAATCACTTTAAAAGGTAGTATTAGTTTAAAAATAACAAATTTCTCAAGAGAATACTTCCTTGTGTTAAAAGAGCTCTCTGTTACTTCTGTTATAAGAGCTCACTTGGATAGAGGCCTATTGTTCTAAGAACTGTATAAATGTATATTAAAATATAAAGGTTTGTCTACACTTGAAAACGAACAGGGATTAAGGTAGGGCATTAATTTTTAAAGTGCAATGTGTGGGTATTCTCGTTTTGGGGAGTGGCTTGTTCCTGTTTAGCTTAACCCACTTTCAACCTGGCTTAAACTAAACAGGAACAAGGCACTCCTGTTCCAGAACAAGTGTCCACATATGCAACTTTCAGGTACAACTCTTTGTAGACAAATCCTAACTTCCTGAAGAGTTCTGTCTGAAAACATAATGCAGCAAGTAGGCGTAACAAAAAAATGGAAGTGGGGAAAATGAGGGTAAAATAGGATCATATGATTGGGTAGATACTTATGCACAATTTGCTGGTTTTATAAAGCTATAAATAAACATCATTAACATCTATTAGTAATCCATGCTGGCCACCTGGCATCTAAGTTAGACAAATGTAGACTAGACAAAAAATGCATATTTTAACAGTGATGGTAATTAACCATTGAAATAACTTAACAAGGGTTGTGATGAATTTTTCATCACAGGAAATTTCTTAAATCCAGAATCTTAGATCTTTTTCTAAAAGAGAAGCTCTAGTTCCACCATAGGTCTTGGACTTGAAGCAGGAATTAAATATAGGAAAGCCGTATGGCCTGTTTTAAGCAGGAGGTCACACTACATGATCACAATGGTCTCCTCTGGCCTTTAAATTTATTAATCTATTTCTTCCTATTGCAAGCTCTTTCTGACAGTCTATTTAAGAAAGTAATATCTAGTTGAAGACCTACAATGTAGTAATGTCATTTGTTACACTGTTGATATTTCTTTCTCTTTATAACTTTTTCTTTTTTTTTTCTCCAGGTTGTGAAACTTTCAGAAATAGTGACCTTGGCAAAGCAAGCTCAGGTGGATGTTAAGTTTCAGTTGCCAATCTGATCTGAGAAGTTTTGGAAGTGTCTAATATAGTCTCTGAAATACTGTGTTCGGTTGGTTTTTTCCTCTTTTTTTTGTGTGTGTGTGTGTGGAGGGTTTAATTGCTTGACAGGCGCACAAACTTTAAAGTACCTGGTCTTTAATGTTAATATTCAAGATGGTCAGAGTTCATGTAAAAGTGTTGATATTGCTGATATGTAGTCTTTTTTTAGTTGCAGTTCCCCCTCCTTCAGCTTCTGCTGCAGAATGTTACTTGCAATACACTCTATTATTGTCAAAAACAGAGTTGTTTTGTGGAAAATAGATTTTTCTGAATAAAATCTGAAGTTACTTTAATTGTATATTCATATTAGCTCCAGTAAAGATAAACATGATGACTAGACTCGCTAGTGGTCATAAGATGGAGGAATGTATTGAAACGGTATTTTTTACTGGAGACCTTTATGCTCTGCAATATAATGAATGGATCTGAGCATACCAGTCATTATTTATAAATAGTGTATTTGAATATACCCAGCAACATTCTAGAAATGCTTTGCAGATCTCATCAGTTAAATATCAGGATAACGTAACAACCACTACAAAATATACTGTAGCAGTTAAGTCTTCATGGTTTCTGGTGCTTATTAAAACTCACCATTTAGCTTTATTGTTTTCATATACCAAGCATATTTCCTGAAGTGTGGCAGACATGACATACAGAGAATTAGAATGTCAATTGTAAATTAATAAAATCTCCCCAAGAGTTCAGTATTATGTTTTTCCTTTGTCCACTTTGATTAATCAGTCGCATAGTTAAATGAGCCCATGAAGGAATTGTAGTGTTTAAGCCAACAGGCAAAGCGGTTTTTAAGTAAATCTGTAAAAAACCGCATGTCTGTTCTGGCACTTCTTTGGTGAATTGCACTGTAGCATATAAACATACGGGAACCTAGGATGTAATACAGTGTCTTTTAGTGTCTTGTGTACTGTATTATACTAAAAGTGAACATACAGATCTTCCCAGTCTGGCTTCTCTGTAAGGAAAGGCACTGGAAAGCATCTATGTTATGAGAAATGTCACACAAACCAACCAATGGGATATCTTGTCCTGTTCAATTTTGTTTGCCTTGCAGCATTTTTCAGTTTTAAGTGATTTTTTTAAAAAAAAACCAACCAAAAAACTAAAGGAATTTGGGCAAATATAATAAAATTCCCTTACCTGTGCTGCTAACATACATTAAACTGATATTTAAAAATTAATTTTTTACCATTTTTTGTTTGTTTTTTGTTTTAACTTGTCGTATCTGGGATATGACAAATCAAGTTAGTATCTAAGCATCTTCACTTGCTGGTTCTTTAGTATATTCACGGTGATGGGTTGAATATCTGTGGGGGAACTTTTTAATTATTTTTTATTAGAGAGAGCCCAGAAGCCCCCATTGGGATTGTCCCCTTAGTTGCACAAATGCACTTGTGCTACTGTTTGATATGTCACTGCATTTTAAGTACATTCCACTTTATGATGCATTATAAACACTGAAAAAATGCCCTTAAAAAGTCAGTTAAGTTTGTGTTGAGTAGGATGGACGTTATATCATTAACCCTTGCAGATGATATATGTGTGTGCTTGGAGGTTCTGGCAATGGATTTCACAAAGGGAGCTTCTGTAACCTCAGAGCTAAGAAATTGGGAGGGGGAGCAGGGGAAGGGAGTAATTAAGCTGTAGAAAAGTTTACAGAAAATTGCATGTTTTGGGGAAGGGCTGAGAGTTGACATGTTAAATGAACAGCTGAGATTTATGAATTCTGCAGTGATAACATGGGAAAAGTGGCTAAAATGGGTTTTTATAGGTTTGTGAATTAAAATGAGTGAAAGATTTGACATTACACTTGAGTGAGTGTGATTGTAACTTGAAAAGTGATTAAAATACATTGGAGAGGTCTGTGATTGTCTCAATAGACTTCCATATCAAATGTCTTCAATTTACAAGTGCATTCAGGTTTAGTTTGTATGCTTTCTCTCAAAATTGCAATAATGAAGTTTTTACAAGGCAATGTAGACCATTGGTGTAACACCTCTGCAGCCCCATTGCCGTCAAAGGATTTACACAGGTAACTGGCTTGACTTTATATTTCTTTTGATACACAGGAAGGAATAGAATCCTGCTCACTATTAGGTTGTAGAGCTAACAAAACTAAAAAGCAATAAAAATATTTGCCACTAAAATCAGATACAGCTAAATATCTGATAAATCTTTTCCATGTGTTTAAGGTGCCACTCTTTTACAGTAAGTTTAGAGTAAAACTGCACTTTAAAATGAAAAGGTAAAGTGAAGGACAGAAATGCTTTGATCTAGTCAAAAGTGACATGCTACAATTGGGAAAAAATGCAAATGCTTTGGAATAAAACTGCCATTAATCTTATTAGTTTCAAGGTGGGCCAGGTAATATTTTTTTATTGAGCCAACTTCTGTTAGTGAGAGAGACAAGCTTTCGAGCTTACACACTCTTCAGCTCAAAAGCTTCTTTCTCTCTGACTAACAGAAGTTGGTCCAATAAAAGATATTACCTCACCCATCTTGTCTCTTTAATATCATGGGACCAACATGATCACTTGAAATTGTTTTTTCCTGAATAAGAAGTGTTTTCTGCAAAACAAAATTCTGAAAAACTTGGTTTGGGTCATTTGAAGTATTTCATTTTGATGGTATAGATTTATTTAACTTTACTTCATAAATTGGTATAATAGCAAATAAAAATAAAACAAATAATATAAAGTTACAATCTATTGGTGCATTTTCCCTTATGTTAAATGTCTCTGGATGTGTCTATGAAAGCGAGAGAGAATAGACTTGTGTTCATCTATATCAAACATTTTTCATTAACAGACTGGTTTGAATATTTTTCCGTGTGTTCCATTTATGACCAATGAAAATTGATTGTTTGCATTACTAGGGAGTAGCAAGGATTGCGAGGTGAAGGGTAGTGAACACAAAGGGTTAAGTTTCCTCAAGACTCAGATGACCATGTGTTAGGCAAGTGAATAGCTATGGAGGAAATTTCATGTAAGCATTCAGCATCTTTAGAGCCCTTGAATTTAATTCAGGAATCAAAATAAGGGTTACAATGAAGAAAAGCACAGCGCCAAGAGAAGTCTGAAAGGTCACCGAGGCTCAGAGAGTATGTCTCTGCCATTGTGTGGATCAATGGATAATGGACATCTAGGTATCAGAATACTAAACCATCATGTGCCATGGTGTAAAATGGTGAAGAACAATCATGCACAAAAGGAAATTCTTTTATATTCCTGCCAGGACAAAAAAAATTGCTTGAGAATTGACTTTTTAAATATTTTACATTCACTGGCGCTTAGACCTGTTAGTCAAGAATTTTTGTTCTACTTACTGTTGCGGTGTAGTTAGGATAAAAGTGCAGTCTCCAGATTTTAATTTTTCCCAGTTCAATTGTTGCTTTTTAATTTTGGTTTTTGTCGATCAACTGTCTTCTGTATTAAGCAGAATACAATAGTGCAGTGTTCCACAGTAATTGGATCCTCAAATTTGAAATCAGACAACTGGATTCCTTTAGGTTTTAGGATCAAACATTTATCACCCTACTTAGTAATTTTGAGTTTTGTTATAACGCAAGCATGTGGATTTAAATACAAATATTAACTTTTAACTGAAAAAAGTTGGTCTGAAACAATATCAAAATGTTCCAACAATATTTTTTATTTATTTCTAAGTGAAATTTTGTCAAAATCGATACATTCCTGAAGAACATTTTGATTTTGACAAATTGACATTTCCTGATGGAAAAACATTCCATCGAAAAACTTTCAACCAGCTCTGTATATTTGGTTGTAAATATTATATGTAAAACACTTTACTCTCTCCACACTAAAATGTTTCTACAGATTTCAGGTAAGTATGAATTGACATGACAAACTAGAGCTGTGAAGCTCTAAGCCTGAAGGTGGAGCCTTGACTTGTGATGAATCTGCAGGTTATCATACAGTGTGTCCTGTTTGATTTTGCAAACAGTAACTAGTCCATAGGCTCTGGTTTAAGAGATTAAAATATTCAGCTCCTCAACCTCTGTTACTACTGTTAGTCTGTTACTCTGCTGGAAATCAGATTCTATATAAACTGTTGATTATGGCAGTCAGCTTATTCCTATGGTTCTCTAAAACCCAGATCTGATTTAAATACAACACTGCTGCAGGCAAAATCTCGAAACTTCCTACCTCTGTGAAATTAAATGGAGAATTCAGAGACAGCACCTGTAGAAACAGGTATCTCCAAATGGTAAAAGTGTGGGTTTGTTAGGAAAAGATTCAGATGCTGCTAGAAATCACGTCAAACCCACAGTGTGATCATCCAGTTATAATTTAACCTGATAAGCTTATGATCTGGTGTTTCATTGGTTGATGGTGGTGTCTCTTACTGTTGGGTGTGAAAGTACGTAGATGGTTTCAGGCCATGAGAGAATTTCTGAATTAAGTTCAGCTAAACTTCTAGTAGTTCTGTCATCTGAACTCTAAGCAACTATTACTTCAAACACAAGAGCACTAAAGAGGATCTCATCAGTTCTATTGTCACTTTCCACACAGGAATTCCAAACACCCCAGTGAGACAGTAAGTATTTTTCTAAGTGCTTTACAGTTCAGTTGCATGCCTCTCAATAGCTTCACATTATGCAGAGCACTCTGCATTTCAGCTCTTTGTTTGAAGTTGTTCCACCATTTCAATAGCTGCTGCCTTCTGCAAATTCGCGTGGACAGGCAGGGGGAAAATGAGGACGGCGCTAACTGAAAACATTGAAGTTGGGAGTACCTGATACCCTCAGTGAAGCCCTTTTTGGTGGTAATGGTAGAGATTTTTTTTAAACTGCTCTAGCCCACAGAAGGAGATCAGCACCAGAGACAGCATTTAGTCACACAGCTGAAAAGTGGGCAGAGGGATAAAAACAGCAAAGATTTTATGCTTTGATCAGAAAAAAGTGGTGACAGTATCATGATGTTTAGGCATGAATAGCAATATAGTTAGTTTTAAGTTTAAGGCTTCTGATAAGTAGTAATAAAAACTAACTCTAAACTATCGTAGTTAAAAATCCAGAATGGTGGCCAATGATGTCATTGGTCAGAGAGGGGGAAAAACAAACAAAATGGATGTGTTAAGAATATAGAAAAGTATGATGGGGTGAAATAAAAGTCACTTCATGCCTAAAGGGAAGAATCAGTTGGTGAGGGGGGAAGGTCAGGAAGAGGTCCAACTCTGAAATAAACAAGCAAAGCTAATTAGCTTATAGGGTAGTTGATCAGTCAAAAATGATCTGGCCCCTGAGTGGCAAGAAGCTGTTGATTGACACTAAGAAAGCAACCAATCAGAAAGGTCAGAAGAGGTTGAAAAATCATATACAAGTCAGAGAGCTGAGAGGCTTGTGTGTGGGTGATCGTGACTGCTGGAAAAGACCTGGAGACACAGAAGAACTTTACTAGCAGCAACACCAGCAGCAGCGGTAGCAGTAATGATGGAACAGGACGAGCCTTTTGACAGATCAGGAGGACCAGAAAGATGATACAGATTAAATCAAGAAGTAAGTGATTTTTCCCCCCTTAAACTAAGGAATGCATGTGTATGACTGTAAATAAAGCTGGATGCCTGTGCTTGAATGATCTGTAACCCCAACCCATTCTATGACTGCTTGGCCAACACTCTGAGAATGGTAGTTTATAATAGTAGTATTGTTCAGTATATTATTGTAATATAATGTTGTATATGTTGTAACCCGTCCGTGCCCAGGGTAGCCCACTGATAATGCCAGGGTCAGGGCAGGCTGCAAAAGGAGAGCAAATTCTCCCAGCACTGGTGGGTGACACCACAGTCAGACTTCCCAACCAGCCACAAACAGTGCTTCTGATTCCCCCACACTGGTTATCAAGAAGCCACTGTGCAAACACACACAGCCCCCTTTACTGCATTTCAGTCTCTGGCTCCCCAACTGACACTAGGTCCAGTAAAGAGACCAGTTGCTTTAACTCTATGCTCTTTACTAAAAGATTCCCTCTGATCCCAAAGGACCAGCCACAGTACCAGTTCACTATAAGTTTGGATCTTACCCAAAATACCACGCTGCCAGCCAATCCTTTAGTAACTAAAACTAAAGGTTTATTAGTAAAAGAAAAACAAACAATAAGAGAAGTGTTAAAGGCTTAAAGCAATCAGATACATACAAGTGATTTAAAAGTCCATATACATCAGGTTTCTAGAACAATTGTGGAGTTGCAGGCTTGTATAGTTCCTCTGGTGTACATCCAGTACCTGGATGGGTCTAAGTCCTTTAGTTCAGTTGCAAAGTGTGTTAATCCAGAGGTGTGTCCGCAGCTGGATAGGAACAAGGACACGAGGCAAAGACCAAGACGAAGACAAAATGGTTCCTGTGGTTTGATCTTATATACCCTCTGTTACTGGCCATGTGGCTTGTGGAACTTTACTGGAACCAAAATGAAGTCCATAGTCACATGGGCCAATCCTGGTAACTCTTCAGGTATGCCTTTAGTTTCTTCCCGGGCCTCTGGCTTCTGATAAGGCCTTGATTAGGCTATTAAGCAAGCTATTGTCCTGCCGCCTCTCTGTCTGGGGTGTGTCTTCCACAGCACAGTTTGAAATACAGGGATATCAAAGATCTCCATAACTTTCCTTATACATATTACACATGAACACAAATACTACCATCTTATTCAGCATATTATAACCTTTTTAACAGTACCTGACATGGCATGTCTTACATGAATCATTATGATTTTGACACATTAATGTCAAATACCACAAATGCCCCCCTCTCCTAATGCAGCCCGCGTGACATATGTATTATACATATAATACCCTTTTGTATTAAGGGTTTATACATATCTATTGTGGCAAATGGCTGACTTCTCCCTAGTAGGTCTCGCACTTTTGCCTCTCTTAGTGGGCTAGGGCGTCTCCAGTTACCCCGTCTTCCCAGGGAGGGGGTAAGGACCCGGGCCCGCCCACTCCTCCGGGTCCCAGCCCAGGGGCCCTCTGAGTAGCAGCTCTGTGCTGCTGGCACCTTACTTGCAGCTGCAGGCTTTTCCCTGGGCTACTTTTCCCCCCTCTGTCCTTCTGGCTTCTTGAGCCCAGTACCTTCCTCAGGACTCCACCTCTCTCGCACACACCGCTGTACTCCGTTCCGTTCTCCACCACTCCCCACACCACCGTACTCCGTTCTGTTCTTCACAATCTCCACACACTCCTGTACTCACTACCAACCTACTCCTTCAACTCCCACCCTGCGTCTCAGGAGTATAGAGTTTTTATCAGGCACCTTGGTGGGGCTTAATTGGTGTCAGTTGACCCTAATTACCCTTTGGCTAGTCTACAGGGAATAAAGCTGGGATCCTTCTAGCACTTACATAGCACCCTTCTAGAACTTTCCTAGTGCCCTCTGCCCTTGCTATACCACAATATGCAGGATTTCTTTGTGTTGTAACATTGTATGTTTGTTATGCCATTCCATAATTAAGTATTCATAACATTGTACCATGTGCTAAGGAAATACTGTGTTGTGTTGTGAATACTGTATTGCAATTTTAGAATTTTGTTATATGTAATGGTATACTGTATATAGCGTTAGTGTTTTGTATTGTCTGAAGCAGCTTATTCCATATGTTTCACTGTATTGATTTTCAATTTAAAAACCAATTGTATTACAATTAGTATTAAATAAAGGGACATTTTTGTTTTCAGAGAATTTACTGTCTGAGGCTGGGTCTACACTGACTGGCAAATTTGCTGCCATCAGATTGTAGACCCGCTCACTCGATCCAGCAATCGATGCAGGAAAACCACCCCAGTAAGTGGCATAGCGCTGAGGGAACCCTTCAGCACAGTGCTGTGTGGACGGCATGCGGAGCAGATGCCGTGAAGTCGACGGGAGATAAGCAAGTGATGTAAATCATCTGTGTATCTCCCATTGACTGTCGCCGAAACCGGAAGGTAAGTGTAGACCGGGCCTGAGTATCAATCCTTTGAGCGGAGAGGTGTATCTGTGTTCTCTCATGGGTAAACTGAGACAGGTAGGTCTAAGGAGTTTTTCAATAATTTAAATAGGAATCTCTGGAAATCCGCTAGAGCGGACCACTTTAATTATCCACTTATAAAAGTAAGGTTGAGGAGCAATATTGTTAGTATACCCAAGCCAGCACAAGGCCTTGTGGGTTCTGAGTTTTAGGATAACAGTAACTCTTTAAAAACTGCTGTTACTGAGATACCTTTTATACCTTACTCAGATGCTATGAAGGTGAGAGTGGCAGGTGTACATATATAGACAGATCATGGTTAAGCAAATGATTAAATACAGAGGTAATGTTCAGTTATTGCACTGAGCAAAATGTACGTTATTTTCAGTAGTAAATCTTTCTAGTTATTTGTATCTGTGGCAAAACAAAACTACCACAGTGAAAGTGGTAAATAATGAAGAGGGCAGGTCCCCAATACAAAGTAATCTAGATCACTTGATAAGCTGGGTGTAAGCAAATAATATGCCTTTTTAATGCAACTAAAAGTAAAGTGTTGCACATTGGAATAAAGAACATCGACCATCTGTTCAGGATGGGGGACTTGATCTTGGGAAGCTGCAACTCTGAAAGACTTGCAGGTCATGGTGGATAATGAGCTGAACATGAGCTCCCAGTGTAGTGCTATGGCCAAAAGGGCTACTGTGATCCTTGGATGTATGAACAGGAGACTGTCAAGTTGTAGCCTGGTTTAGTCACTTAATTAGTCACTTACTTAATTAGTCACTTACTTAATTAGTCACTTAATTTGTTCCTCATTGGGCTCCCTCCTTCTTCCCTTCTGTTACCCTTGTGTTGACCTTTAGTTTGGTGCTTGGCATGCACTTGTGATTGGTGACTTTGTTTTAAAATATTCTATGGAATTAGAAAATCTGCCCTGTATGAGCCCTGTATACTTTACCTGGATTTTTGGGCAGTGGCTCCTTTCTGTAGCTAGTTGGATGGGAGATCAGTGGTCCCCTCCCTCTGGTTCCAGTAGGGACCCCAGCGCCTAGGGACCCAGACAGAGCACTTTGTTCTCTGCTGGAGCTAGAGGAGGCAAGCGCTGATCTCCCCTCCCTCTGGCTACAGCAGGGGCCCCAGTATCTAGGGCCCAAGGCAGAGCGCTTTGCTGTGCTCCTTGCTACAGCCAGGGGGAAGGGAGTGCTGATGTCCCATCCCCTTGACTGCAGCAAGGAGCCTGCACCAGTCTTGCAGTCCCATGGCAACATGCTCCACCTGGGTCCTTAAGCAGTGGCTGCCTTCTGCCGCCAGTGGGAAGGGAGCTGTGGGCCTCTTTGAAAGACCACGTAGGCCACGGGTTGGGAACCACTGGCATAGGCTATACATGTGCATTTGGAATAATTGAAACCATGCAGATCTGTTAAATCCTGATCAAGGCAAATGCCACTACATCTTACAGCCCAGTAATGCTAATCATTCAGTTGTGGTGTTTGTAGATTCTAAAGTTTGCATGTGAAGTTGGTGCACAGAATTTATTGTAAACCATTTCTACAAAAAATCACAGAACCCTTGTGAATTTATGCTTGTGTTCTGTGTTAGCAATACAGGGCTGTGATGTAGATTTGAGAATAAATAACTGTACAAAATGTTGGGCTACATCATGCATTATGATTCTGTAAAACCGGTAGATTTGGGTGTGAATATTTCCCTTTTGAAACAGATGATGCACTACTGTGAGCTTTAAAGCCACCTCAAACAGTTAAAAAGGATGGTTCTTTTAAACATATTGAAGAGAGTCTAAAACGAGTTTTCAAGGACTCCACTTCCAATCACAGTTGGGAAGGCTTATTTAATTGGTCATCTGACAAAGCAAATTTTGGTACATCCCATTGCACCTAATTGTTATGGGTTCTAATTACTTAAATCATATGCATAATAGTTTTAATGTTGTGGGTTAAAAGGGAAGTTAAAAACATCAAGAAATTTAACTGCAAAGTAATGCCCAAAATCCTTCTAACAAGCAGTGTCTAATAATATGATGGCACATAGTGACCTATATGGCACATGACCACCAAGGAGGGGAATTGTAGCCTGGTTTAGTCACTTACCTTTCAGGTTTAGCCATCTTGTTTGGCTGAAGTTAAATTGTTCTTGATATTGAGCTCCTTTCTTATTCCCTTCTATTACCCTTGGTTTGACCTTTTACTTTGGCACTGTGGCATGTGCTTGTGATTCGTTACTTTGTTTGAAAATCTGCCTGGTAACCTAAAGGGTGGGGAAACATCACGTGACTGAAGCATGTAGTCTGCCTAGCAATAGGTTGTGTATGTATAAGAACTCAGCACATGTTCAGGGCTGTTGATCATTGAGGCAGTCGTCATCTGCATTGCTGCTGTTGCTTCGGATCAAGAAAAGAGGAAGACGTCCTTACCTATTCCAGTAAATCTCTGGTTCCTGTCAGTAGCTTCTTTTGGTGTCCCTGTCAGTGTTCCGTGGTCAAGAGGTCGAGTCCTGGTTCTTGGCTGCAGCTGCCCATTCTGTTTCTGTATAGATCATAAGGTGGAAGAATTCCTTTTGTGATTAAGGTGTAGTGGCCCTTATTGGGTTACTTGAGTCTGAAATTCACATCCACATGGAGTTAACCTGAATATAAGGTGTACAGTGTAGTATAAGTGTATTGCCTTGGTAGTCTAAAGTGTACTATTAAAGTTCCTTGATACTATTCTGGCTAAGAGTTCTGCTTAATAAATACTTCTAATGTTTTGACTTCAACACTGTTATAGGATTATTACCTAGCTTACAGGTTTAAGGTCTAGGTTGAAAATTGCTTAAGGGATATTTACATGTGGTTGGTAGATGCTGTTTTAAAAGTCAAACTCAGAGTAATCATATTAAAGGTCACCTTGCTTACCTGTTATTACCAATAAGAGTTCCTGAACATAATTGATATATTTTTGGATAACAAAGTAAGGGTTTATATTACCTCTGTATTTGGCACTGGTGCTACCACAATAAGAACACTGTGTTCGGGTGTCAACAATTCTAGGATGTTGATAAATTGGAGAGGATTCAGAGGAAAGCAAGTGATAAAAGGACTGGAAAACGTGTGTTATAGGGATTGACTCAAGATGCTCAATCTGTTTAGCTTGATAAAGAAGGTTTTGGAGAGACTTAATCACAGTACCTAAATAGGGAACAGAACTTTAATAATGGGCTCTTCAATCTAGCAGACAAAGATATAACAAGAGCCAGTGTCAGGAAGTTGAAGCTAGAAAAATTCAGACTAGATATAAGATGCAGTTTTTTAAAAGTGAGGTATTTAACCATTGGAATGGTTTACCAAGGGTTGTGGTGGATTCTCAGTCATTGGCCATTTTTAAATCAAAATTGGAGCTTTTTTTGTAAAAAATGCTCTAGTTCATAAAGGAATTAATTGTGAGAAGTCCAACGGGCTGTGCTAGGCAGGCGGTCAGATAAGATGATCACTGTGGTCACTTCTGGGTTTATAAATTCTCCTTCGAGTGATTGCTTGTGTCCATTCCACTTAGGTGAATGCTCGCCACCGTGCACTGGTTCCCGGAACTTTTTTCCCCTTAGCAGACCCTGTAGGGTCAGCACAGACGCCTCCTGGAGTGTCGTGCTCATGCTGCGGTACATAGGACACCACCGACACTACCCCCCCCAGTTTCTTCTTTCCGCCTGTGACGGTTGCTAGAACTAGCACTTGCTCTCCGCAAGTACCATTCCCCTTTATTTGATCTTTGTTCTCCTAAATACTGTAGTTAACTTAAGTAGTGGTTAGATAAGAAGTCCCTGAGAGACTTAAGGTGGTCGGGCCATATCCCAGCCGCCTGGACTTGCTTGCTTGCTTACTTACTTACTTACTTACATCGGTACCTTACATGCTGGAGGGGGAGGGGAGAGGAAAAAAAACATTCTACAGGGCTTTTAAATGGAACAACCTCGGTGCACCGCCGGTTCTGGGCTCAGCTCAGCACCAGGCAGCAGTCCCAGTGCTGAAGGAGAGGAGGCAGCACATGGAGTGCAGGCGCTCCCCTGCACCATGGGTACAGGCAGGGTGGGGATGCACCAGCCATGGTCCGTCAAGTCAAGGGAGAAGGGGCCGGTGTCCCAAGGCAAGCTCACATTGGGTCCCCCTGAAGGGCAATGGAGACCCCCGGTCCAGGGGGAAGATCTCCCACCGGGGGTAGAGCAAGGATGCTCCCCCAGGAGTTGCTCCAGGTGGTGTCGTTGAGCTGGCCTGCTTTGACTAGATATGCGGGGTCTCCCTCTCGCTGCCAACATCAGTCCCCAGTACCGGAGGCAGTGTGGTCCAAGAGGCAGCACCGGACGAGGGCCACCAGGCAGTGCTCAGACAGCTCCTACTCCGCATCTCCGGCACTGTGGAGTTCGCCCGTGCCGCAGGTGACGCAGAGCCTGCTTACTGTTGAATGCCTCGGCACTGAGGGGTCTGCCCACACCAAGGTGGTGCGGAACCTGGTTGCCACGTGAATACCATGCACTGCGCAGTCCCTGATGCAGAGTCCGGAGCAGCGCTGTTCCCGATTACCAAGGAGCAGGTGGGGACCGCGGAGTCCTCGGTACTGAGACGGCACTCTGGTACCGAGAGCTCTTCAGAGTGTCTCCGTCCATTGGAACCACGTGTGGTGGCGGAGGCGGTCCTCCTCGTCGTCCATGTAGGAGGCGTTGAGAGGATGGTCCCCAACAGGGCATGGCACCTGGAATAGGGGGCGGCCAGGGCACCGCCGGTTTAGTGACTCAGGCCACAGGTGTCTCAGTGGGTGGCACAGTCAGCCTGGGTTTGGCACCGGGGACAGTGGCTGCAACGATAGCCTCATTGGCCCCCACGGGCATCCAGATGGAACCGGGGCCCCTACCCAACCTGTCAGCAGGGGTGCAGTCCATGCTCCTGACACAGGAGAAGGAGGGACCCTCTATGGATGCATTCCTTTGGCATGCAAGGGAGCAGCCGCAGGACGTGCCTCAGCAGTCCTCTTCCTCCTCCCCGGGAGAAGCAGTCTCCTGGGACCATATGGTGCCATTGGAGAATTTCAGGGCGCACCAAGGGCTGCTCAAGAGGGTGACCTCTAACTCTGGGCTGGCAGTCAAGGAATTAGTGAGGCCAGTGATACTCTCTTCAGTGTACTGGTGGCGGCTGCCCCGGTAAGAGTAGCCCTACCTGTACATGATAGGGCTCTCAAAATTGCTAAGGCCCCATGGAAAACCCCTTCCTTAGTTGCCTCTGCGTTGAAGGTGGCAGGGAGGAAGTACTATGTCCTAGCCAAAGGGTTTGAGTATTTGTTCACTCACCCAGACCTGGTAACCCTGGTGTGGTGCTCTCAGCTTGCACAGCCAACCAGTGGGACAGGCAAGGTCAGCCGGGTTCCACTCCCAAGAAAAAGGTGGTTTGCTGAGACCCTGCCCCAGGACCAGGCCGCAGACTTCGCCACTGCTCTGGATGAGAGAATCGTGGTTAGGGCAGCATTCCAGATGCCCGGTGATGCTGCTGACTCAGCAGGTAGGGCCATAGTGTCCGCCATTTCCATGAGAAGGTGCTCGTGGCTGCAATCCTCGGACCTGTCCTTCGATGGGTTGGCCGCCTTCTCCGACCAGACCGCTGTAAGCTGCATGGTCTGAGGGACTCTGGAGCCACGCTTCACTCCATGGGCCTGTACATGCCCCAGTTTTCCAGGTGGCAGTCACAGCCCCAGGCGTAGCAGCAGCCAAGGTCTCTGCTAGGCCTTTCAACCCTGTAGAAGTAGGGACAGGAATAAGGGTTTGGAGCAGGGAATCAACCCCTAATCTCATCCTCAGCCCCCAAAAGGGGCACACCAGATGGGCAATCTTACGAGGCTTCCTGTGTAGTCCAAAGCCCCTTTGATGGCCTGTGGGAGCTGCAGGTTCACGCCTGCCTTGGTGGTGGCACCCCTACAGCTCTCTTGGATCTGTTTACCCTTTCCTGAAGTTCACTAGGAGGACTGGATGGTTTAGACATGGACTCATGTTTCAATGGGTATGAGCCACCCCTAGTTCATATCTGTCTGAAGCAGTATCGTTCCTCAAGGCAGTAGGGGGAAGAGGTCCTATCTGAAGTACTTCTTCACCCCCAAGGCAAGGGGACATCTGAGACCCATGTTGAGCCTGAGTTGGCTAAACAGCATGTCAAACAACTCAGGTTGCGCATGGTTTCCCTAGCCTCCATCATCCCGTCTCTGGACCCAGGAGACTGGTGTGTTGCTCTCGACTGCAAGGATGCATGCTTCGGGTGCTTGTCCTTCCCAGCATCAGGTGCTTACTCCGCTTCACACATGGTGGTAGCGGCTGCCCACCTGAGATGTAGGGTGCGCAAATATTCCCTTACCGGGATGGTTGGCTGATATGGGGCAGGTCCAGGCCTCAAGTGTAGGAGACCGGGACCCTCACTTGCTCCATGTGCAGCAGGCTGGAACGGCTCATAAATGAGCAGAAGTCCATACCAACCCCAGTGCAATACATAGGATTCATCGGGGCTATCCAGGACGCTTCTCAGGCTGGAGACTTCCTGCCTCAGCCACGTTTAGAGGCAATGGTCTATATCATCTCCTATCTGTACCAATGCCCATGACATCAGCCAGGCACTGCCTTCAGCTGTTAGGACACGTGGTGGCCTGCATGCACGTATTGAGACTAGCTCCCTGGAGACGCAGGTCGCTTCAGGCGTGGTTGGCCTCGGTATGTGTGCCGAGCAGCTATCCACTGAATTAGGTGGTCATAGTTCCCCCAACCACCCTACCCTCCCTACATTGGAAGTTGCTGAGGGCGATTCGCCTAGCGTGAAGGGTGTTCCTCCAATTCCTGACAGGCAGACTGGTGCAGGTGCGGGTGGACAGCACTGCAGCCATGTTGTACATAAACCATAGGGAGTAGTGCTCTCCCCAGCCTTCTGCGAGGAAGCTATCCACCCGTGAGATTGGGCAGTGAGGCACAATCTCCACTTACCTGTCTCTCACCTCCCGGGAGTGAGGAGTGACAAGGCGAATCGCCTTACAAGTTGTTTCTACCCCACCGTGACTGGTCGCGGCACCCGTAGGTAGTGTCTATGGTCTCCCAAAAAGGGGGCATTCTCCTACTGGACCTATTCGCGTCAGCTTAGAACATGAAGTGCCCGAGACTCTGCTCGCTCCGGGGTCGTGAGACCGGGTTGATTTCCAAAGCATTCCTCTTCGACTGGACAGGGACCCTCATGTACACATTTCCACCTATTCTGATCTGGCCCAATGTCCTGCTTGGAAGTAAGGTGGGACAGGGCAGATGTCTTACTCATTGCTCCAGCCTGGCCGAGGCAGCACTAGTTCTGCATGCTGCTGGACCGTTTTATCGCCCTGCCCATGCAGCTTCCGAGGCAGCGCGACCTTCTCTCCCAGGACCATAGTTGCCTTTTGCACCTTGACCTGGACTCCCCGTGTCTCACTGCTGGGAGGCGCTGTGGTTGATGGAGTGGGGGAGAGAGCCTGATCAGTGCAGGCCGAACAAGTCTTGCTTGGCAGCAGGAGAGGTTTTATCCGCAGGTACGTGATTCAGTGCCTCCCTGGGATCTCAGCGTCACCCTCTTGAGACCCACGGGGCCCCCCACCTTTTGATCCCACAACTTCATGTCCCCAGCTCATGCTTTCAGGTAAGAGAGCCTTCCTGGTGGCTGGTACCTCACTTAGGAGGGTCTCTGAAATTAAGACCTGAACCTTGGAGCCCCTCATACTGTATTCTTTAAGAACGCTTTAACATCTAGCAATTGCTGGAAAAGTTTGCTGACTCCCTCCCACAGTCCTGCAAACAGGAGTTTAAGGCAATCCTGGAAGAGGGTAGGACAGTGGCCAGGAGCTCCTTACAGGTGGCTTCAGATGCAGTGGACTCGGCGGTATGGGCAATGACCTCTGCGGTGTCAATGAGGACAGTGTCATGACTCCAGTTGCCTGGTGTCTCAATGGAAGTCCCCAGCAATCCATCCAGGATCTTCCGTTTGGCACTGCTCTATTCCCGGACTAGACGGACTCCAGGCTGCCTTGGTTAAAGGACTCAAGAGCCATGCTATGCTCTCTGGGCCTTTATACCCCATCCTTGTTGAGAAGACACTTTAGACCTGCGCAGCAACAACACTTCGGGGGTCAGTCCAGAGGGGAGCCCTCTAGGAAGAGAAATAAGGACTACAAGCATCGCTGGGGCAATTCACCGGCACCTGCCTCGAGGCCAGGACCCAGCTGTCATTCCTTGGTTGGAAAACAAAGCTTTTGAAGGTGTGCCTAGGGGCCATCCAACAGTCAATATCTAAGATCGAGTTTCCTGACCATTTTCCTCCCTCCTTTCCTTTTTTTCCCTATCCTGGAGGGCTAATACGTTGGACTGTTGGGTGTTAAACATGGTAGCAGCCAGTTACACCCTGTAACTTGTTTCAGTCCTGCCCTCCCACTGCTCTACCCCATCCCTCTTCAGGGACCCCTCTCATGAACAACAACTTGTTCAAGAGGTGCAAGCCCTTTTGGAAGAGGAGGTGGTAGAAGAGGTCCCTCAGGAACTGAGAGGCAAAGGTTTTTACTCATGGTACTTTCTGATTCCAAAGACAAAGGGAGGCATGAGG
>ML675618.1:54290605-54324029 GCA_007922155.1 Mesoclemmys tuberculata | reverse complement strand
CTCATAGACTCATAGACTCATAGACTCATAGACTCATAGACTCATAGGTCAGAAGGGACCAATATGATCATCTAGTCTGACCTCCTGCACAAGGCAGGCCACAAAACCCTACCCATACACATTTATAACAACCCCGAACCCATGACTGAGTTATTGAAATCCTCAAAAGTGAGATTTGAAGACCTCAAGCTGCAGGGAATCCACCAGCAAGCGACCCATGCCCCACGCTGCAGAGGAAGGCGAAAAACCTCCAGGGCCTCTGCCAATCCGCCCCGGAGGAAAATTCCTTCCCGACCCCAAATATGGCGATCAGCTAAACCCCGAGCATGTGGGCAAGACTCACCAGCCAGCACCCAAAAAAGAATTCTCTGCAGTAACTCAGTTCCCATCCCATCCAACATTCCCACAGACCATTGAGCAGACTTACCTGCCGATAATCCAAATCAATTGCTCAAATTAAACTATCCCATCATAACATCCCCTCCATATACTTATCAAGCTTAGTCTTAAAGCCAGATAAGTCATTTGCCCCCACTACTTCCCTCGGAAGGCTGTTCCAGAACTTCACTCCCCTAATGGTTAGAAACCTTCGTCTAATTTCAAGTCTAAATTTCCTAATATCCAGTTTGTACCCATTCGTCCTCGTGCCTATATTAGTACTAAACTTAAATAATTCCTCTCCCTCCCTAACGTTAATCCCCCTGATATATTTATATAGAGCAAGCATATCCCCCCGGAGCCTTCTTTTGGCCAGGCTAAACAAGCCATGTTCTTTGAGTCTCCTTTCATAAGGCAGATTTTCCATTCCTCGAATCATCCTAGTAGCCCGTCTCTGAACCTGTTCCAGTTTGAATTCATCCTTCTTAAACATGGGACACCAGAACTGCACACAATATTCCAGGTGGGGTCTCACCAGCGCCGTATATAACGGCACTAACACCTCCTTCTCCCTACTGGAAATACCTCGTCTGATGCAACCTAAAACCGCATTTGCTTTTTTAACAGCCGTATCATCCCTTCACTGGAACCAGGCGACTGGTTCACCGCCCTCGATTCAAAGGACGCTTATTTTCATATCACTATATTCCCGGCCCACAAGAGGTTCCTGCACTTTACGGTGGGCATTTGACACTATCAGTTTACAGTTCTTCCATTTGGCATTTCCACTGCACCTTGTGTGTTTACCAAATGTATGGTGGTAGTAGCAGCCCACCTCAGGAGCAGGGGAGTACAGGTGTTTCCTTACCTGGATGATTGGCTTGTCAGAGGTCACCCAAGGGAACAGGTCTGACGTGGCATCAGCATTGTAAGAGAGACATGTCAGTTGCTGGGCCTGCTGATTAATGAACCGAAGTCGATACTTACACTGGTCTAGAGAATAGAGTTTATAGGGGCAGTCCTAGACTCTATTCAAGCCAAAGTGCTACTGCCCAGGGCCAGGTTCCTAGCAATGATGGAGCTTATAGACAGTCTAAGGTCCACCCCTTGACCACAGTGAGGGTATGCTTCAGCCTCCTAGGACATATAACGGCTTGCACTTATGCCGTACGATATGCCAGACTTCGCCTTCGACTGCTCCAGTTGTGGATGGCATCAGTTTACTCCACTCCAGGCACTTCCTGGACAGAGTCCTCACGATCCCCCCCTTCATACTTGCCTCTCCATCATGAACCTGCAACAGGTGTTAGTAGGAGTATCTTTTGAGGACCCGAGACCATCACGGTCCCTGGTTTCAGATGCCTTGATTGTGGGATGGGTTGCCCACCTGGGTGACCTAAGGACTCAGTGCCTTTAGACCAGAGAGGAACGAGCTGTTCACATGAATGTCAGAGAACTCGGCCATCCATCTGGCCTGCGAGGTGTTCCTTCTGTTCCTGTCCAACAAGGTGATGCGGGTTCTCTCAGACAACACAGCGGCGATGTACTATATCAACAAGCAAGGGGGAGCCAGATCCTCAGCCCTGTGCTGGGAAGCCTTAAGTCTCTGGGACCTCTCTGTAGACCACAACATTCACCTCTAAATGGTCCATCTGCTGGAGCTGAAGAACACCCTCCCAGATCATTTGAGCAGATCCTTTTGCTCTCACCACGAATGGTCACTCCACCAGAAGGTGGCCGACCATGTTTTCCAAAGGTGGGGAACTCACTGAGTGGACCTCTTTGCAACCAGGGAAAACAGGAAATGTGTTTGATTCTGTTGTCTCCTCGGGTCAGAGAATGGCTCCCTGATGGATGCTTTCCTCCTCTCATGGTCAAGAGGCCTCCATGTATGCATTTCCCCCGATACTGCTCGTACACAGAGTGCTGGTGAAGGTCAAGAGGGACAGGGCGCGGATCATCCTGATAGCCCAGCATGGCCTCACCAGCACTGGTTTGGGATGCTGTTTGAACTGTCGGTGGCTCAATCTTGGTCTCTGCCATTGTGCCTGGACCTCATCTCCCAGGACAAGGGTCAGCTGTTTAACACAGACCTGGCCTCCTTGCATCTGATAGCATAGATGCTTCATGGCTGAACAGGGAAGAATATCACTGTTAAGCCCAGGTCCAAGGGATCCTATTAGAGAGTAGGAAGCCTTCCACCAGTGCATCCTACATAGCAAAATGGAGGCACTTCACCTGCTGGTCAGCCTGTTAAAATATATCACTGATGAAGTCTCCTATATAGGTGATCCTGGACTATCTGCTTCATTTGAAGCAGGAGAGCTTAGCCTTTTCGTCTGTCAAGGTTCATCTGGTAGCAATATTGGCTTTTCACCCACTGATATAGGGCAGATTGGTATTTTCTCATGAGATGGCAGCTTGATTCCTCAAAGGACAGGAAAGGCTCTTCCCCCAATTAAAGAGACTATTTCTCCGTGGGATCTGAATCTTGTTCTATCCTGGTTCACTGCTCCGCCTTTCAAACTGTTAGCCTCCTGTTCCCTCATGCACCTGTCCTGGAAGGTGGCCTTTCTAGTAACAATCATGTCTGCTCAAAGAGTGTCTGAGATTAAGGCCATGACCTTGGAGCCTCCTTACAGTGATTTTTTTCAAGGACAAGGTCCAGCTTCATCCTCATCCTGCGTTCCTTCTGAAGGTCATTTCTCATTTTCACATTAATCAGGATATCTTCCTGCTGGTATTCTGCCCAAAGCATTACAGACCTCAGACAGCTACCCTTCCCTACTTCTCCACGTGGGCACCAATGACACTGCAAAGAACGACCTTGAGCAGATCGCTGCAGACTGTGGCTCTGGGAAGAAGGATAAAGGAGTTTGAGGCGCAAGTGGTGTTCTTGCCCATCCTCCTGGTTGAAGGAAAAGGCCCAGGTAGGGACTGTCGCATTGTGGAATTAAATGCATGGTTATGCAGGTGGTATCGGAGAGAGGGCTTTGGATTCTCCGATCATGGGCTGTTCCAGGAAGGAGGATTACTTTGAAGAGACGGGATTCACCTAATGAAGAGAGGGAAGGCTATCTTTGCAGACAGGCTGGCTAACCTAGTGAGAAGGGCTTTAAACTAGGTTCGATGGGGGATGGAGATCTAAGCCCGAAGGTAAATGGGGAAGTGGGACACCATGAGGAAGCAGGAAGAGGAGGGTGCAGCAGGGGAGGCCTCCTGAGAAAGTAGGGCAATTGGCTAGTTATCTTAAGTACCTGTACACAAATGCAAGAAGCCTGGGAAACAAGCAGGAGGAATTGGAAGTCCTGGCACAGTCAAGGAACTATGACATGATTGGAATAACTGAGACTTGGTGGAATAACTCACACGACTGGAACACTGTCATGGATGGGTATATGCTGTTCAGGAAGGACAGGCAGGTGTGAAAGGGCGGAGGAGTTGCACTGTCTTTAAGTGAGCACTATGATTGCTCTGAACTCCAGTGTGAAACTGGAGATAAGCCAGTTGAGAGTCTCTGGGTTAAGCTTAGAAGCAAGAACAATAAGGGTGACGTTGTGGTGGGTGTCGGTTATAGACCACCAGACCAGGAGGACAAGGTAGATGAGGCTTTCTTCAGTCAACTAGGGAAAGTTTCCAGTTCACAGGATCTGATTCTCATGGGGGACTTCAATTACCCTGACATCTGCTGGAAGAGCAATACAGCAGAACACAAACAATCCAGGAAGTTTTTGGACAGTGTTGCGGACAACTTCCTGGTGCAAGTGATGGAGCAACCAACTAGAGGCCATGCTGCTCTTGACCTGCTGCTCACCTACAGGGAAGATTTGGTAGGGGAAGTAGAAGTGGGTGACAACCTAGGCAACAGTGACCATGAGATGGTCAAGTTCAGGTTCCTGACAAAAGGAAGAAAGGAGAACTGCAGGATATGGACCATGGACTTCAGAAATGCAGACTTTGACTTCCTGAGGGAGCTGATGGGCAGGATCCCATCCTGGGAGGCTAATTTGAGGGGAAAAGGAATCCAAGAGAGCTGGCTGTATTTTAAAGAAACTTTATTGAGGGCACAGGAACAAACCATCCTGATGTGCAGAAAGAATGGCAAGTGTGGTAGGTGACCAGCTTGGCTTAACAGAGAAGTCATTGGTGAGCTTAAACACAAATAAGAAGTTTACAAGAAGTGGAAGCTTGGTCAGATGACTAGGGAGGATTACAAAAATACTGCTCGAACATGCAGTGATGAAATCAGGAAGGCTAAAGCGCAATTGGAGTTGCAGCTAGCAAGGGATGTGAAGGGGAACAAGAAGGGTTTCTACAGGCATGTTAGCAACAAGAGGAAGATTAAAGTATAGGCCCCTTACAGAATGGGGGAGGCAATCTAGTGACAGAGGATGTGGGGAAAGCTGAGGTACTCAATGCCTTTTTTGCCTCTGTCTTCACAGACAAGGTCAGCTCCCAGACTACTGCACTGGATGGCACAGAATGGGGAGGAGGTGAACATCCCGCAGTGCTGAAGGAACAGGTCCAGGACTATTTAGAAAGATTGGACATACACACGTCCATGGGCCCAGGTGCAATGCACCCGAGGGTGCTGAGGGAGTTAGCTGATGTGATTTCAGAGCCATTGGCTATTATCTTTGAAAGCTCGTGGCAACAGGGGGAGGTCCCAGATGACTGGAAAAAGGCAAATATAGTGCCCATCTTCAAGAAAGGGAACTATAGGCCGGTCAGCCTCACCTCAATCCCTGGCAAAATCATGGAGCAGGTCCTCAAGGAATCCATTTTAAGGCACTTAAAAGAGAGGAAGGTGATCAGGAGCAGTCAACATGGATTCACTACGGGAAAGTCGTCCTGACCAACCCAATTCTTTCCTATATACACTGGATTATCTGAGTAAAAGTACCATTATGTGGAATATCTGGGAAAAATTAGGACTACGTAGAATGTATACATTGTATAGAGAGACACATTTAACTCTTCAAGATGTGCACATGACTAAATGGATTAAAAATGTGAATCTATTATGGGGCCCTCATCCTTCCTCACCACACTGCCATTTAGTTTGTGTTACCCTACCCCTTTGGGTTACCTCTATAATTAGATTCAAAACTCTTTGACTTCGAGGGAAATCCTGGCAGTGGCAAAATTCCAATTGACTTCATTAGTGCCATCGTTTCACCCTTTGTCCTTTACTTATTCTGTGAACCAGGCTTACCACACTTTGAGCACCATAAAATACATAAAAAATAATTTATTTCCTAGATGTATCTGTCAGAGGTGCACCTCTCTGGTCATGCAAGTTGACGTATAGAGTGAAAATATAACCTACAGCTAATCTTTTGGATCTGGACAGAGGTATATGAAATAACCAAAGCCATGTGCAGTAATATGGTTGTAACCTTAGGGTCCAATTCATCCTCGAGGTAACTCCAATAAAGTCACTGTATTGTTATAAACTGTGGAAACATTTAAGACTGACATTTGTACATCAGCGCCCCTTGGCAGGGCACTGTTTTGTTAATGATGGGCCTCTTTCACTGGATGAGGGGTTTCTTTTATAGATTCTTTTCATATAAAAAATACAAAAGTCTTCTCTAACAATTCTAATAGGGTCACTAAGGAACCAGGGCCTGTGTTGACTGATTTCTTGGCCCTAGATTTAGGCAGAGAGTTCACCTCTTGCAACAGAACTGTGCTGAAGAGTCTAAACTTCCATTAAAAAAAAATTTTATGAACCAAATGTCATTTGATGATCTGTCATCTGCCTAAAATGTCTGTCTGCAATCAGCCTAAAATGAGAGCTTGCTGGAAGGTGTGCACTGTCTAATTTATCTCAGTGGTGTGTGTCTGAGAAGGGTCAAATTTTTAAAATAACAGTTTAATGTCAACATGATTGATTGTTTCATTGCTGATCATTTTAGCCAAAACAGCCAGCTACTGTGTTTACTCTACAGTACCAAGCTGTCTCCCACACCTTCCAAAGCACAAAACCCCAGGCTATTTCCTACTTATTTGCCAAAACATCCAGCTTCCTCCTCAAAAACTTCTAGAGTGGATTTTGGCATTTTTCAGTACCAAATTCTGTAGCACACACAACATTAAATTCAATAACACCTGAGTTCTTTAATGTACCTGATGCTGCTGAGCAATTTCCAGTCTGCTCTTCTGGAGTTTCATAGAATCCAGCCTCCTTGCCATAGTGTTCATGGGGCCTTGCATATTAGATGATAGTCATTGAAGTTCTCTTACTGTGTGAGTTACAATCAATAGCAAAAAAGCAATCTGCAACTTCCAAAAAAGAACAAAGACAATGGTCCAAATTCATCCCTGGTACAAGTCCATTGATTTATCACTTGCCAGTCCTACCCCTGTACCTTCAGCTTTCTCCTCTCCATACATTACTTCCTGGCTTCAGCACAGTGTGACTCCTCCTTTGAGCTGGTTCTTCTAAGGATCCTGATGGTGAAGTCCCTCCACTGTACAGGAAGTAGTAGGACCTTGGTGAAGCCTTCTCAACTGGGCCAGCAACGTGGCCTCAGCCTGCATTGCAGAAGACAATTATTAGTAAATATTTGTGTTATGAAATGGTACATGGCCACTAATATGTGTGGTTCTGCCCGTAGAAGCTCACAGTGCCTAAAACATTGTTTGGGTTGAAGTGCAAACCAATGTTTATATTAATATTCAGCTACTAAAGATATCAAGTGGAATTTACATTTCTTTAAGGAAAGTTAGCTTTAAGGCCTAAGTGGGCTGACTAATTTGTTGATAGAAGCCCAGAGATCGCTGAATAATATGATGACTTAAGTCCTACATTCCACCGAATCCATGTGTTATGTCCTAAAACCTCTAATACGGTTTGAAATCCTACGCGCAGCAGTTAACTGAGAGTTTCTGGACCTTAAGAAAGAGACCGTGGGAATCTGCTAAAAACAGGTCTTCCTTGAAGAAGAAACGAAAATTAGTGAAATTTTCAACTGTGACACAGGAGGAGGATCTTTAGGAACACTGATAAGGAAGTCTTCAGCTACTGTAAGAGAATCTATGCAATGCTGGAAAAAGAGAAATCAAATGAGTGTATTAAGTGCTTAAAGCTTCCTCTTTTAATGGCTGTTTGCTTTGAAGCTGATTGTTTACACATGGGTGGCTGGCATTTCAAAGAAAACACAATCGTGGATTATAATGCTGAGTTTCACACTGTTCACCCTAGGTGCCTTGCCTTGCCTTCTGCTGTGTTGCAATCAGACTAACAATATATGCTGTCTGAGTTCTGAAGGAGAGGAATCCATGATGTAAGAGACTGATGACTGTTTGAACCACATGGAGACTAACAATAAAAGCTACTTAGAATTGCTATGTTTTCCAAAGGGATGTTAGTTTCTTAATTCTGAGCTATCGTGCATTTTGTACGAGGCTGATCCAGACTGCTGCTACCATCTCGAGAGTATTACCAGTGTAAAATTAATAAAATCAACAGGTGGTAGGATTACTGAAATGGTTTAATATTAAAAGAAAAGCAGACACTTAAATGACAATGCATGTCAAACCTTTTAAACCTAATTTCATGATTCCCTATGCAGGTAATAAAACCTAATAGAGAATGATATGAAGGCATCAGTTCTGTGCTATATCCTTAGCTCTAGCTAAGGAACAATTGATGCAGCCAAGGAGGAGGTTGCCTGTTGCAGTCCCTGATCATGGGGTCATTCTGCACCAGGTCAGTTCCCTAGCGCAGTTTAGAGCCGACAAAACAGCCCCAAAGGGCTGTTAGGACAGCTGAGGACTGTCATGTATTGAAAATGGTGTTAAAATTGTAAGCTAGCGTTTTCGGTTCTCAAGGGCTTTCCTGGTCCTGCTTTTAGACTAGGGGGCTCTGTACGGAAGTGTGCGATGGGTCTAGCATCTGTCAGTTCTGCATCCAGCTAAGCCTAGAGTAAGCTGAATTGAGTTGTGCCACTATGTTTTAGGGAGCAGCTTGCTTTGTGTGTGTCTGGTTTTGGGCTCAGGTGTGTTACCATTCTGCAGTCTAAGAAATAAAGTAGTAGTTGCTGCAACCTTTCAGCGAGAGCATTTTGTTTCTTATCTAACTTTTCTGTGTGTGCACCTTGATCATCTCACAAGGATCACCAATCATTGGGGACCCTAGCCCTGTGTCTTATCCTGGCTGCTTGATATAGAGAGACCACAGGAACCACTACAGTGACTTTATGCTACTTGAGCTTCCCTCTATATTGGAGAAGTCCTCTTTGGTCAAGACCACCAGTTTTTAGGGCCTTTTCGTGTCTGTGGAGTAGCATAAAGAAGTTGGAGCCCAGGATTGAGGAATCTGACTAATTTATTGATAAGACAAGGTAGGCGAAATAATATCTTTTATTGGACTACATTTTCTGTTGGTGAAAGGGACAAGTTTTTGAGCTTCATGATGATCTTCTTCAGGTCTGGAGAAGATAACCAGTGTGCCCAAGCTAAACACAAGGTGAGACCGATTGAGCATAAGGGATTGCTACATGTTGTGAGACCACTTAAAATGAAGTGGACAATGCGATTACACCAACATTCAACTTTTGGACAGCTAGAGCCACGCCCTTGTACATTGCTCATGTGCAGTGCTCTCTTGAATCTGGATGCTGCTTCTGTGCGCACAGACAAAAAGGCCATATATTCAGGTATCTTCTTAGCATTTTTTAAACTGTGATTTGATAGCTTTAAAGGGCAAAGCCTTTGCATTGATCAGATTTTTGCTGACAGCTGGAAACAAGTGCCTGAAAAGTTTGTTCCTACTGTAGGAATGTATTCACCTAGCAGTTCCAGAGTTTATCTTTTGGGGAATCCCTTGCTACTTTTTTTTATTCAGGAGTTCTTTCCTCTAATTTTGAGAGACTTCAGCATTTCTTAATAGTCTGGATTGACAGTCCTGGAAACAGACATCCTCAACCCCTGACCATGCTGCTCAAACCTACACCACAGGGATCTTTAGGGCAGAGTGTGTGATTCACTTTCCCTGTTCATTTAGTCCTCAACCTTCACTGAGACTGCTAACAAGGGTGCCAGTTTGTGGTGGTGCTGGTTTTTGTGATTGAAAATATTTGCCTTTTAAAAATGAGAGTGAAATCATCAATTAAATTAAGATTTTTTAAATGTAAAATGTATCTGAATTAAAAAAGAAACCTTTTGTAAAATTAATTAAATCTATGAATCTTCTGCCACCAGGCTTTAATATTTATAAAATGTGTAAGGAAAAATACCCTAAGAAGTATCTGGTTAGGTCTCTCTTGATTTCCAAATTTGTCATCTTTGCAGGGTAAGGACTTGGGTCTTGTCTACATTCGCACTTATACCAGCAAAACTTTTGTCCCTTGGGGGGAGAGTGTGTGTGAGGAGAGAGAGTGTGTGTGAGAGGAGAGGGAGGGAGAGAGAGAGAGAGAAACACCCTGCGAAGCAACATAAAGTTTGCTGGCCTAAGTGCTAGTGTAGCCATGTTATGTTGATGGGAGAGAGCTCTCCCAATTACATTATAAAACCACCTAAATGAAGGACATTATCTGTACTGGCAGGACGGCTTTCCCACCGACATAGCGCTGTCTACACTTCTGCTAATGCTGGCAAAACTTATGTCACTCAGTGGGGTGTCCCTTCCCCCCCCACCTCCCGAGCGACAAAAGTCTTGCCAGCATAGGTGCAAGTATAGAAGAGTCCTCAGCTCTGTAATCCTTACCATTGAGAGTAGCCGTTACTCATGTGAGTTGTGCCATTGAGTGGCGCCACTCCCACTCCCACTGAAATCAATTGCAAAATTCCCATAGACTTGTGCGGGGTCAGACGTTCTGCACATAAAGATTGTAAGTTAATGCTTTTCAGGAGACCAAATGAGATTGCAGAATCCATTTACCAATTGTTTTAAGACTCTGTAATAATATTACATACAAAAACAGTGATAAAAGAATGTTACCGTTACAAAAGTTAGGAAATGTCAGAATTAACGCTGCCTGTGCTCCTTTTCTTTATGCATTATGATGGTTTTTAATTACAGATCACATGCTTTTTTCCCCACAGGAACTCTGCCTCCAGTGCACAGGTTGGAAGATGTTTATTTAATGAGTAGCTATTCAATATTTTGTTTTCTCCTCATTGTTTAATGTGAGGTCCTAGGTCTTTTTTACTGCACACTATTCAAATCCTATAATCTGAAGGCAGAATTGATTTCCTTATGGATCATTTTATGGTGCTTATCACTACAGTAGCTGAGAGCTTCACAAATACTAACTGATTTATTTTCCTAACACTCATGCAGTGAGCAGCTATTATCATCCCCATTGTACACATGAGGCACTGAAGCACAGAGAGTAAGGTCAAAAGTATCCATTAATTTTGGATTCCCAATTTGAAACACCTAGGACCTGATTTTTTTCCTGAATATTTAGCATTATATAGCATGGTCCATTCCAGAGAAAGCATAGCATATGATTATCATGAAAATGAAAACTATCATAATGTGTACTGTGGTAAAGTCAAGCCAGATGGCTATGGCAGGGTACTTCAGGGCCGATATGTGAGCCCTAGAATGCTTAAAGCCCTCTTCCCTACAGGCAGGAAAGAGGTTGCAGCTGGGGCTGATTAGGCAATTAGGCCACCTGGGGCTGCTTAACTAATTAGGCCACCTGGGGCCAATCAAGGAGCCCCGCCCCAAACACTTAAAAGCCTTCACTGCAAGCAGGCAGTTGGAGGTGGTAGAGTGAGGAGGAGAGGAAGGAAGGAGCTGCGGGAGGGAGATTGAGATTGGGGAGACAGCCCCTCAGGCCTACAGAAGGGGCTGCACCCGCTTGCCCTGTAGGGAAGGGCCAAAGAGAGGGGAAGATCCAGAAACTTACCTGGACTGGAGTGGGATTATCTCAGGCCCCACTGCCTATAGGGACTGTTGCCAGTGGGCGAGCACCAGAAAGGGGGGCTGGCGTACCACAGTACACACAAGGGGGTCTTTCCATAGACGTTTCAGTCTTCCTCTAGCATGTCTCTGTCTTCCTGATCTCATCCCAGTCTTCCCTTCAGGCTCCCTGCCCAGCCTGTGCCGATTTCCCCTCATTTTGGCTCTTTTCTCCAGCCTATGCCTTCTATCCTCCCTACTCAGGCTCTTCTCCTCTCTGCATTCCAGTCAGGTAGTGGCGTCGTCCTCCACACTGCCTAGGTGCTAATAGAGGGAGCACTGAGAGAACAGTAACCAGGATCTCCCAGCTTTCAGTTCCCATTCCTGGCACCACAGTGATCCCTGACAGCCAAGAGGAACAACTGCAAGGAAAGTCCTGCTCTGCCCCTGCATCCCTGAACTGGCCAATCCTCGTACAGGTGGGCTTGTCAGAGAATTTAGCTGCCAAACTCTAACAAGTCTCAACTGAGCATGTGCAAATGCAGTTTTGAAAGGCTTAAAACTCAGCCAAATGTGCGTGTTTTTTCATGGAAAAAGTAAATCGATGACTACCAGGCAACACCTTCAGCCAACACCAAGTCCTTCTCCAAAGTAAGGACACATTAGCGCCTCTCAGTGAAATGCCTGCAAGAAAATTTTTAAGATGGACAAAATAATGTATTTTCCTCTCATCTCATTTTGGAAACAGTTGCTAAAACTTTCCAAAAAAAAAGCTTGAGGCAGACACCCAGCTTGGAAAATTACAGCCCAAATGTTTAAACTTGGGCAATGTTATAAACAACTGAAAATGGTCTTATACTGGGAAGTATTCAGTAACCTTAACTATGAACAACCAGATTGAGATCTGACCTTGATTTTACCTTGGGGTAACTATATTGACCTCACTGGAGTTACTCCTGATTATACCAGTGTAAATGAACACAGAATCTGGCTCAATATATCTTTCCAGATGAATATTTCTTTCTCCCAGATGTCCAAACAACTTCTATTTCTGGATGCTAATAGTGTAGCTAGAGAAACCTATCTCATAAGGACTTAATACTGAGATAAGTATTGGATACGTATCAAGACAGGGAATTTGCTATGAAAAGTAATATGAGCTGAGGAGAGAGTGGAATCAAGGGTTTTTAAACATCCTGTGTTTGAAAGTGTCTGATCTTTATCACATGATCCTCTTCATTTTGAACTGTGATGTAGGGCCTAGATTACGGTTCTGATGTATGGGTCTTACCCCAGTTCTGGGTGGCTCTGCTACCAATCTTGTTTATAAGTGTAACCAACTGTGACCATGTGGAGCAGCAGAAAGAGACAGTGAGATATTGAAAGTAAATGCCTCTTAGAATCATAGAATATTAGAGTTGGAAGGGACCTCAGGAGGTCTTCTAGTCCAACCCCCTGCTCAAAGCAGGACTATCCTCAGCTAAATCATCCCGGCGAGGGTCTTGTCAAACCTCAGCTTAAAAACCTCTAAAGATAGAGATGCCACCACCCCCCTAGGTAACCCATTCCAATGCTTCACCACCCTCCTCGTGAAAAACTTTTTCCTAATGTCCAACCTAGACCTCCCGCACTGCAACTCCCTGGAACCCCCTTTCAGGTAGTTAAAGGCTGCTATCAAATTCCCCCTCATTCTTCTCTTCTGCAGACTAAACAGGCCTAGTTCTTTCAACCTCTCCTCATAAGTCTTGTGCTCCAGCCCCCTAATCATTTTTGTTGCCTGCCACTGGACTTTCCAACTTGTCCACATCCTTTTTGTAGTGGGGGGCCCAAAACTGGACACAATACTCCAAATGCGGCCTCACCAGTGCTGAATAGAGGGGAATAATCACTTCCCGCGATCTGCTGGCAATGCTCTTACTAATGCAGCCCAATATGCCATTAGCCTTCTTGGCAACCAGGGCAATCTTCTTCTGGTAAGAACTACATATCTGACAGAAGGGCTCAATGGAGCAAGGTGCTGATTGTCTTTTGCAGAGAGCTGAGTGCCCTCACTTTCAAACGAACTCCTTATTGAACAGGACTCCAATGGAGGGATGAGTTCTCAGCACCTGACCAGATCAGCCCCAAGATAAGAAGTGGTTGTTGCAATAATAACAGTATTATAGCTGGCAGTCTTGTGTGACTTTTATGTCCCCTGGAGAGAATTTTAAGTGGAGACAGCTCATGCCATGAATAATACAATCTTCTTTTCACATCAATAGCCCTACTGCAGCTTTTTCAAAGACACGGAAATCCAAGGCTGATGGTCCATAGAAACTCTCAGGTGTCTTTATTTTATTTTATTGCAAGCACAGAAAGTGGAGCCACGTGACCCATACTCGAGGGGCTGTTGGGCTGAATAAATAGATGCTTTTAAAGGTGAAGTTCATACAATTGTATCTGAGCATGCTGTTTACTAATGAATATGGAGACTAGTAAGAGATCACAGAAAACATTCAAGTGACTACAGACTCGCTCTGGATAAGGGCTTTTGGAGAGATGTACTGTGATGATAAATATCAGTAATGTTTCTGAGAATAAAGCAGGAGAGGAGTTCCAATTTGTAAGTGTTCTTTGTTTTTGTAATGTTTACCATGACTGTTTGGGCTCCTAGAATGACATTGAAAAATCAGTGGGCTTTAATGGCTGTGCTCTCATTATGGCACACGGAGCTGAGCGTGCATTTTACTCATGTATTATTCACGTAAAAGGGCGAACAAATAAGTGACCCACATACTTGAACACAAGTGAGGGTGAACCCATGACACTTAAGCACAAGAAAGACATTGGAGTATCAGGAGAGGCTGGCCTGATGGTCGTGCTCTCCATTGTTAAAGAGAAGCTAAGGCTTAATTCATGTCTCTTGCTGCTTGGACTAGGAGAGCTCTGGCATTTATGCATTTCTCCCCAGAAGGCATTGGTTCATATTCCTTCACAGAGAGCCCTACAATCAGTCACAGTGTTTGTGCACTGGGGGTATTTCAAGTGTTGGTTTTAATTTAGGAAGCCTAAATGGTCTGGGCCTGATATTGTCACCCTTATTCAGGCTGAGTAGGCGCTTACTCTCTGAGTAGTCCAATTGAAACCAAGGCAACTATTTGAGAAGCACGACAGTAATGTAGGTGAGTTAGGGAGGCAGAAACAGGCCATCTGAAATTAGTTATTTTCAGAGGCTGCCTGCTTCCCCCTGCAATACTCTTGTAGATCCAGTCAGCAGGGGAGCTAGAGATGTAACCTTCTGGGTTTATACTTGATGGCGTTGCCAGTTAGGATATGAAGAATGAGAGAAAACGTCATGCTTACGGGTATGATGCCCAAACAGTTATATAAATGTGATACACCAAAAATAAGAAGGGGTCCTATGGAAAAAATAGTATGTAATCCTGTAATTTAAGACTATCCTAATACATGTGCTCAAGGGCCAAATTTAAGGTTGCTCAGGCCTACTGCTCCACAGTACTAACTTTTCTCTAAAAATGGGCAGCTCAGTGATTTGGGAATACACTTGAGTTTCATGCACACTTCTTTAGGTAGTTAGTCATATTTTTTTTATTCCTGGAGCAACGTTTTTGGTTTGCATTTACGTTTTAGACCAGTCTCACTCAGATGTCAAAGTATTTTATGGACAGGAAAGTTTTTACATCTCTAATCAAGTAGCTAAATGATTGGAGGAACATTTAAGACAGCACTTCAACACTAAATTCAGGAAGCTAGATTGAAAGCATTTCTACTGATCAATTCATGTTTTGCCTTTTTTCCTCTTGTACTTCAGTCTTCTCTCTGCTTTTCTCTCTCATCCTTGCATTTCCTTTATTTCCCACACATTTGTCCTTTGAGAATTAAGAATGATTTTGTATGATCCCTCTTAGATTTGGTTCATATTTAAGTGAAAAGGACTGCACATGGGACAGGATTGATCATGTAAAGGAGACAGAGCTTGGGGGCCAGTCTGAAACTGTGGAATGAACTCTCCCGGGAACTAAAGACCATCACAAATCTTCCACTCCAGGTACAAGAAGCATTTCTTCAATCTGTTTTCTGTACCAAGCATATAGCAATGTATACATATATTTAACACCCTATGCTTCTCAAAACAGAACACTCCACTGAACATACAATTCTCCCCCTGGGAAAGTATGAGAGAGAGAATGAATTCCAAGTGACAGAGGTTAGCGACATTGTTTAATGTACTGCTGGAAGGCACTCGGATACTGTGGTGATGAGGACAGCATAAGAATCTGAAGAGAATAGAATGTGGTCAAGTTACCCACCACGTTGCTGCAGATTTTTTTACTGTTCTGCCTGAGGGCAGCAATGCGGAAAGTGAACACATCCTTAAAAGGTATTTTATGTTTCTTTATATTGTATCAACATTACCAGTGTTTACTTGGCTTTTATAGAATGGTATGTGACTTATCTTCTCTGTCTTTTTGAAAAGAACGTAGTTTTCATAGCTGCATATTTTGAACAAGTCATTAAGTGTTTTGTTGGATTTTGTAAGATTTAAGAGGATTTCTTATAAATAAAAGAGAATAATTTAGTTTTTCCTCTCACTAGTGATTTCTGTTACTCTTTTCTCATCCACAATGATCTAGACAGGCCTTGTCTAACACTGCAGTTTCCTTAGTTCTTTCTATTACACAGCAGGTCTCTGAGCCTTTTTTGTAATTGGCACATTAGGCTCTAAAAAAGATAATTTGAATCCTTGTTTTCTTCCATGTAAAATTGCTCACTGAAATGGCCACTTAGTACATGTTACAACTTGCTCCATAACATTGTTTGACAAGTCCACCAATGATTCTGTATGAAGAGAGAGAAGTTTAGTTGTCTGAAGTGCCTTTTTGGTGGGGGGTGGGGGAAGAGAGGCAGATTTTGTTTCAGCAAAACTTGAAGCTTTTTTGTTGAGTGAAAACTGAGTAAAGTTGGCCTGCATCTAATGGCATATTGGGCTGCACTAGTAGGAGCAATTCCAACATATTGAATTCCCCTCTGTTCAGCACTGGTGAGGCCACATCTGGAGTGTTATGGTCCAGTTTTGCCCCACCCCCTCACTACAGGAAGGATGTGGACAAATTGGAGAGAGTCCAGCAGAGGGCAACAAAAATGATTAGGAGAGACTTATGAGGAGAGGCTGAAGAAACGGAGCTTATTTAATCTGCAGAAGAGATAAGTGATGAGGACTTTGATAGCAGGCTTCAGCTACCTGAAGGAGAGTTCCAAAGAGGATGAAGTTAGACTGTTCAGAGTGGTGGCAGATGACAGAACAAGAAGCAGTGGTCTCAAGTTGCAGTAGGGGAGGTCTAGGCTGGATATTAAGAAAAAAATTTTCATTAGGAGGGTGTTGGAATGGGTTACCTAGTGAGGTGGTGGAATCTCCATCTTTAGAGGTTTTTAAGGCCTGGCTTGAGAAAGCCCTGGCTAGGATAATTTAGTTGGGCTTGGTCCAGCTTTGTGCAGGGGCGTGGACTAGATGACCTCCTGAGGTCCCTTCCAACCATAATCTTCTATGATTCTAAAGGCCTCAAGTTTTGGCCCCTGTGTATTGTTTATTTTCATTATGAAAATGTTGCTGTGAAATTACAAGTTATCTTTTGCTAGTTTGCTAGTTTAACAAACGTCAAGTTCTTTCTGATTATTTTATCACTTTTTATTTTTTTAATTTACATTAAATTAATAGTTCAGTACATTTAATACCAGGAAATAAAATACCAAGAGATAAAATAAAGTATTCTTTAAAAGGTTATACTGGTCCCTGAAAGCAGAAAATAACCTTGTCCCTGGTTTTATCCCAATACTGGGGCATACCGTGAACTGTATTCTAGGGGAGAGTTAGGAATTGTAGGCAAATGAAGCAAGTCATCCTGGGAAAGAGAGCCAGTGAGTATAAGCTTCCTTCTTCCTTCAGAGCAGTGAGACCGGGAAGGAATAGAAGTTTATGATAGTCCTTTTGTTGAAAGGAATTGGATACTTGAGAAGAAGAAATGTGCTTATTTTGGGACTGTGATGGGGTGTCCATCTTACACTGCCATGCAAAGGGTCAATACAGCCCTAGGGCGGCTGTGCAGGAAAGCAGCCAATAGGAGAGGGGCTGTGAGGAGCTGCCAGTCAGGGCCCAAAGGCCCATATAAAAAGAGCTGCAGGGCAGAGCAGTGTCAGTTACTCTCTAGAGCTCAAGGAGGGAGGACTGGGTGCCTTGCAGATGGAGGGAAGTTAGCATGCTGGACGGTGCAGTCCTGGGTAGGAACAGGGGAATGAGCAGGAGATCCTGGCTGGCTGCTAGGACTGGCAGGCTGAGGCCCTGAGGTGAAGGCGAAGAAGGCACTTGGGGGCCACTGGGAAAGTGGCTGGGTAGTTAACTGCAGTTGATACTAGGGAAATGGATAGACTCTAGATATTTCCCTTCTCCCTCCGAAGGGGGAAAACACAGACAGTGATGTGGCCAGAGGGCTGATTCATGAAGAGGGCTCAGCAGTACATGGACTGAGGTGGGTCTGCAGGCGATGACGACAATGGGCAAGACACTACCAGAAGAGGGTACACCGGCTAGCAGAGCTAATCCCCAGCAGGAGGCGCTAACATGCTGAGTGGATCCCCATCACATGTGGTGGAGAATACAGGCCTTCGTTTGCCCTTGAGGGAAGAGGACTGAGTGAAAGACTCGGACTGTTGTAGAGCTGCCCCTAGTACAAGGGGAGTGGGAAAGGCTGTGGAACAGACAGTTGGGGCAGAGGGACCATGGAGCCGCCATGTACGGAGGCCTTTTTTGTGGAAGGCAGGTGTACCTTCCCTGGCTGGACTTCAGAGTAGCCGCTCCCACTGAAGGGGGTTGACAAGCAAGGGGGATCTCGACCCTAATAAGGGACATCTTGGAGAATGAGTGGCAACAGTGGGGGGCACAGAGATACCTGCCAGAATAGCTGAGGCAGTTAGTGCTGCTCTTCAGCTCTTTGCTCAAGATCCCCTAGGAGGTGAGCAGGGGCCAGAGAGCCTGGGGCAGAAAGTGAGGTCCTAGGGTCAGGCTAGAAGCCCAAGAAGGCAATGTTATGCCTGTGGGCGGAGGGAACATTTTGAGAGAGAGTGCCCCTATGGGGAAGAGAAGAAGTTTTGCTCCAAGGGAAAGAGATCAGGAAAATCGAAGGTCCCTGACCCGTGCAGAGAACAGGAATGGGGGATGCTTTTTTCACTTGTGTGGAACCAGGGCATGTGAAGAGGCAGTGTCCTCACAGGCAGAAGAAGAGCCCAGAGAAGGGCTGCACCCTGACTGCGGATGAGAAAAAGGGACCTGAGCCAGGAGAAGGGCAAAGGGTCCAGGAAGGAATAGAAAGAGGTGCCAGATACCCAGAGGGGGTACACCAATGTGGTGGAGAAGGCCAAAGGGGCTGACCAGGAGAGAGAAAAGAAATGTGGAACAGTCCCTTAGACGTCCAGCTGAAGGATGTTGGAACTTATACTTAGACCAACTGAGGGGAGCTGGGAACTCAGACCCTGGTAGAAGGGGTGCTGGGTGAGCCAACAGAGCAAGGGCCAGCGTTATGGTAGACCGTGAAAGCCACTGAGCTGGCCTTGCGAGTAGGTTCCTCCTACTGGAGGTAGGTTCCTCCTACTGGAGAACCTAATGCAGGAGAGATGCCCTGTGGACCTAGCTGTGAAGGAAGCAGTGGCGGTAATACTCCCCCCTCAAGGTTACTGATTTTGAGGGGAAGGGTGCGTGATGGGACATCCTCCCCACACTGGCCTGTAAGGAATTAATAGATACCTAAGGAGGCTGCGGAGGAAGCAGCCAATAGGATAGGAGCTGCAAGGAGCAGCCAATCAGGGCCTAGCAGGCCCATTTAAAAAGAGCTGCAGGGCAGAGCAGGGTCAGTTACTCCCAGGAGTTTGAGGCGGGAGGACTGGGTGCCTTGCAGGTGGAGGGAAGTTAGTACCCTGGACAGCTTGGTGCTAGGCAGGAAAAGGGGAGTGAGTGGGAGCTCCTGGCTGGCTGCTTGGACTGGCAGGCTGAGACCCTGAGGTGAAGGCAAAGAAGGTGCTGGATGCAGCAGTACGCGGACTGAGGGGTCTTCAGGCGGTGATGATAAGTGAGGCACCACCACGAAAGGGCACAGTGGGTAGCCTATCTCATCCCCATGACAACCAGCAGGAGGCAGCAATGTGGTGAGTGGAGTCCTGTCACAGGGACTTTGTGGTTTATTTGGAACTTTTGTGTTTATATGGAAGAAGAGAACATGGCCTGAGAAGGGGTGGTTTACCAGATGGAGAGTCGGACATGGACAAGTTACAAGAGAGAGAAAAACCAAGAAACTGTGTTAGACTCCTCAGTTAGTTGCCCTTTATCCCAGAAGAAAGTGGCCTTGGGGTAAAGGAAATGAGAGAGCTTGAGGCGTGGGTATGGCCCCCCATTTCTGTTTCGGGGATCTGATGCTAGAGCTCCTAATAGAGGAGCTCAGCTGAAGTCAAGTGAGAAGCTGTCACAGCAACATGTGAGTGGCAGATAAGGATAGGTTAGTTGTATGGAGCCATGTGGGTTGCTTAGTAAACTGGGTTCACTTGAACATAATTTTAAAACAGAAAGATATATGCAAGGTCCTACATCTCTGAATGACGAATTTAGGCCACACTTATAGGTGTGGGTTGTGTATTTGGGAAAGCAGAGGTTTTGGAAAAGGTCATGGTGGGTAACCAGCTGCACCTGAGCATGAACATGAGCTCTCAGTGTAATGTGGGCACTTATCGTTTTGTGATCCTACACATTGCTACGAGAGCGACAACCACCTGAGATCTGGAAAATCTGCCTAAAAGAAGTTCAGTCTATTGAGTTTATGCTAGAGATGATAAAAAAATGACTTGGTTAAGTTAAAAAGTACCTCCACAGGTAGGTTTCTGATAGTAGAACGTTCTTTCATTTAGTAGACAAAGGCATAATGATCCAGTGGCTGCAAGTTGAAGCTAGACTCATTCAAACTAGAAATAAGACTCAATTTTTTAGCAGGAAGGGTGATCTATCACTAAAACAATTTATCGAGGGATGTGGCAGATTGTTGGTCACTGGAAGTCTTTCAATCAAAAGAGGATGTTTTTCCAAATGATACGCTTCAACTCAGCCAGGAGTTTGGAGCTCAATGTAGGAAGCACTTTGTGGAATTTTCTGACTTGGGTTATGCAGAAGAATGGACTAAATGATCAGAGTTGGTCCCTTCTGGCCTTAACAATCTATGAATAAATGCAATCAGAGAAACAATCTCTAACACACAATCAATTGTGACTGTTTTCTCTAAGCTGTGTGATGCACGAAGGGGTTGTCGGGGGGTGGGTGAGGACCTGATGGGGCTTCGCTGAAGAGCTGGGATCAGGAGGAGACCCAGTTGGGGAGGGTAAACAAATTAGGCTCTGTGTCGGGCTTGACTACCAGGACAGGCTCCCTGCTCCACTGTAACAGCTATCAAATGGGAGTTACTCTCCTCTGCAAGGAGGCTCTGTGAGCAAGGAGTAGAATGCAGCACCATGTGAGTAGCATCCTCTGCTGGATATAGCCTAAGGGCATAGAGCCCCATCTGCCTTTCCTGCCAGACAGAGCCTGTGTGGAGTAAGCAGACAGGGCCCCACAGAAGGATCAGATGGGGGCTGTGTCCAGCCGGGGGTCTAGTACTCTTGGAGTGCAGCTTTCCGCTCCTCTCCTTACCTTGGCCCTTCAGCGTGGCTGCGTTTGCTTCCCCTGCATGGTGGGGAGTAAGAAGTACTGGGAACCGGATCATAGAATATTAGAGTTGGAAGGGACCTCAGGAGGTCATCTAGTCCAACCCCCTGTTCAAAGCAGGACTATCCTCAGCTAAATCATCCCGGCAAGGGTTTTGTCAAACCACAGCTTAAAAACCTCGAAAGATGGAGATTCCACCACCTCCCTAGGTAACCCATCAGATCCTGGCAGCCAAGACTGTTTGGCTGCTGCAGAAAGCAGACGACTTTCTCAGCTGCCACATGGTGAGTATTCAACCTGGGCTTCTGTGAGTACCAGACATCCCTGCAACCAGCCCCATGAGGGTGGTGGACATGGGACATGAATTTCTGAAGGGGGGCTCAGAAACAAAAAGTTTGGGAACCTTTGAGCTCAGACCTGTATAGCTAAACAAAACCCATGTCCTCAAAGGTGCCTGAACAACCATACAGGCAGTGATAGCCAGTAACAAGATATGCTATTTCGTTTGTTCTGCCTTCTTCAAAACCTCCACTGTTCTGTTACCATCTTTTACAATACCTTCTACACAAGGTTACACCTGGAATCCACCCAGAAAGAGAATTCAGTACAGAATGAGGCAGCACACTTGTGAATTCATGAATCTCATTGTGAGCACATACTCTGTGCATTACACTGGCTCCTTATAGGTTTTTGACTGGCTAGCTGAGATTATCAATTTTAATAATAGGCAAGTTGGTGTTGACTAAAGCCAAGGAGGGGTTGCATCCACAAATAATTTTAGATAGGTTATTTTTGCATAGTTAATATGTGGAACAAAAAAATAAAGCCAAGGAGCAACTAATGTTAAGAGATTTTTTCTTTTCTTTTAAAAAAGGAGCTAGACAGGTCAAAAGCAGAGAAAACAAACATTGAGGGCTGATGTGTGTTTCAAAGGATGGGACACTAATGGGCTATGTGGTCTTATTTTGTCCATCTAATTTCTAATGTTCCCTACACATCCATGGTAACTTCAAAGGAGTGAGACTAATGCTGTAAAATGCAAGCACAAATACTTACAAATAGGGGACAAATTCTGCTCTCATTGAGTCAAATTCTATTCCCAGTGCACAGCTGGAGTAACTGTGTGTGTGCTGAATAGTTCCACCTACATCAGAGGGGGAAGATTCCTTCCCTTCCAGCTAGTTTCTTTAGATTTTTCACTACTGTAGTGTGTGTCTTTTTGCAGTAACAATATAAGTGGCATAGTTACTGTGGACATGTGGCAAAAATCTGGGAAAAGTGCATAACTATTCAATGAGAAGCCTGTAATTCCTACTTGTTTTGAAATACTGGCATTCCTGTGACAGCTTAATGCTTTTTCACATAATACAGTTCCTCAGTACTTTTAGCCCTCATGGTGTTATGGGAAGCCCTAAATTGTGTTAGAGCACGATAGAGCAGGGCTTTGGACTACTGAAAACCAAATTTATAATTTACCATCTAGCCAGTTTCTGCAAAATTCATACTGCATTCAAATCAGAATTTGTGAACGTAAAACAGGAAATATATGCAATTGACTGTACAGTAGAATCTCATTTATCTGACCGTCCATTATCCGGCTCTCTATATTAACCGAACAACTAGTGCACAGAGCTCTGGAAGCAGGTGCTCTCTCCTGTGGCCACTAGATGGCGAAGCAGCCTCACACATTCCTATTCTCTGGGTTACCAAATTTTTGATTATCCAATCTAGCCCCAGTCCCAATGATATGGATAAACGGGATTCTGCTGTATTTGGATGCACGTTTGTCTGTCTTTCAGTCACAATGCAGGCAGCTAGTTTTGTAAATTAAACACTGATTGTTTTGAAAGACTATTTGGCATTTTTATGACCAACTTCTAACAGTGCTGAAGGGAAGAGGTTGTTATCAAAGAGATGCCTATGAACTGGAAATCAGTGTGCCATTATCTAACTCCCAACAGGACTTCCTGGTTGCGTCTCAGTGCCACCTGTGGTGGAGAACATCAACCTTACCAAAACTAGGGGTCTATCTCTATTCAGTGCTCCAGTGTCCAACCCTGATAGGGAAATGCTTCATTGACGATCATCTCTCTCCTCAACTGGTGAGAACAACTTTGCTGTCATTGTGGACAGGACAAAATTATTTTCAGCACCTTTGCAGAAAGTGTGAGAGAGTCTCTAGCATGCTTTCTATAAGAGTGCTTAAATTGGTTTTGTCTCATCTACACTAGCAGCTGCACCATTTTCACCCCCTTCTTCCTCAGGTTAGGAGGGAGTCAAGGGATTGCTAATAGTCATCTTCCTACTATGGATGGGCCTTTAATATTTTCATGCCACCTATTGTATTACAAACTATCCCTTCTCCTAAAACATTTGGATTAAGATCCTCACCCTGGATCCAGCCCCATAGACCAGGTAAAAGGGATGGAAAGTTGGGAAGGGCCCCTGAGCACTGGTGGTCACCAGAGGAGAATTCCTCTGGGGCAGGCACTGTGGAAGATGGCTGTAACACTGCTACTTCCCGCTGGAAGCCCCTCATAATCCCTGCTGAAGGAGTGTACAGGGGGGAGAGGGGGGTTTGTGAAGGACAGGGCCATAGCACCCAGTGCTGTGAAGATTCCAGGCTGTGCTGCATCCTATCGAGGCTGCTCTCGCTTGGGCAGGTTCACAGGGCTGTCTGAGTTTTGCTAGGGAGTCTCTCCAGCTCCTGGAGCAGTCCAGGATGGTTGGTTTAAAGCCACTTTTTCCCTCCTTCCCTTTGGCCTTCAAGTTCTGGTGCAGCACAGAATCTCACCCCGACTCCCTTTAGGCACTAATTTTTTGGCATGGTGCTACATAGACGATCTTTTCAAAATAAAATCGTCCTGTACTAATCTCGCCTGTCTAATCTTTTGCATATACTCCAACAACAGTAAACGACGCTGGGTTGTATGTTAGAAAAGTGTGGGTGCTGTTCTCCGTTGGTTTGAAGTACTCTTCCATCAGCCTTGTGCCTCACAAGGCCTGGGTACGGCAGGCATCAGTGGCAGCCAAGTAATGCACAGGCTGTTTGGCTTATTCTTTAAACACCTCCAGCTATCACTTAATAGAAACTCTCCATTACAGTTGTAGTGCACCTTCTCCTCCGTTTGCCTGAACTGCCTCACGGTGCTAGTTATACAAGCTTTATGGCCAAAATTTTCAAAAGTGACTAGTGATTTTGAGTGTCTCAATACTTGGGTGCCTATCTGAAGGGGGCCTGCCTTTCAAAAAATGATGCACACCCTCCCACCCACTAAAAATTAGGCTTTGTAAGGTATGTCAAACTGGGCACACAAAATCTTTAGTTACTCTAAAAAATTTTGGCCTTATTGCTCTAAAAATAAACCCCTCATAGCTTTCAAATCTGTTTGAAGAGCTACTGAATCGGAATTGCTGCATTTTGGGTTGTCTTTCATTTCTTGTAATTGCAGACCATAGCCATGTTATCTGACAAAGCTAACAAATAGTGAATCATCGTAGTGGTACAGGGAGATCCAGTGGTACAGGGTTGCTGACCACAGATTACATATGGTACAATGTTACTAATTAGATTGTGTATCTAGAATACTTTACAAGACATAATAGGTGAACTGAAGCCCCTCCCCCCCAATTTATTAGGATCAACGGCTTTAGGAGAATGTGTAGTTACAAGCAATGTTTCACAAAAAGCAGTCCTAAAGTGCGATATGGTTTTCAGGTGGCCCTGATTGTTTTCATAGCCTAAAGACATCAGTGTAATCAGTCATCCACAAGTATATAACTGTCACTTCTGCAAATAATTGTCCCAAAACCTAGACACGCTTCCCAGCATATGAGAGCTGGGGAACATTCCTGAAATTAGATTAAACTGCCAGCATTCTAATCTGGTGGGCTAATTTGTATCAACCTGATTAGTTATTTTTCATTATAGAGAACAGATCACCTTCAAAATATGATTTTCTGTTTCTAAGTGTAACAGAGGCATTATCTTTCTTTTTCTCTCTTCCCCATAATGTTTCTTGAAAGTGCAATTGCACCCTTCACTTTCAAATTCAGTGCTATAGGTCATCCATAAACGAGAGGTTTCCAAAGTTTCTTCTGCATGGGGAACCAAAGAAATACAAGACTCAAGATAAGCCAATAACATGTATTTCTGACACATCTCACCTTTTAAGGAAGTTATAAAGAAAATCTGCCAAGATGCAAGTGGCACTTTTCTTGTCATATCTGCCTGACAAAGTGTTGAATGATGAAAAGAACTTGAATTAAGAAGATGCTCTATTTGTCCTGATTCAAAAGGGTTGCCGCCTTCTCTCAAAGTAACTGGTTGCCTCCCAGAATGGCATGTCATTGCCTTTTAACCATTCTTCATGACATTACCTTGCAAATGATTTTATGGGCCAAATTCAGCTGCTTTGTAAGCAGGGTGCCACTGCACTGAAGACACTTGTTGATATCAGGAACTGAATCTGGCCTTATGAGTTTACTACAGTGATATGCTTGAGTGGGGACTCAGTAGGTGGCACATCTTCCTTTGCATTTGTGCTCAGCTGGTGACCCATCATGCTGTAAGTCCACTACTGATGCTGGAGGTACTATGTTCCAGAGGGGTAGCTGTGTTAGTCTGTATACAGCAAAAACGATGAGAGTCCTGTAGCACCTTAAAGACTAATAAATGTCTGTGGGCATAAGCTTAGTGGGCTGCAACCCACTTCGTCAGATACATGAAGTGAACACCACAGAGAGGAAGTGTATATATACATCCACGGGTGAGAAACATAACAATGGGGAGGGCAAGTGCTAACAAAGTCAATTCAGTTGTGAATAGGCCTCATCTACCCCAACTGTTTGTTAGAAGGTGAGAATGTGCGAACAGTGGCAATTACTTCTTGTAATGAGAGAACCATTCCAAGTCCTTCTTCAGACCCAGTCTGATTGTGTCAAAGCTTATGCCCACAGAAATTTGTTAGTCTTTAAGGTGCTACAGGGCTCTCGATGTTTTTGGAGATACTGTGTTTCAGACAAGATATAAAACTGAGGCTCTTGCCACTAACGGTCAATAAAACTCCCATGGCACTTTTTGTAAGAGTAACTCAGGTGTTCTAAAAACATCCCAACTGAAGTAGGTATATTTTACCTGTCTAAATTCCCAAGGTGGTCCCAATCAGCTTTGGTATTCTTCACAACAACAAGATAATGCTGCAGTGTGTCCTTAATTGCTATGTGATGAATTCCAGTCGGGAAGTGGTGGGCTGAATGAAACCACTGTGTCTCAAATGTATGTACATGTACATGCATAAAGATTACATATATACACATTTATAGTTTGTATATATTTATATATACTTGTCTGCATGTGTATAGATGTACATTTTATCTACACACAATTTTTTATATACTGTATACTTTATATGCTGTGTATATATGCACAATATTACTGTAAAGGTGGAGGAAAGGATGCAGTGGTGTTTCAAACTCCAGCTGCTTCTATAATGAATATCTCCTCTTCATTAGCTGGTCTAATTTCTGGATTGATGCTGAAATAAGATTGATGATAGGGCTTCCTTGTAGTCTTCCCAGTGAGGATCCCAAAAGGAGACTGAAACTTCAGTGAGTGCTGTGTCCCAGCAAAATTTATTCCACCTTCCTCTTGAGTCTAGGGCTGACAGTTTTTCATGCATAGCGTGCAAGACTGAGTGTGATTGAGGGATCTCAAAGACATGAACCAGTACTTATTTTTTCCTTCTCCATAAACCCAGCTGAAGTTCTCAGCTTGGCAATAAACACAAACAATCAAAATGCCTCTTGGAACACAGGTCATGCTTTGACAGGGGTATACAAGTGATGTTTGAGCTACAAGAACAGCAGCAAAGTATCAAAAGGTGTAATTTGTCACATCTACCATTTCAAGCTTATCCTGATGGGCTTTCTCTGACTTTCATTGCAGCCAAATTTGTTCAAGCCAATGGCTGCCATTTTTCTATGTTTGTGCTTTTTTGGAAAGCAAAACAGCCAAAGGATATATTATTTTCTACTTTCTGTTGCTGCATGTCCCTAGTTGTGGAAAACTGTTAAAACTGAACTGCAAAGCTTATGTAAAAATTGTTTAAGGTCACAAATCGTTAACAGAAGGTGAAGACTTACAGACGAGTAACATAGTTCTATTTTTAAACTGAATATTTTCACTTGCTGCCAGGGCTGAGATCAATAATGTATTCCCTTTAGGAAGAGTTCCTGACATCATGATCCACTTTTATTATTATTAATAAACTGTAGTAGCAAGTGCCTAGAATTCCCAATGAGAATCATGGTCACATTGTGTGTGGTTGTATAAAACACATGAAGACAGTCCCTGCTGCAAGAATCCTGAAAACGAAGAAGACAGGCAACATAAAAAGGATGTGGGAGATATAGATTCAAATACTTATGGGCTTTTATATTCTATACTCATATAATTTCTGAATCCCTTCTCTTGCCACTACTTCTCTTTCCCACTTTCTCTTCCCAGGATCTCACCAGTCAGTCACACTGATTCAGTAAACACTCTCTAGCCACAGAGAAAAATGCTACAGAGTCCCTGAAAAAGAAAGTTGATGTGACCCTTCAGAGATCTTACAAATTTTGTTCCCACCCAGTTCTCTATTTCTGGCCACTATGATGTTCTCTAGCAGAAAAGTTGGAAGAACTGGGCCCTGTGTAACGCTCTGTGTCCTCTAGGAAGGTATCAGCACTCTGTGATCTAGACTCCTTTTTCCCCCATGAGATGACCAAAAACCCTTAGCACCTTAGGCAATGATATAGACCAGCCCTTAGGCTGTATTCCTGGTCAAGCGAGCTTTTTGCTAAATTCAAGTTCATCTCCCTTCTCTAAGTAGGGACTAATTGAGGAAACCTTAGACTAGATCCTCAGAAGACAGTTGAGAATAAAGGTAATACTGCTGGCTGGTAATAGGAGGAAGAAGGATTATATGGTCTAGAATAATGGATACATTTGAGAGGAACTGTAACTTCAATGAAAACATTACTTTTTGGAGACAATCAAACTCTATTCATAGCTGAGAGCAATAGGAACCAGCTGATGAAAGCTCCACTCCCATCTTCCAAACGTTAACCCCTCTGTGAGCTGCCTCAGCATAGGCCACATCTCTTTGGCAGGATTTATAGAATATCAATCAGCATGGTACCTTGTGAAAAATAGTAAAAAGAGGGGTATAATATTCCCAATACAAAGATTTTTTTTTAATAGCCTCAGGTCAAATATAAAACAAACAAAAACTTTATTTAGTTTTAAAGCACTGCCATTTTCTACCAGCTAATGTGGTGTAATAGGCTTTGCTTCAATTTTACTGTTATGATTCACTCAAGACTTTGGACTCCATTCTTTAGTTCCTAAAGTGATACCCATGTTTGTATTTTTTGGAAAAAAAGAGTTTAAGAGAATGTCCAATTGTTGCTGAGGAGTTAGGAAAAGAACATAAGCCATCCTTATGTTTTCCTAATTTAAATAGATATCGGCATAAACTACATCTATACTGGTGACTGGACATAGGTCCATATGTGTGGTTGTGCTAGAACCCACTTACCATCCACATCTAAACCCCAGAATCATGTAATGCGTGTACTGGGCAAGAATGCTAGCATGCCTGAGGGGTGTGGGTATGAACATGCCTCTGACTGTGGCATGGCCTTGTATCCATGCCATTTGGGGCTAGGGATTGTGTATCAGGTCCTGAGTTCAGTAGTCCTCCAACCCAACTCCCACAATGCACTAATGCTTTCCTGCCTGCCCTACCCAAATCTATAAAGGTCCTTGTCTCCCCATTTTCACCGGGAGTAGTAAGCTGCACTGTTCAGTTCTGAACCATTTCTGCTGCCCTTTGTTCACCAGTACATGTGAAGCTCTAAGAGCTTCCGCCTGGTCAACCGAGCACACTCGCGCACTCCTTAATGTGTAGTTGGAATATACTGTCCTCCATGCCTTCTCCTGCTGCACCAGGAACATCCATCTTTAGCAAGCAGTTTCAGAGAGGCTGGCATTCACTGTACTGCAGATCTGTGCTGGGAACAGATATAACACCTCAAAGTCCACTACTGGAAGGCAAAAGACTCCCAACAGTCATTTGAGGAGGCAACCTACAACAGGCGCCTTTGCCTGCCTTTGCCTGCCTCAGTGTCCCACAGGATGTCATTGAAGGCCAAGGTGAGGAGGCAGCATGGACAGTGAAGAAGGAGGCCCCAGAAGATCTGGCAGAAGAGGAGCAAGTTATCCTGAACCTCTGATGAGCCAGAGGAGGATGATGAGCCTCAGGAGGAACCGGAACTCAAGGCTGATCAGTTAAACTCCCACCCTCCCGACCAACATCTCCTCCCTTTTTCTCCAGGCATGCGCGAGGACTTCAGTAACTCAGCCAGCGGTTACGTGTCTGTTACAGGAGCAGGTGGGTGAGGTTCTGTGACCTGTGATGGGTAGGAGGTCAGGTTAGATGATCATGATGGTCCCTTCAGCCCTTACAGTCTTTGAATCTATGAGGACTGGAAGGCCCTTTCTCTCCCACAATAAATGGTCCCTGACCAAGACCCAACTATAGATTCAACATTTTATTGAATTATCACAAACCACTGCTATAGACCGACCATCAGCGAACTATCCTATTGCATCTGGGTTTGTTTGTTGGCCAACAGGCTGACAGAAAGGGAAGAGGTGGAAAGATCTAGGTGTGGGACAGGACCTTTGAGAAGATAACAGATTTTTTAGACAAAGGGAATGCAGTGAATCTAATTTACCTAGATTTCAGTAAAGCATTTGATATGGTTCCACATGGGCAATTATTAGTTAAATTGGAAAAGATGGGGATTAATATGAAAATTGAAAGGTGGATAAGGAACTGGTTAAAGGGGAGACTACAGCGGGTCATACTGAAAGGTGAACTGTCAAGCTTGAGAGAGATTACTAGTGGAGTTCCTCAGGGATTGTTGGGACCAATCTTATTTAACCTTTTTATTATTGACCTTGGTACAAAAAGTGGGACTGTACTAATACAGTTGGTAGATGAGACAAAGCTGGAAGGTAGTGCCAATACAGAGAAGGATTGGGATATCATACAGGAAGATCTGGATGACCTTGTAAACTGGTGTAATAGAAATAGGATGAAATGTAATAGTGGAAAGTGCAAGGTTATGCATTTAGGGACTAATAACAAGAATTTTTGCTATGAGCTGGGGACACATCAGTTGGAAGTGACAGAGGAGAAGGACCTGCACGTATAGGTTGATCACAGGATGACTATGAGCTGCAAATGTGATGTGGCTGTGAAAAAGCTAATGTGGTCCTTGGATGCATCAGATGAGGCATTTCCAGTAGAGAGAGAGAGGTGTTAGTACCGTTAAACGAGGCACTGGTGAGACCTCATTGGAATACTGTGTGCATTTCCAGTCCCCCATGGTTAAGAAAGATGAATTCAAACTGGAACAGGTGCAGAGCAGGGCTACTAGGATGATCTGCAGAATGCAAAACCTGCCTTATGGGAGGAGACTCGAAGAGCTTGGCTTGTTTAGCCTAACCAAAAGAAGGCTGAGGGGAGATATGATGCTTTCTATAAATACATCAGAGAGATAAATACCAGGGGAGAGGAGTTATTTAAGGTCAGCGCCAATGTGGACACAAGAACTAATGGATCTAAATTGGCTATCAGGAAGTTTAGACTTGAAATTAGATGCAGGTTTCTAACCATCAGAGAAGTGAAGTTCTGGAACAGCCTTCCAAGGGGATCAGTGGGGGCAAAAAACCTAGCTGGCTTCAAAACTGAGCTTAATAGATTTATGGAGGGGATGGTATGATGGAACATCTTAGTTTGGCAATTGGCTGATCTTTGACTACTGGTGGTAGATATGCCAATGGCCTGTAAACAGAGGTTAGATAGGGTGGGTTCTGAGGTATTACAAGAATTCTTTCTTGTGTGTCTGGCTGCTGAGTCTTGCCCACATGCTCAGGGTTTAACTGATTGCTATATTTGGGGTCGGGAAGGAGTTTTCCCCCAGGGTCAAATAGCAAAGGCTGTAGGGGTTTTTCACCTTCCTCTGTAGTATGGGGAACGGCTCACTTGCTAGTGGATTCTCTTTACCTTAAAGTTTTTAAAGCATGATTTGAGGACTTTAATAACTCAGTCATAGGTTAGAGGTTTATTATATGTGTGGGTGGGTGAGGTTCTGTGGCCTGTGTTGTGCAGGAGGTCAGACTAGATGAGCATATTGGTCCCTTCTGATCTTAGAGTCTATAGTTTGAGGCAGTGAACTCAGGGTTAGAGGTTAGGGTTAATGGGCCCACACTACACTTTGGTGGCTTCCATAAATTGGGCCTTCAGCCCTCCTCCAGCCAGGTCCCCTGCAGCTGGGCCTCTACTCCTTCCTCACTCTGGTGGAAATCAAGCTTTACTGGTTTCCAGCTGTCACCACAATCAGTAGTTCTGACTCAAGTGGAGGGGGTTGGGTTGGGGATCTGGGGAAGGGTGAGGGGCCTGGTTGGTTGTATAGCTCATCCTACATAAGCAACAAAGTGTGCAACTCTCTAGTCTGTGATAACTTGAATGTGCCCCTGTGCCCTTGGCCAGAGAACCCAGTGTGACAATTTATAATAAAATAGCAGTCAGTTATAAAAACATCGAAAGCTAATAAACATTTTAAAACTATGGGCATCTGACAGGAAAAATGGAGGAGGGTAAAAGATTTAGTTATGGGGCCAACAGAGGTGGTTCTAAAAATGCCTTAGGGGCCAAAAGGCTTTGAGATATTTTTAAAACAGAGGAGAGATGGACTGAAATAGATGTCAGGAGGAGAAAACTCTAGAGCTCAGCCCAGCAAAGTCCAAATCACTGCCAGACTGAAACACAATAGTGGAACTTCTCACAAGCAGGTGGTGCTAAAGAGCTGATGTGTTGGGGTTGCACTGGGTGAAAGGGGAGTCCCTTCTGTGCAGAAAAGGCAGCTCCTTTTCTTCCTATTTTTCTTCCCATTTGGACACACAGGCTGGAGCTGGGTAGGAGTCTCTGAGCACAGACTTTCTTTCTATGTAGCTAATTGATTATTCTCAGTGAGAGAAGAGATAAGGAATTGCTGTATCTATATGAATCCAGTTAGTATCTGGGGAAGAGTGAGAAAAAACCCAGCTGCTAGAATCATAGAAGATTAGGGTTGGAAGGGACCTTGGGAGGTCATCTAGTCAACCCCCTGCTCAAAGCAGGATCAATCCCAATTAAATCACCCCAGCTAGGGCTTTGTCAAGCTGCACCTTAAAACCCTCGAATGGAGATTTTACCACCTCCCTAGGCTGCTAGAAATGTTTTAGTAAATATCAATGTTCACTCTCTGGCCTTGTTTAGACTAGGATAAAAAGTGTGTTGTTAGCAGGTGTTAGCTAACACATTTTGAAAGTCTTTTGTAGACCATGCATATTGCACACTTCCTTTTAACATATGTTAAACTAATCAAGTTAAATCATAGAATCATGGAATCCTAGAAGATTAGGGTTGAAAGGGAGCTCAGAAGGCCATTTAGTCTAACCCCTTGCTCAAAGCGGGACCAACCCCATCTAAATCATCCCATCCAGGGCTTTGTCAAGCCATACCTTAAAACCTCTAAGGATGGAGATTCCACCAGCTCCCTAGATAACCCATTTCAGTGCTTCACCACTCTCCTAATGAAAAAGCATAGGGGAGTCTTGATTTGAACAGGATTAGTTTAGTCCACGTTAAAGTCTATGCTGTCTAAAGTCTTTGGTGTCTTGTCTACAATAGCTTTTTAAAATGTGCTTCAAATGTGTTAGCTAACACCTTCTCACAACACACCTTTAATCCAAGTCTAGACAAGCTCCCAGACAAGGAATCTGATGGCAGTTACCTGACATTACATTGCAAGGTGGATTCTTGGAACTTCGTGCCTGTTCTTCCTGCATTTCTGGAAAGTCAGAGTGTGTCAATCCACAGCTGACTCTCCTTTAGTCTTCAGTTCCTGGCCTCCACAGGGGAGCAGCTGTAAACATCTTTCCTGGCCACTCCGATCCAGTGAGCATGAGAGACTAGAGTTTATTAGGTTCCCAGTCTGTCCTTTTGCAGGCCTGTCCTGACTGAGTCAGCAATGACAGACAGGCCATCCCATTGCTGGAGGCTGGCTGTGGGAGGGACTGCTCACTGAGGGAAGATTTTTGAGCTGAATCTTACTGATTTCTTCTCCTTTTAATTCTTAGTCATTCTTGAAAATCCCCAGGTTTAGCCACCTGATTGCCATGCTGGCCCTGAGCTGCAGCAACCCTGTGGAGATTGCCCTCCAGGCTGCAGAGCTTCTGTGCCAGCTGTATCCTGTGGTGCAGGCCAAAATGTGTAAGTGAAGCATTAACGACGCAGCAGCCCCTTTCTCTATAGAGCAAGAAATGCTGACATCTCACATACATAGACTCATAG
>ML675618.1:54225497-54290205 GCA_007922155.1 Mesoclemmys tuberculata | reverse complement strand
AGCATATCCCCCCGGAGCCTTCTTTTGGCCAGGCTAAACAAGCCAATAATAAAAGAAAGCTAATGTACCAGCATGGATGGTAATTCACCCACTTCATACGCACAGGAGATTTTCAGTTACTACGGTTACATAAAATGCATCCTCTGACCTTCCCCACCTCTTCCCTCACTGAGGCCACTGGGGCACAGTTCAGAGGGGACAGAAGTGATCCAACCACGTAGTCATGAGACAGGTGTCACAGTTGCAGAGTTGTTACTGAGTGCTGTTTCTTGGCTGCGATCTGTTGCTTGACTGTGCCTGAGATCCTTGTTTGGTGGCCAGCTAGAATGCAGCGAAAGTGGGCCTGAGGCTCCTGGAGTATCCAGTACGCATTCAACAGGTATGGAGGTGTCACTGCTAGCATGGTGGGGCTGGACCCTTCAGCTCTCTAATGTTGTCTTCCTACTTGGACACACAGGCTGGAGCTGGGTAGGAATCTCTGAGCACAGATTTCTTTCTATGTGGTTAATTGATGATTCTCAGGGAGAGGAGAGACAAGGCTCCAACTGCTAAGAAATGTCATGCCCACTGCTTTCAGTAGGGTAATTTCCCACACACTTCATGGGGGCTTGTCTTTTTATGGCAGTGTGTGTTTAGTTCGTCCTTCCACAGCCTGTCTCCAAGGCCTCAAGTGTGTGCAGTTAGTTGGCACATAATAGAAACCCTCTTGGCGCTCAGCTACTCTCCTCATGAATGCCACATACAACATCTGTTTTATTCTGTGCATGCCACCTGCAAACCTACCTAAATTACTTGGAATATGCAGCTCGCTGTGTGATATTTTGTCATTTCACGACTACTCTGTGGGTATATCAACACTGCAATTAGACACCTGAGGCTGGCCCATGCCAGCAGACTCAGGTTCAGGGTAAGAGGCTGTTTAACTGCAGCCAGACTACTCTGGGACTCTCCTACCTCCAAAGGTCCGAGAGCCCGGGCTCCAGCCCGAATTCGAATATCTACACTGCGATTAGACAGCCCCTTAACCTAAGCCCTGCACACCGGAGTCAGCTGGCATGGGTGAGTCACAGGTGTCTAATTGCAATGTAGATATACCCTGTGGTGATGTTATTGGAAGCAGTGAGAATAACGTGGTAACTGGTATTAATTCCTTACATTAGCTACCTCTTCCCTGCAGTTAACTCAGGTGACTGGCACCTGGATCTGACCATCAGCGTTAGGCTAGTCTAGCCATGAGCATTCCCACTGCCAAGACTTACCTTCGTTACTGTGTCCTCTCTGTTTCTGTACTCACTCATGTGTGTCTGGGGAGGCATATCCCATGATTCTTTGGACTGAGATAGTCTTTCCTAGTCAACTGACGCAACTGTGGGAAAATTGGTCCGTCCTTTTGGGGGAATTGTGGGAAGGGCCCTGGAGAACTGTCAGCACTTGAGTGAGTTAATCTGTGTCTTCACTTCAAAGTGGGTGGGTTTCAACAGGGCCGGCCCTAGACCAGGGTGCCCTGGGCAAGGAGTGTCTTCGGTGCCCTCCCCCGCATTTGCTAAACTTTTGAATACCTTATTTTTTATTGCATTTGTAGCCCATTTCGTGACTTTGATGCACGATTTGCATGCATGATTTACTCCTGCTATATGAGACAATACATTTGCACTCTAGGATCTGTAAATCTGTATTTATTCATGCCCTATATAAGCAAATAATTTTTTTCCCTCTAACCTTATAGAAACTTTTTAATTTTAAGAATAACTGAAATGTACTAACCTGAAGAAATTGAACTGTGTACCAACTGTGGTGGACCAGTATAAAATAGCGTTACAGTTGGTGCCAGTCTTAGAATGTTAACGCTAGTCCTTTAGTTCAAAAGGTAAGCTTTTCTCGCCTTTGCCCTTGCAAACTGAAGTGCCGCGTCAGAGAGATCTAATAGCAAGCAAAGTCCGTCTCTTGTCAGCCACCGTTGATCAAAGATATGTTTTAATGAGCCTGAGCTTTGGAAAGCTGCGCTCACCACTCCCAATTGTGATTGGCAGCATGCGTAGAATCCTCAAAGCTACCCTAGGAAAAGTGTCCTTCAGCTCTTCATCATGAATGAATGGGAGAACTTGGAGAAGAAAGTGCTTCCCATGCGGCAGCATGTGACGATGGTTGTCCAGTTCAACATAGAGGTCTTTATCATTGACGTCTGAACGTTCCCCATGTGTCAGTGTCTGTACAATTGTTTGAGAGAGTTTCCTGTCTGCTGGCCATTTACTAAGGTCATATGATCCCCCCCTGCTCCTTTTGTTGTTTCATTTGTCTGAACCTTTCTTTGATGGACACTCTAACAGTGTCCACAAGCAAACAAAAGAACTCCTTCCTGAATTTTTCTTCCAAGCTTCCCATGACCTCATCTCTCCCTGGTAACCTAACTGTCTCTTCTTCTGATGAATATGACTTCTGGATGCAGGAAGCCCTGTGGTTGCTTCCTGCTCCCCACACTCTCAGTCCCACAGGGGGACATGCAGTAACATTTCGGGGGGGAGGGGTGAGTAGAATCTATGTATTACCACTTCCCCCCCATATTCCTCCACCAGGAGGAAACAGGGAGGCTCACCCCATTTCTGGTTGGGGTCAGGGCTCTCAGCCCCACGTCTGGTGGGACTCTCAGCGTGTGACCCCTACATAACCATGTTGCGACTCCTTTAGGAGGTCATAACCCCCAGTTTGAGAACCAGTGTTCTAGGAGGTTTGAGGAAAATGTAGTTCTCAAAGTCTGGAGGGTTCCATAAGATTCTACAAAGATCCAGAGTGTTGTGGGAGGTTAGTGAAAAATGAATCCACATATGAAATACTGGCAACATTTTACTTCAAACATTCTATTCTCCTTTTGTCTCTAACAACAGAAACAACGCCCCAAGCCTGGCACTGCCGGTGGTTGCCTGCCCCTCAATCCAGCCCTGGGTTTCAGCCCAAGTTAAAGCAGAACTTTGGGCTCTCACCCCCAGTACCAGTCAGGTCAGCTAGCCCATACATCAGACACCTCCAAATCTGGGTGAGAGGTTTTTACGTGTGAACAGCAGAGAGGTTACAGCTAAAATCCAGGTCAGATCTTGGGTTAACTCTGTAGTGAAGACATACCCTGAGTAACAGACTCTGTTACTTCTGTTCCCATAGCATTTCTTTACACAGGCTCATTTGGATGGGAAGAGACCTTTCTGGTGAGGTATCTGGTGTTTCCTGTTGCATTATGGCCAGGTTGAGTCCATTATTTCTACAATGTCCCTGAGAGTTGGGTGCCTTGTCTCACCTTGAATCTCTCCAGTGATGGTGATCCTGGTGTCTCCTGAACTGTTATTACAGTTCTAAATAATTTCCTAATATTTCCCTGCAGCTGTTTAACCTGTAACTGCTTGTTTGGTTCTCACTGACTTCTTGGATATTTCAGAAAAACAAAAAGTTCCTGTTTCTGATTTGGAGACCTGTTCAAGGCTCTGTTTCTCAGCAATCTGGGGATCTCTCTCTAACATCCTCACCCCTGAGGCTTGGGATGGGAAGGGTGGACTTCTATCAGAGAGGCAAAGTAGCGTCTTGGTTTGCAAAGGTGCCCACTGGGTCCCTGTCAGGAGCCCTGAGAATATGTTGCCCAGATATTCTGCTGCTTTAAAACCACACAACTGAAACCTATGCTGCAGTGTAACTATTTTGTGGGAGATAATTCAGTTGCCAGGCACATTATCTTGAGGACAATCAGGTTGCATAATTACTATAGGTAGGGGAGGAGGGGACAGTTATGGGGCAGAAGCCCAGAGAGAAAGGTGGTCCATCAGCTAAGATGTATCATTTCTGTATATACCTGGCATATGATGTGACAGGGAGTCATCGGAGAGCGATATGCACTTTCCTTCCCTCCTATAGACCCTGTCAGGGCCACCTCTGCAGCCTTTCCCAGCCCATGCTGGCTAGCAGCAAAGATCAAAGCTGGTAATTAAAACCAGCTTTCCCACTAGGCACCAAGCTGACCAGAAGACAAATCTTATCAGCAAAGGCCCTGTCTTAGGGAGCACCATTCTGTCTGTGCAAATCCTGTTTGCTTTGCTGTGAGTCTGGGAGCATCCCATTGCCTTCTGTAGAGACTGGACAGAAGAGGATGCTAGTTGGTTTTGTTTCTCCCTCTTTCCTGGCTTCAGGCAATTCAGGCCACATGCAAGGTTATCCTTGTGGAATTAAAAAAAGGCAATGCTGGCTCATTTTCTTCGGCTACTGATTGCTCTGCTAACCCACATCTTCTACACTGCTGGACTGGTCCTGCTAGTGAACACCAAAGCCTCTGTAAAAAATCAGCTGAGTGAGACCCCAGCATTGACTCCTCTGAGGTAATTACTGAAAGGATCAGAAGCTCTGTAGATAGATAATGATCTTATTTTTTTTCTGCTGGAATCCTCTCAGTCCTGTAGGATTCACTTTGCTCTCTCTGTCTGTCTAGCAAGGGTCTTACGCCACTGCCATCAAAATAGGTCTGAATGCCACTATCAGGTAGTGCCTCTTGTTGATACTGGACAATTAGTGTTTAGGGTGAATACCAGGGAGACACAGTATGCCTGATTTGCACATTAATAAGGTTTAATGTGTAAGGTTTTTTATAAATATATTAAATACAAAGCCTAAATTAACTACAATATATGATATTTATTAAGCTTAGAGAGCTAAGCAATTACTTAGAAGGTTGTATACAGGAACGGCTTATTTTAGGGGCCCCGACAGGGAGCAAGTAGAGTTTTTGGTTTGACTGGCAGTACTTTTTGCGGAGGATGCTTTTTTGTTTAAATACTGATTTTTTAAAATATTTTTATAAATAGCTTTTATTTAATTTTTAAAAAATGTATTATATATGCTAATTATTTGTATTGGTTTTTATTTTTGTAATGATATTTTATTTGTTTATGATAATTGAGGTTGTTAAAATAACTTTTGGTGATAGGAGGGTTGGTGTAAAAATATGCCCCTTGAACATCTGGAAGTACACTTTTTCATTGCCAAGGACAACTTCTTGTTCCCATCACCATTATTTATGTGCAACTAACTGCAAGCATACATATTGACTTGTTCTGTGCTGTGGTATGCAGAAACTGAGACATCTGCAGGGTTACTCAGTAGTCCTATTTATTTTTGTCAACTGGAAGATGTCATGCTACCAGGGGTCAGAATAGCCAAGCAAGTAACTGAAGCTATGCTAGGCCTGTTGCACAGTGGTCAAGCAACTCAAATAGTACTAGGCGGGTAGCCGTGTTAGTCTGTATACAGAAAAAGCAACGAGAGTCCTGTAGCACTTTAAAGGCTAATTAAATTTGTTAGTCTTTAAAATGCTACAGGACTCAAATAGTACTGGGCCTCCAACACCTCTTATAGATGTTTTTAAGACTCTAGGAAGCATGTTACTACGTTCACACTCAGACCTGGCTCTTCTCCCTGGGCTATCACTCCTTCTTCCTCTTTAGAGGCACAATCAAATCCTGCTCCCTGGGCCTTCTCTTCCCAGTGTTCAATCAGTTTCCCTGTAACGTGGCTATTCTAGCCTTTCTCATCCCTGTCTGTGTGAAATGACCCTGCAGGTCTTGCATTTGCCTCTCTGGCTGGTTATTGGCTGTGGTGTGGCACAATGCCAATCATCAGATGAAATGGAGGAAGGCTGGTCCAGTGGTTGGGGAAGCAGTCGGAGACCTGGGTTCAATTTCTGCCCCACCACAGACTTCCTGTCTGACTGTGCTCAGTTCCCCATCTATAAAATGTGGATAGTCCTTCCCTATCTCACAGGGGTGTCATGAGGGTAAATACATTGGAGATTATGAGCTGCTCAGATACTGTGCTAATGGTGTCCATATAAATACCTTATATGGTGTCCAGTGTGCACAACGGGAGACCTATTTATGCTCTTTCCATGCTCCTAGTCTGATGAAGTAACTTTATAACCTAATATTCCTCTTTGATCTTGGTTTCACTCCTATCTGCTACACTTGTGACTACAGGACACGTGTGCCATGGAGGGCTAGGTGTCTCCTGGCTTTGCGCACCACTCTGCGGTCTTGCCCGTCAGAAAATGACCCTGTCCCACTTCTCTCTCATACCTTTGTCCCCACTCCCTCCTCCATCTCTGATGCTTTCTCCCTGCCATCCTGCACGTCTTTGTGCTCACTTTAGATTGCAAGCTCCTCAGAGCCTATGTCTCTACATCATCTACAAGGTGCTAGTCAGTGTGGGAGCAGCCAGCATTGTTTTGTGTATGGGTGGTTGCCTGGCTGACCCACACGTCAAGCTGACCCCACTCCCAATGCCCTGCTTCGTTTGGGGTTGATCTTCAGGACCCTTTCTGTTTCCCCCAGGAACCATGCCACAGTGTGTGTGGCCGGCTGCCTATGTTTTGAATATCCCACAATAATTCTGGCCTTGTTTTGAATTTAGGGATGCCATGGATGCTGTGAGGCTCTTGTGGGCTGACAGAGACAAAGGATTCTTTTAGCAGCACACAGCACAGCTGGAATTGGCTCTCCCACCCTGACAGTTACTCCAAGGGATTTTCCCTGTTTGTAAGGTAAGAGGTGAAAACTTCATGTTCTTCAAGCAGGGTTTCTGCTGGGAGAATTCAGTGAGGTTAATTTCTCATCCTGGCTTCTCTCAGTGACCCAGTGTTTTCTCTATACCATGCTTATTCCCGAGGTGGTAAGTGTGTTTTATATTTTCTGTGACAGCCCTCACTGAGGTTCACTGCCCCAAGATTCCTGAGATTAAGACCTTCTTCTCTCCATCTTAGTGTGCACAGATCTGAAGCTGCAGAGCTTTACCTCAATTGCTTTCTTCACTGAGGCGGGCTATGGTTAGTTGTTGTGACTCATGATGAGCTAATGTTTGCAAAGAGCTTTCAAGATGAGACACTAAGTATTCTCTCAGCTGTAGGTATGGAGGTTGATGATGACTGAAACGGGTGATAAAGAAGGGCTCTGTTGCATTTTTTCCCAGTGGAAAAGCTTCAGTGTTCATCAGCAGCCTTCTTTCTAGTGCAATGCTTGTGGTTTATATAAATAAATAAAGAGCAAAATTAAAAGAGAGCAAAGCTGAATCACTGATGTTGCTCCAGTGTTCGTATAGTGGTATCATAAAATTATTAGCAATGCTAATATCTAGAGCCAAATTCTACCCTCACTTCCACCCTGTTGATGCTGAAGAAACCTACATTTAATGCCAGAAACCTTGCCAATTATTGCTCAGTTTCCAGTTTCTGGGTGAAGTTATTCAGTAGGTGCTAACATTCAAGCTCTAGTAGCATTTCTTCTCTCCTAGTGTTCTGGAGGCATCAAACAACATGACATGGCCCAGAAACAGCTCTGCTGGCTCTAATGGACAACCTTCTCCTGGTTTTGGACAAGAAGCAATCCTGCTATCTCATCAGAGAGTGCTGTGCTGATAATTCACAGTGGAGATATTGTGGATGTGAATGTAGTAGTATTCAGCTGGATTCACTCATTCCTGTCAGACAGATCCCATGGAGTCATGGTGGATATTGTTACCAAAGGTCCTATCTTGTCTACTTCCACAAAGCTGTTGTACTCTCTCCCCTCCATTTTAACACCTAATTGAGGCTCTTTGTGGTATCTTGCCATCTCCCCAGACTTTCTTGTTACCAAAGTTACCACTTGTTTCTGAATGGAGCGGGTCTCAGAGCCCAAGCTCAAAACTGGGTCAAGAGAGACCCCATAACAGAGTATCCCAAACTTCAGTGCACTCTCCTGCAAAGTGGGAGCCTACGTTCAAATTCCTTCTCCACATCAGGCAGGGGTAGGGAATTGAACTGCAGTTTCCCACATCCTGGGTGGGTGTGCTAACCCCTGGGCTAAAGGTTATAAAGGAGGTCACTTTGTCCCCTGAACTGACTCAATTTTTTTTACTTTTTGATTTGTTGAATAATTGATTCTCGTTTTAACCAAAAATAAACTTTTTCTGGGATTGCCAGTGAACTGAAAAATCTATTATTTGCCCAACTCTGCTGTGGAATTCTTTTGTTAGAAGAGATCAGAATGATGCTGTTTAGTCTTATTTGAATTTCCCAAGGGAGCTTTCCCTAAAGAATAGAGTTTGTAAACAGCATCCCCCACTCCCAAACTGAATGGAAATTTACAGTCACAATCCCTTGTTCACAGGAGAATGAAGAAAAATAACACCATTTTTTTTTGTTTTACAGCATTTAGATTCCAAGGTGATACTAGCATATGTCTTAAAAATACCTTTGGTAGCTACAGACATCTGAAACCAGAATGAAATTAGACATATAATTACAATTGGCCATTTGCATGTGCAATTATTGCAATTGCACATGCAATCCCAGTAATTCTACATTCAAATTAGGTGAGCAGATGTGTAGGTATTTTCTCCACAGCATCTATCTACATAACAGGGCCTCTGAAAACTTGTTCTGTTTTCTACTCTGTTATTAATTAGTTTGTTTTCATTTTGGTAGCTTTTCCTGGAGAATGCCATGCCTGCATTACCATCACAATCCCTGAACCTCCTCAGGCAGGGGTTAGAGCATTCATAGTCCATATGCTGAGTCTAAAGGGGCTTTCTTACATGGCATCCTATGTTGTGATGGTAAGAGACAATTCAAGGGAAGGGATGTTCAATGACATTAAAAGGTAGCAAATTTTAAAACGGACACATGACATGCAATGAGACTGTGAATCTCATTGCCACAAGAAGTTGTTGAGGCCAGGACATTAGCCAGCTCAGAAAAGGGATTGGATATTCTTTATGGCTCTCAAGATTATACGGAGTTACAATAGTTAATGCTAACACATTTTTGCAAGAATGTCTGATCCCAGCTTCAGGATTGAAGCTGATCAGAATGAGACCTAATGTGGGGGGCAAACTATCCCACATTTGCCAACTGCAGGGTTCTGACATTTTCTTGTGAAGCATTTGGTGTTGGCCACAGTTGGAGACAGGATGCTGGAGTAGATGGACCTTGGGTCTGATCCAGTCTGGCAATTCTTATGTTCCCATGACAAGGGTCACATAGTTATAATGCAAACCACTGAGAAGTATTCCAGAAATGTCTACACTACCACTCAGGTTGATACAACGTCGCTCAGGGGTGTGAAAAAGCCAACCCCTTGAACTTTTACAAGTTACAGCTTCCTTAGTGCTGTCCACACTATTGCTATGTCAGTGGGAGACACTCTCATGCCGACATAGCTTCCACCTCTTGCAGAGGTGTAATAATTATGTCCATGGGAGACAGTGCTCTGGTCGGCACATCTTCACTAGACGTACTACAGTGATGCAGTTGTGTCAGTGTAGTGTAGACTAGCTCGATCTGCCTCTGACAGCTCTTCATTAACTCAAACTCATTCTGCCCTCATCTGTATACATTCAAGGCCATTGACTTCAGAGGGGCTAACTGAGTGTAACTGGGGAGACAATTTAGCTCCAAAATGGAGCTTCTTAGCTTTCCTGCCAAACCCTCTCCCCTTTCTTGCCTATCTCTCTCTCACAATAACTCCATTATTTTTCTGTGTCACCCAGGGCCTTCAACATTGGCATCATCTTAGAATTCTCTCTTTCCTTCTGCTGCTCATGTCTAGGCCTTTTATTATTCCTGTCACTCCTTCCTCCACAATATCTCTATGATCTCCCCTTTTTTCTTGCCGTATTTGCTAACATCTTGGTTCATGTTTGATTGTCTCTCACCACAGATACAGTGACTGACAGGGCTTAAATTCTGCCGGAGTGGAGCTCCTATAAATATTTTCAAACATTGACTCCAGCCTGATGCTGTTGTGATTCTCAACTGGGAGTCCATGGTCCTTTGGGGAGCCACAACTACAAGCCAGTTTAAGGGGGTCCATGGAGTCCCACAGGGCTGAAGCCCCAAGCCACAGTTTCTCCTAAGAGGCTGAAGCCCTGAGCCTTGGTGCACCTTGTGGAGAATCGGGGGGGGGGGATGGTTGGCTCTGGGAAATACTCTGAGAATTTAAGCCCTGGTGACTGACTGACACTCCTTTTTGGGCCTTCCTAACTCTCATTCACACTTTCTATCTTTTTTCCACCCTAATTCCCAGCCCACCCTAGCCTTCATCCAATTCTTTCCCCCTCAGAGCTTTCTTGTCCTGCTCCTATGTGTTTGTGCTGCTCAGGCATCACAAAATAGCCAGAAGCCTTCCCTAGTGGGGTAGCTGGGGACTTCCTTGGTATAGAGGAATCCCTAGGTGGCATAAAACTGGTTTTGTCACCTATTTGCAGCCCTTGTGATATAGGGGGTGCACAGTTACAGCCCCATAGAAACTAATAACACTCTCTGAACTGCAAAGCTGGTGCTGATGGCACATAAATCCTATCCTAAAGATGGACTTTAGCCACCAACTAGAGCAGAGCTCAATAAGCAACATGTGGAATGGCTTGATCAGGCGTCACTGAAGCCTCAGAAATGATCCTTTCCTTCAGGAAATGGCCCCGAGGGAGAATGAGTACCTGGAGCAGAGAGGCTCACCTTGTAAAAGCCAGTGCTTGAAATAAATAAGACTAGAGTTGTGTAGTGTGTGGTGATTGCTACCTGACATTTTGTAATGAGCGCCCTCTGTTTGCAGATCAGAAACCCTAGAGAGCTGCTGTCAACGCTCCTGAGTGGCTTGCATTCATCAGACACCCGGGTTGTAGTGCAGGCCATTGATACCATGCAGAGATTTAAGCCTGAGGTGAATGACCAGACCTGTTTAGTGTTCATCACCATTGGTGGGGGCTATTGCAGATTATTTGATTATATAAGTAAGGCAACAGGTGTGCGCAAACGTTTGTAAACTGGGAAGCACCTGTGGAGGCACCAGTACATAGACCCCTACATAGCCACATTCATTCATGTAGATTAGGAATGGAAAAGGCCTACTTGATCACAACTAGTCTGTGCCCCTGAGCAGAACTCTTCTGTACAGGACATGTGGTGATTAGAACACAAGAAATGGGTAGATTTAGGAGGCTCCCAGGTTTGAAAATGTTGGCCTTAGCCCACAGATTTTATAACTGACAAAGATAACAAAAAAAGTCATTTATCATTTGTTTGCTGTCTTTAATGTAAGAAGGGATGGGGGGAAAAGGGAGGTAAGAAGGATTCTAATTCAGCTGCCTTCAAAATACAGCACCACAACATCATAGGCATGCCAGGGGATCAACTCTTGCCCTGAGAGAACATAGAAACAATATAAAGGTTAACGTGATGACAGCATATTCAGGTTTTAATTTATTCCTTAGTGTCTCTATGTCGCAGATCCCGAGCTGTGAAGTAGGGATGATAGCACTTTTCTACCTCACGGGAGATGTTAGGCTAAATACATAAGACTGTCAGATGTTCAGATATTACAGTAATAGGGCCATATAAGTACGATATATAGATAAACAGATAGATGAAAAACTAACAATCTTTTGTCAGGGTATCTTTTTGTAAGCACATGCCAATTGCGACAGAATGAACTGAAAATGTCAGGGACTGAGACCCATCCTCTCAAAACGTATTTATTATAAGGGTGGAGGGGAACATTATGATTATTTAGTCTGACCTCTTGCATAAACAGGCCATAAAATCTCTTCCAGTAATTTCTGCATTAACCCCAGTAACTTGTAGTTGTACTAGAGCCAACCTATCTTCTGTCATTCAGCAAAGGAGGCTATTATACACTCCTATGCCATCTGCCAGTTCGGGGACCTGCTAAACAGCACTGACAGAAAGAAAAAGGCTAATCCAATGGATGAAGCTGTCAGCAGTTTAGTACCCTTGCTCCTCCACCTCCAAGATGAGGATGAAGATGTAGCTCAGGTAAGTCCTCATAATTGTTACCTTTCTGGAGCTCTAAGAAATCTCATTCTCAGTATCTTCTCTCCCATTAGCCTGCAGGACATATTCCAGTGCAATCTGCTCCACACCCTGTCATGCTAATGCTTTACCAGACCAACCTTTAATGACTAAAATCAGCTGCTATGACTCTGAATACGCAGAGGGGCAGATTTGTTTTACTTTTCAGGACAGAACTTCTCTTTAAGTTCTGGTCATACGTCCTTACTGAAGAAAGGATCACAGAGTAGGTGGGTCTTTGGCCTTTAGTGATAGGAACACAGAATGTCAGACCCTCAGTAACTTTTTAAGTATCTGATCCTTTATTTAGGAGTACCTGCATTTGCTGATTACCTGAGGAATCTGTCTAAAGCACTTCTGAAAAATTATCACTAGGGAATGGGAAATGTAAGAGGAGATAGGTTTGTGCAATTATTTTCCTATGAATGACAGCTTGGTGAGGCAAGTGGACATGGCCATCCTGATTCCTAGGAAGTCATTACCTGAGGTTTATATATACTGTGTGTGTGTGTGGGTGGTAGTGACAAGTTGTGTACATTTGTCAGGGGGATTTAGCAACCATTGGCACTTCCAGGCATATAATTAGACACAGATGTCTCCTCTTTTCCCATGTGCTGTAATACAGTGGGATTTTAGAAATGAAGATATGTCACAGTATGGTTTTATCTATATTCATGTAACAGAGCATAAATAAAAACTCCATAAACAAAACTTGGGGCTTTGTTTTCTCAGGCTTTAGTTGCCATGGATCATATCCATGTGTTGCTGTAGTGAAGAGTAATTTATTAGCTTTTAAGAAGTGACATTAGTGCCAAGGGCAGGTGTTGGTGAGTTTCTGTATTCACCCACAGAGTCAGTTCAGCATGGGTGATGGCAGCGCAATCTACATCATGCTGTCCTGCCAATATTTCTCAACTGATGTAGAGGGGTGATCGGAGTAGCTGTGTCACCAGTTTCTTCTTTGAGTGCTTGCTTATGTCCATTCCAAGCAGGTGTGTGCATGCCACGTGCACAGTTTGCTGGAAAGCTTTTCCTCAGAAGCACTCGTAGGGTCTGCTCTAGGGCTCCCTGAAGCCACATCTCTATGGCGCTCTATTTAGGGGCTTGCCAACCCTTTGGCCCCTCAGTTCCTTCTTGCTGCCTCTGATGGTGCTCTTGCCTAGCAAGTGCTTCTCTCCAATGGTTTTTCTTATCTAAGTACCTGTAAATGGTTTGTAGTTTGTTCAATTGACTGCTAATAGTTAGTACAGTAGGACAAGTGCCCGATTATCGGGTGGTTAACCTCCCCTTCCCTCCCGGACGGGGTATGATGGACTTTAAGTCCTGCAGCTCCTGCTTGAAACCTATGCCAAGGGACGACCCACAGTAGGCCTGTCTCAAGTGCCTTGGGGAGTCCCATTTAAAGGACAAGTGTAAGATCTGCAAAGGTTTCAAGCCAAGGACTCAGAAGGAGCGCAGTCAGCACTTAAACTTTTTGCTCATGGAGGCTGCTCTCTAACATGCAGAACAGAGAACAGGTTCATCAGCATCGGTTCAGAGTGCTCTGGCCTCAACAAAGGCCACCAAGGAAGGAGTCGGCACCGAAGGAACCCCAGCACCAGTAGGCCTCCCTGATATGGAAGGGGTCTTGGCACCGGTCCCCAGTACTGAGAGACTTGGCTTGGGTGGAGAAGCGGCATCGCTCATGTTCTCTGGTGCCACAGAGAAGGAGCGAGGGCAGAGGCCTTGCCCAAGTCTAAGCCAGGGGAGGCAGCAAAGATTTGTCCCATGGCAGGACACTGGAGTCTGCAGTTTTCAACCTCAGTGTCATTGATTCTGGGCCAGAGCAGGGCCGCATTGAGTCCGGCACTGGTGCGCTCCCTGCCGGGGGATAGGGAGGAGGAGGAGGATATTCAACTTCCCTCCACCCCAGAGGCTTTCAAGTTAGCCAGAGACGTTATTGAGGAGACAGCTCTGCTGCCCCAGCTGCCTCTGCGTGCCCACCCTCAGCAACATAATCTGGTACTGAGGAGACCCACGGTAACGTCCTGGGGCAAGCCGGCCATGAGGTCAAGTTCGAGATCACCATGGCACCAGTCACTGGCACCACGTGGCACTGCCCCCCCACCCCCCATGGTCACTGAGGAGTCACCAGCACCATGTGGAACTGCCCCCCTGTGGTCACTGAGGAGTGAACAACTCTCATCAGACTCTGAGGCGGAGTCCTGCACCTCGCATAGAAGCTGGTACTGCAGCAAGCAACAGGGAGATACGAGAGGTACTGCAGAAAGTGCAGCTGTTTGTGGTGCTGTGGGCTCCGTGACTGTGTTGGACACCTTGGGCATAACACCAGGCCCAAGGGTCCTCTTTCCCAAGATTCCACTCTCTAGCCTTTGCTACAAGGGGTTGACCTTCCCATTTGGCAGTGAGTGCATCGCGTGGTGCCATAGAGAGGTCAGACCCCCGTCACCGAGGCTGACTGCTCATTATCTGGGTATTTCGTCCCAGTCAGAGCTCCTAAGTGAGAGTATCTATGAGAGCTGAGAGTGGTACATCTCTCCTGTCAGGCCTTCCAAGAGCATATGGAAGGCAAGGTGGTATCGGTCCTCTCAGACAACATGACAGTGATGTTTTATATCAACAGACTGGGTTGAGCTCACTCCTCTCCCCTGTATCGAGAGGCCCTCAAGCATTGCTTGATCGATACACCTAGAGGCTTCGTACCTGCCAGGGGCCCAGAATATGTTGGCAGACAACCTCAACAGATCTTTTATTATGTATGAATGGTCCAGCCGTTCGGACATGTTGAACACAATCTTCCAGAAATGGGGAATTCCCTAGGTAGACCTGTTTGCCACAAGGTCCAACAGGAAATGCATGCTATTTTGCTCTTTTCAGAAGCACAGCCTGGGATCGATAATGGATGCCTTCTTCATCCAGTGAACTGGCCAGTTATTCTATGCCTTTCCACCAACCCCACTTATGCTCAGGGTCCTGCTGAAGCTCAATGGGATAGGGCATCAGAGATCCTCGTAGCCCTGGTTTGGCCTCGACAACCCTGATACATCTTGCTACTCAGCCTCTCAGTGGAGAATCAGATCACTCTGCCACTGCTTCCAGACCTCATCTTGCAGGATCACGGGACTTTGCTCCATTCCAACCTCAGATCCCTTCACTTCATGGCCTGGAAGTTCCATGGTTACATCCCATGGAACTTTCATGCTTGGAATGGGTATGGGAGGTGCTCCTGGGTGATAGTCATCCACAAAGGCAACCTTTCTGACTATTCAAATGGAAAAGGTTCTCTGCATGGGCTACCCACAGGGCCATCCAGGCTCCGTGGGCCCCAATTCCCGTTATCCTGGACTACTTATTGTATGTAAAGCAGTCTGGCCTTGCGCATTCTTCAATCAAGATGCAGCTTGCGGTGATCTCAGCCAGTGGATGGGTGCTCTGTTTTCGCTAATGCAACGGTCTCAAAGTTACTGAAAGGCCTGGATAGACTGTACCCTTCCTCTCACTAACCAGTCTCTCCATGTGATCTCAATCTCATCCTCTCAAAGCTGACGGGACCCACATACATGCATCATGCTCCCTATTATATTTGTCATGGAAGGTGGTGTTCCTTGTAGCTGTCACTTTGGCCAGGAGGATCTCCAAACTCAAGGCACTCACATCAGAGCCACAGTACACTGTAGTTTTTAAAAACAAGGTTCATCTACATCCCCTCCCAGCATTCCTGCCGAAAGTCCCATTTCCACACAAATCAGGATATCTTCCTTCCGGTTTTCTATCCTAAACCGCATACCAATGACCGTGAATGTAGACTCCACTCTCTGGACATTAGGAGGGTGTTGGCTTTCTATATAGAAAGAACCAAACCATTCAGGAAAACCACCCTGCTCTTCGTGGTCCTGGCAGAAAGGATGAAAGGTCTTCTGATTTTTCCCAGAGGATTTCCTCATGGATTATGTTGTTCATTAGAGCCTGTTATGAATTAACGAAAGTACCAGCCCCAAAGCTCACGGCCCATTCAATGAGAGCCCAAGCCGCCTCATCAGCCTATCTGGCTCAAGTTCTGATTCAGGACATCTGCAGAGCAGCTATGTGGTGCACTATCCATACTTTCATAGCTCATTATGTGATCAGTCAGCAAGCCAGAGATGACACTGCATTTGGAAGAGCAGTTCTCCAGTCTGCAGTTCTCTGACTCCGACCCCAGTGCCTAAGTCTAGCTGGGGAATCACCTGCTTGGAATAGATATGAGCAAGCACTTGAAGAGAAGATGGTAATTTACTTGTAACTGGTGTTCTTTGAGATGTGTTGCTCATGTCCATTCCAAGACCCACCCACCTACCCCTCTGTCGGAGCCATCTGGCGAGAAGGAGCTGATGGATTGGCGGGTCGGCAGGCCCCTAAATAGAGCGCCAGAGAGGGGCTATGCCGGGGCAGTACAGCTGACTCTATGGGTGCTTCTGAGGGAAAATTTTCCAGTGAACTGTGCATGTGGCACGCACACACCTGCTTGGAATGGCCATGAGCAACACATCCTGAAGAACACCAGTTACAAGTAAATAACCATCTTTTCTTTAATGCTTCGACTCCATACTGAGACTGTGATAAGGGGGCCAATTTGTGCCTGTTGTGAGGGGGGTTGTGACATGGATACTTGTCCATTCAGAGTTGACTGAGGCCCCCAGCTTACTACAGGAGCACACAGGCCTCTGAACAGTCATCAGATGCTAACAGCTTTCCATCATTACTACTATTCTGGACTGGTTTTGAACCAGGGGCCTAGAGGCAAAAGACTTCATAACGCATTGGATGGGGAGAGTAGAAATCTATATATGTTTGTGTAAAATCTGTAAGGACTTGGGGCCAGTTTTTAAGTTAAAAAACAGTCTTTCTAGCCCTGGTTTTAAGTCTCAAGTCTTTTTGACCACCTTTAAATAGCTTAAGATACAGCTCATTGTACAAGCCTTCCATGAATGGCAAGCTCTTGCATCTCTTTGTTGCTTACCTTTTGGATAAGTTCCTGTAAATACTGAGGCTGCTCAGCAATGGAGTACACCAAACCCCTAAGATGCCAGTAGCGTACCAGGTATTCTTCAACTTGCAGGCAAGCACGGTAGGTGCTTCAGCAGGCAGGCCTGGTGGGTCCCAGTAACCACTCAGGCAAATGGTTAAGTCAAAGTGAAAAGGTAATTTACTAGGCTGAAAAGGGGGAAGGTTGCAGATACCTTCGTGCAGAGGGGTAGAGAGCTACTGTTCAAAATGAGCAATAGCATTTCTTGTTTTGGGTCCACGGGATAGTCTAGTTGAGAGTCAGGCTCTTTAGGCCTTGTGCCTGGGGTGCCTTCACAGTCCAGTCTCTATTCAAGGAAATAGGCACTTGTAGGTTTCAGGGCCCCTCTGCACTGACTCCCTGCCCAGTCTCTGCTGCTCTCCTGTAAGTACCACACAGACCTGCACCTAGCTGTAAAGTCCGCCAGTCACAGTTTGTTCCATACACAGCCCTGTATACAGTTCCTGGGGATGCTTCTCTCCAGCTCCTGGCTAGCCTTGTGGCCGCTGCTGCTGTTCCAAACCGAGCCCGGATATTTCCTGGTTCAGGACCTTTCCCTTTACCTGGCCAGGATAAAGGGGATGTGCAGTGGAAAGGGGTAGGGGGCTGATTGGACTTGTAGTCCCTTCTTAGTAGGGTCATCACATTCCCTTGTGTCTAAGGTGAGCTAGTTTGGATCTGCAGTGGGTTGTGGAATACATTATTGTTTTGGGGGGAGAAAAGTTCATGGCTATTATATCTACACCTTGAAAAGTCCACTCAGGTACTACAGTGTTTGTGACTCCATAAATGTTAATGCTAATCATCAGCATTGCTATAATTAATAAAACTGTGTGTCAGCTAGTGTAGTACAGGAAATACAAATAACATTCCAGTGAGCAAAATTCTTCATATTCTGATAGAAATTCCATGGTGCAGTTAAAATGCCAATAGATTTTGCCCACACTCCCTAAAGATATCTGTTCTCCTTAGCTTCTCAACAAGCCTCTTGAGCTTTTGGTCCCCTGGGGATAGTAGGGTTGGCTCTATTGTCATCTCACTGTGCTTGGTAGATTTGCACCAGTGGTTTTCAAACTTTTTGAGCTGACTTTGACTTACAATTTTTGTCATGCTTGTCCAATGCAGACAAAAATAGACATATGCAAAAGTATGCTTGATAGCCTATTCATAAACCTGAGAGACCTTACTAGAACTTTAATTGCATTGCCTACATGTGTAAGTTTCAAATACACAGATACTTAATGTGAAGGGTGTGCCTGTTTCTCTGCAGACAGTTTATCAATTTGTGGGAAGATTTTTGAAACCGACACCCTGAGATTGTCCTCCACTGTAGTCTTGAACAGTACTTTGTTTTTAGCACAGCCAGCGCAGAGAATCTGATCTTGCACAAATAAGAAACCAAACTGTAGAAAAGCTTTGATTGCACGCTTTGACAATACTGGATATTCTGAGCCAACTTTCAATCAAAAATTCCCCAAAGACTGTTTTTTAAATTGAATTTCTAGTGTCCTATCACTCTGAAGTTCAATCAGCTTCTCCTTGAATGTCATTTGCGAGATGGGACAATGTTACTGCCTCAGCTACAAAAGGTTGGATAAATCCAGTCATTCAGCGGTTTGTTTCCTGTGGGGAAAATATTTATTCAAACAGGCTCTGAGAGAAGTCAAGTGATTCTTGATTGGCTCCACAATACTCAATAATTCAGATTCTGTCTCCTTGATAGCATCAGCATGGGAATGGATAGCATGGGAATGGAATGCTTAAACCAGTTATGGTCTTTGCAGTGGCACAGGAGCTGGCAAACACAGCTGAAAACGGGAGATTGAGTGGACCTTAAGGGCAGTGGGTGAGTTTTGTGGAGTTCTGTGTCTTTGGTTTTATTTTGTTTTCCTTCCGTTTGCAAGAGCTAGTACTAGGTGGTGTACTGAGATCAGCTGACCCTAATTAAGGGCAAGGCTTCCCTAATTAGGGGGCCTATAAAGGCAGCCACTCAATTAGGCAGCGGCAGCACAGGAGCCAGCAAACAGAGCTGAAAACAGGGGAGTTTGAGTGGGAGTTTGGGGAGGGAGTGTGTGGTGTTCTGATATTGTTGGGGTACTTATTGGGGGTGGTTTTGGTGGGATTTTTTGTTTTTGTGTCTCTCACTGACAGGAAGTAGGGGGAAAGGCTATGACTGATATAGAGGCAGTAGTGGTACTCACTCAAGCGGTGGAAAAGGCAATGGAGATGACTGGCTGTGGAAGCTGCAGGATGTACATGATCCTGGAGGGGGTACCTCAGAAGAACTTTGTTTGTATGAAGTGCCGCCTCCAGAGAGCTGATGGAAGATAGACATAAACTGGCCATCAGGAAATTTAGAATTGAAACAGGTTTCTAACCATCAGAGAAGTGAAGCTCTGGAACAGCCTTCCATGGAGAGAAGTGGGGGTAAAAAACCTAGCTGGCTTCAAAACTGAGCTTGATAAATTTATGGAGGGAATGGTATGATGAAACATCTTAGTTTTGCAATTGACTGATCTTTGATTACTGGTGGTAGATATGCCAATAACCCTAGATATGCCCTAACCCTAACATCCCTATGAAGGGATGTTAGATGGGGTGGGTTCTGAGTTATTACAGAGAATTCTTTCTTGGGTGTCTTTCTTTCTTGGCCACATGCTTAGGATTTAACTGATCACCATATTTGGGGTTGGGAAAGAATTTCCCCCCAGGGCAGATTGGCAAAAGCTCTGGGGTTTTTTCACCTTTCTCTGTAGCATGGAGCATGGCTCACTTGCTGGTGGATTCTCTGTATCTTAAAGTCTTTAAACCATGAGTTGAGGACTTCAGTAACTCAGTCATAGGTTAGAGGTTTGTTACAGGAGTGGGTGGGTGAGGTTCTGTGGCCTGCGTTGTGCAGGAGGTCAGACTAGATGATCATATTGGTCCCTTCTGACCTTAGAGTTTGAGTCTGAGATCTAGGTTTCCCTTGAACACTGATATCTTGTTGTGCAAGTCAAAAATAGTACTTTCCACTCCTTGCAATGAGACATTTAGAGAATTCAGTTTGTCAGAAATATCAGCAAGTTAAGCCAAAAGCACAAGCCAGCAGGGATCACAGTGTGTCTGCGTTGCTGAAATTCAAATCCAATATAAAAAGTCTAACTTCATTTCTCAGTTCATAAACATGTTGCAACCATTTCCCCCTGGATAGCCACTTGATTGCAATTGAGAGATCAGCCGTGACTTGATATTTTTTGACATGTCAATGTTTGGTGACTGACTGCATTTGTCCTGCAAATGTCAATTGCAGCTGGGAGAATCAGTTTTCCCCAAATGTGTAAGGCTTTTTATTTTTGGCAATGTGGTGTGTAACTTGAGATGATGCTTTTAAAGTACTGGAAGGGTGGGTAGCACATTTTTAATCGTGTTTTTTTTGTTTGTTAATTTCTTGTCGCTTTCGAGCGAAAAAACCCTGTTCTTTCCTACCAGATTGCTATGTTTTGTTTCTAAATGGCCTCTTAATTTTGTTGGCTTCAGGCTATTGTTTGCTAAAGTTGCTGCACACACTATACACTGAGGCCTAATTTCTCCACTAACTGTAATAGAAATGAAACCAAAATCCAACTACACTTCATTATATTTTCTTGTTTTTGCAGTGATTTTCTCTTAATCAACGTTAGCCATTTCAGCTTCTGGCTTTCATTTTGGAACACCACCATCTTTTGGCAGTAAGCACCCATCCATTTTTCACCACACAATGATAAGAAAAAATATCAAACTCCCCAGTAAGCACAGATCAATTGCTTGTTGTAAGGACAACACATGATACTAAACAGGAAAGGGAAAGATAGCTGTTGCTGTAGAAATGATTGGCTGGCAGAGAGGCTCCCTTTGTCAGCCCCTAGTGGCTGGTGGTGGCACTTCCTCTGTCAGCCCCAAGCCTGTGGGGCTTCATGCTTTCAGCTCGGGGGCTGTGGAGGTTAGTGCCCTAAGCCCTGTGGGGGCTCCAGATGTGAGTCTGGGGTGGCAGGGCTTCTCGCTCTCCACCCAGGGGCAGTGGGAGCTTCCTGCTGGGAGCCCCAGTGGGGTGAGAGCTCCAGCTGTGAGCCTGGGGCAAGAGGGCTTCCTCGCTCACAGCCCTGTGATGGTGGAGGCTCCCGCTTTGAGTCCGGCACCAGTGGGGCTTCCCTGCTTTCAGAGACTGATGTGGCCGGGGTCCCCCGCACACCCTGCAATGTTCCTCAATGACCCTCAGGGGGGTGTGCCACATACTTTGAAGACCTCTGATTTACATGGATATATCAGTGCCCGGGGAGTAGAATGTGGTGTTCTGTCTATTGAGTTTGTTCCCCTTGGATTTCTCAGATAGGCGAGAATGTGAGTGCAGAGGCAACTGTTCTGCAGCAGATTTCAGGGCACTAATGGGATCTAATTCATACTCTGGTTGGGACCTCTCTTTCTAGTGAATTGTTTCAGAGCTAGAAGACCTGTTGAGTGACCCTGGTGCCTCAATGAGGAGAGTCGCTTTTCAAACAAAAGAGCGTCTCGTTCAGGCATTGTTAGATGCTCATCAGAAGGTATCCGAGACAGCCTATAATGGTTTTACATACACCATCAGAGGAACATACATGTTCCCATTTATGGGGGTTCTGCATAAGACCCTGGTAAGTGTGGATGAGTGAAAAGCAGAATTAATAGATATTGAAGAGATTGTAAACCCCTTCTCCCTGAGCAGACTGATGAACAAAGGTTAGGGTCAGAAACAGGCAGTTGGTATGTTTTGTATTCAATTTTTAACCCTTAGGACACTGACCAGTTCTGAGATCTTTTACGTCAGCAGAACTGGCTGGTGTTGTGAGATAATGGGAATTCCCAGACTTTGCGAATAGGCATGCATGGGCATTACTTCTGGAGATGATGAGGTCTAGCTTCCCAGCCAATTCTGGTGAAACCAGAACAAATTCCTGGCTCCTACAGAAGTGTCTGGGATACACAGTCTGTCCTACTAAACTCTGTGCAGTTCTTTAGAAGTTTGTCTTGAGGCCCTGTGTTCTCAGAGGGCCCAGAACTAGAGTAGCAGTTGTTCCTGCATGTTAGGACTGGGAGCATCAGCAGAGCTGTGATGCGGATGTGGGGTTCAGGACTGGAACAGTGGGGTGGGACACATACCAGGATGAAGGTGCATTAGCATAGCAGTGGGAGGAGACCCAGAGCTGGAATAGTTGCATCTAGTGTGCAAGTGCTGGGTGGGGTTGGCGGCCTGTGCTATACAGGAGGACAGACTTGATGGTCTAGTGGTCCCTTCTGGCCTCATACTCCATGACTATGACTTTACAAATAGAGCAGCTGTGAGTCAGAAATTGGGGCATTGGTAAAACTGTAGAGCCCAGGACTAGAATAGCAGAAGGTGCTGCAGCACAGGCAAGAATGGCTCTGCTAGAGCTGTACGCTGGAAGCTTGCAAACCATGTACCTGCACCATACTTGAGTCTCGACAGTTCTGTTACATCCTCATTCTCAGCAGCCTCCTCCGTGATCCTGGTCAGGCCCAGAGATTCAAACGAGTGTCTGTTATATCTTCCTTCCCCACTTCTTTGTGTCTCCAGTGGGTATTTCCTCTTGTCTCCCCACTAACTCTTTGCTGTTCGTGCCTGTAGGTATGACTTTGCATAGTGATTGCAGTCACTCCAGCTCTCGGAGGAGATGGAGCCCTCTGAGACCCAAAGGAATCACTGACCTTTCAGCCTTACAGCAGAGCAATCCTCTCCGAGGCTGAGTAGCTGCTCCAGTTTCAACAAGGCATGAGAAATAAGTAGTTTTGGGGAGACACCCTGATCAGTAGGGGATAGACATGGACAGCTTAGCAAGGAGAGGAGTCCATCAGCCTCACTGATAGCACCGTGGGAAGCTGTCATCAGGTTGTGGTGTTGGGGAAAAGGGGAGCTTAGTGATCAAAGGGGGGCTCCAAGCAGGAGAGGAAATAGCATCTGCAAAAGACATCTTGCATGCAGCCAGCCATGTGTTTCATAATCAGAGTGAGTGGTGGGAATATACAGGATCCCCATAGCTCTGTGTGAGAGTGAGAGTGGGGCGAGGGGGTGAGCTGTTAACTGGAGGTATAAATACAAATGTTCTCCTGTGCTGTTTCTGTGCTTAAGGTCTTCGTCTTGGTGTGCGCGCACCTGGGGTCTCCTGTCTCACACTGAGTGAGAGCACTGGATTCCTTGTGCTTTGTGTGTGTATGTGCATGCCCATTTGGATATGGGTGGTCCCTTGTCACATGTCGGTGAGGTTCTTAGCATTGCTTCTGTCATCCCCTTTGTTCCCTGCACAGGTCTGCCTGCCCTCATGTGATGGTTTTTTCATGAGTTGAGGAGAAATGGAAACTGGAATCTTGTTCAATAAGACTGGTTGCCAGGTGAGCTGAGCAGTTGTGTGACTGACTGCCTCCTGATATAACAAGGTCCAGAATTCTGGTCAACTCTTCTGAAACCAAGACAAATCCTTGCCTTCTGTAGAAGGGTTTTGGAATACAAGGCCTTTCCCACTAAATGCTTAGAATAGCAAAGGCTCCTGCAGGTTCAGATTGGGGAGCAACAGGTGAACGGGAGGATGCTGGGTGTTGGTTAATGACTGGAATACCAGGAGGTGCTACATATCAGAATGGAAAACCATGAGCAGACCAGTCCAGGGAAGCAGGACTTGGAATAGCAAAGAGAGCTGTAGGTCAGGATGGAGTAGGACTGAATGAGCAGAAGGTGCTGCAGGTCAGGAAAGAATGGCACCAGCAGAGCTGTATATTGGAAGCTTGCAAACCATCTGCCTGTGTGATAGCTGGTTCTAGCCTGTTCGGGTAATCTCTCACCCTCAGGAGCCTCCTCAGAGACCCTAGGCAGCCCCAGAGTTGAACCCGAGTCTGTTTTATCATCCTTCCCAATTTCTTTAACTCTGCTGGATATTTTGTCTTTTCCCCCACTAACACTTTGCCATTCGTGCCTTTAGGCATGACTCTGCCTAGTGGTTCCAGTCCCTTCAGCTCTCCGAGAAGATGAAGCCCACTGAACCCAGGGGGAGTCGCTGACATTCCAACCTGAGGGACAGCAAAGCAACCATGAGCTCTGAAGCTGAGGAGCTGCTCCCCAAGCTGTGGGTAATGAACAGTGTTCGTGGGGGCAGCACAGCAGGGAGAGGAGTCCCCAGAGGTAAGACCAGAAATTGTCTCTCTGCTTGCAAATGGGGATGCTGTCGGGGGATGTGAAGGAGGGCATGGACAGCACAGCAATGAGAGGAGTTACCAGTGTACAGACACTAGGCAATGGAAATAGCACCAGCTTTGATGTATCCAAACTGTGTGTAATGATGGTTTGTGCTCTTGTGGTGATGCTGTAATGTGTGCATGTAGTGGGGGAGCGCGTGTGTCTGTGTGAGAGAGAGAGAGAAATCCCTTGTCTCTGGCCCTGTGAAAGCTGGGTCCTTCCTCTTGGGTGGTGGTGTGTTTGTGTGTAGAGAGTGATGGGGGCTCTGGTCTTGTGTGTGTGTGTGTGTGTGTGTGTGTGTGTGTGTGTGTGTTCATGAGGTGTCTTAACACTGTCTCTGTAATGGTCTCTGTTTTCATGAAGTGCCCACCCCTGGTATGGCTATTCTGTGAATTGGGGGGAGGCAGAAACTGGAAGCTTTAGAACTGGTAGCTTTGCTCTTCAGGATTAACTGATCAGTGCATCCGTATAACAAGGTTCTCAGCTAAGTCTGTTGAAATAAGTAGGAACCACCAACTTCTACATAGTTGTCCAGGATCCTGGGCCTGCCCTGCTAAAAGAGAAGAGCAAGACCCACATACTGCAATATCTGGACCCCTTGTGGGGACATGCAAGTACCTTACCTTTAAGCATGTGCTTTGATGAATCAAGACCTTAATGCAGTAGGTAGAGACTTGGACCCAGAGGTTCCAAGGCTCACTATTGGTATATTAGAAAAGACGGGTTTGCAGTTGTTCTCATACTGGTTCCACTGTAGTAGTTCTACATAGGTATGATAAAGGGTATGGCTGTAACACACTCATTTGCTGGGATGGATCACTGCACCTTCACACGTAATCAAGCATTTGGAGCTGCATTCTGTGGCAAAGTCCTTTGGCGAACAAAGCTACTGTGTCCTTATTTTTAAGAGGAAGTGAATCCTAGCAGCATCCGAAGGAAGCTGGAGTTATATTTGTGTGAGGCATTATTTTCTTTTCTACAGTCGGAGAATGGGATTCCAGAACTTTTATCCATATGGTTCCATATGTGATTGTCTCTTCTTAGCCTCAGCCAAGAGCGAGAGAAGTTCTCAGTGGCTCCTGTGGGGTTTTACTTTTGTCAAATGTGATGAAATGGGAAATTCTGGTAACATTTTTATGCTGCCAACATGTGCCTCAGTTTCCCCTATGTGCTGCAGTGTTACCTAGGGGGGTAGAAAGGGTTGTTTGCTCTTTGCAGGGGCATGAGACTCAGATGAGAATGGTGCCTAGCTGTCTCGGGCCTTAGGTCCCATGTCAATGGAGCTCTTGAGAATACAATGGCACATCCAATTGCTTGGACATGGATTCCTAGCAACCAACAACCCAGGGACATATGGACTTCCTCACCTCTCAACAGGAGCTTGAGCCGCATCTTCCCAGCTCGGGGAATAAAGGATTGGGGTTGTGTGTGAGGTGGAAGTTATAGTTTGGCTGATAGAAGCAGTTGGGGCACATCTGAACTGGGATAAAGAGAGGTCAGTGGAACAGGGCTTTGGGCCAGGATAGATGAGACCGTAACTTTCTTTTCTCCATGCTCAGGACTTCCTGTGCTGTGTTCCAGTTGAGCAATAAACTCGTCTGTTTGACAAGACAGGCTAAGTGTCCTTGCAAATGCTGATAGAGGAGGTGCATTGCTTCCTAAGATTGTACAAATCTCTCTCAGGGTTTTGCCTCAGTTGGACTCACCGAATGGAGCTCTTGGTGTGAAGCAGGGGTGCTGAAGGACCAGAGGCCCACTCTGAGGAGGCTGAAGCTACATGGCTGCTCTGAAGGAAAAGTGAGACCCCTATTGGGTCTGGGACACAGAAGGGTCCTCTCAGAGACTTTTTTAAAGCTTAGGTCATGTCACTAATCTGTGGATCTGTGACAACATAGACCTAGAAGTAGCCCTGCCATTATCTCCTGGTTACCAGGTTGCTCGGTGGCCTTAAGCCTTTGCTTGTTCATGTGGACCATAGGAGGTTTACAGAATTCCTCCACATTGAACTTCTCAGCTTGTAAAGCTTCTTTTTCAGTCTTTGAAGCACTGGCATAAAATAATTTTTTTTTTGCTTAGCTAAGTTGGTCCCATACATACTTATAACTGGGAAACCTTTAGTGATCTCTAGCTGTTGTAACCTTTACAGTAACAAATTGCTTGCTTTGAGGCTGCTATGAAAACAGCCCAAAGCAAACAGTAATGCGTTGTGTTCACAGTGTACGTGCAACATAGCAAACTCAGCGTCGGTCTCAGAACAATACTGTGGAGCAAATGAAGTGCATCCTGGAATTGTTATACTTTAAGTGAAACAGCTTTATGCAGAGAAGTGTTTACATGTTTTGTTGTGTACGATCACAATAAACCAAGATGCCATTTAGTTCCTTTACTTTAAAAGGCGCAATATTAAAGAGAGCTTTTGTTTTTCAGGTTCCATATTAACACTTTGGTGACCATCTACTGTTTTACCCTTCTATTTACACATTCATTCGGCTACCACTCTGGAAAATCCCAACTGTTAAGAATTGACAGCATATGGAAACCAATGCTACAGGTAATATTCCTACTTTTATGCTCGGGGGGGAAAAAAATTTTAGGGCCAATTTTTAAAAAAATATTTAGTGCCTAAATCCAGTGGATTTCCAGGTGAAAAGCTTCTTGGGAGATGGGAGTTAATATTGTTCATTACATTATTTACTTTCCCCCAAGTACTAGGGAGTGGCACCCATAATAGAATGGCTGAGCAGGCCATGCTGCTAGTTGATGGAAGGAGCTGGAAAGCAATTTGTAGCAGGATTGGCTTTTTGGGAAATAATTTCCACACAGATGTTTTGGATTCTGTGGCGTTTGAGTGCAAGAGGAACTACAAAGGTTTAAACAAGTGCTCTTTAGAAGGACTTTCCTTCCTCCTGGGTTTCCCCATTGAAGGGGAAGTGTTGAACCACAATTATTAATCAATTACTAAACTATTACAATTACAGAAGTTGGTTCAATAAAAATCATCCACTTGGTCTCTCTAATTACTAATCTGACAGCTTGCAAAGTGGAACTTCTGAAAAACTGAAGACTACCCTGAAACTTTGAGGGATGGAAAACTTCCACAACTTCTATTAACTTCACTTGGAGTTTGATCTGAGTGAAAGTGGAGTGCGGGAACTGACCATGTCCTTTGGCTCATGATGATCAACACCTCATCAAGAGCATCCAGCACTTGGCAGGATTGGGCCCTATAAGCCTGGTCTAGCTTTGCCATAGATTTTACCAGGATCAGACTCCAGGTGAGCTGTCTTCCTTTACTCTTGTTCAATTAGGTTGGATAAAATGTTACTATAATTAGACTCAAGATCCTAGAATAAAATTAACTATGTTTGAGCTTGGGTTTCCAGAATGATGGCTCCACTTGCTACTACTCTTTTCAATGTAGCTAACTCAAAGTTTGGAAAAAGCTTTCACACACAGGTATCAGTGATGGTTAGTAACAACAGCTAATGCACACTTCATTGTTTTGGCTGTTGAAATTGTGTGTTGAGGTTTTGGGTTTTTTTCATGCTGTATTGTGATGTCACTCAATAAATGGAAGTAAAACAATGACATCCAAGAAATGGTTTGCTGTGACCAAAGTGTCACACATCTTTACACAAATAATTTAATCAGTCATAGTGTGTCTGATGTGAGGCTGCAATTTCTCACATGCTTCCACTGTACTGTAAATCTACTTCATATTAAATGCAGTTACTGCTATTGTATAACAGATTAGCTCTTGTGCAAGCGCTAAAGAAATGGAAGTATTGAAAAATTCCTTTTGGATTCTCAAGATTTAGGCTAATACTTGTGTTAATGGCAGTAGATTGCCTATTGATCTAAGACTGAGGATGTTACAGCGAAATATTTTATATACTGTTTTTTTTTTTTTACTTCCTGGATCTCAGAATGAATGGTAAAAACCGGAGTAAATGGAGAAATGTAATTTATTGGAAATGCAATATAGATGGTAATAGAACAGTTTGCTACATTTTTGAATTTTCACTCTTATAATATGTTTGAGTTGAATACTAATTACAGGGCTGGATTAAAGCAATCCAGGGGTCTAGGTATGCTATGCCCTGGGTCCCTAACACCACAGCCCTGCCTTCACCCCATGTCCTTGTCCCACTGCCATGCCAGGTGAGGAACCTCAGCCATCCCAGAAAGAAAGGATAATGGCATGGGGCTCTGCGAGCCCCACCAAGAAGTGTCGTCAGAGGTGGCAGCAGGGTTGCCCTCTGCCCCTGGAGAGGCTGGGATGGCAGCATGGACACCCAGAACAGCCCGGGCTGGCCTTGTCCACATTTGCTCCTCTTTTTTTGCAATGCACAGCATCCTCTTTCAGAGTGGCGATGGTATGGCCCTGAGAGCAGTAGGTCTTGTTTTTAACACCCCTTGAGATGAATGGGATAGTTCTCACCTCTCAGAGCTATTTTCTCAGGCTGCCTGCAGACTCAGGCAGATGCTACTGCATCATTTCTACTTGGCTCTTGTGTCTGAGCTTTTTTCACAAATGTGAGGGCTAGAAATTTCCTTTATTTAAACAAAGGAAGCTAAGATTTTGATATGATCCCATGACTCCAATATCAAGAGCCCTGGAAATGGCCTTATGGTGTCTTTGTTTTAATCTGGCCCTGAGTAAGCTCCTCAAGACCTTTTTAAGGGCCTGGTTCTGCTGAAATTAATGGGAATTTTGTCTTTAACTTAACATCAGAATTTATCTCCATGTGTTCTGGGTTCTTCAGCTTGGGAGAGATGGACATAATAGAGGTCTCCCCACCCCATTTTATTCTGACCTATTTAATTCTACAAAACAGACATTACTTTGGTTAATGTTTGGCTTCCTCCTGTTAAATTTATCAAAGTCCTTATGCTTGTATAATTAATCTTTGGATCTTATGTACCACAGACTAAATATGCATTTCAAAAGAGGGAGATGAAAATGATTCTAAATGATTGAGCAATTATGGAACTGGTTTCAGACAATTAGGAATTAATTAAGCATTGTAAATATTTCTGCTCAACATACCTTGAGAAATAGAATATGTGCAGTTAAAGCAGTGGGTCTGGAGGATATACACTCTTGGGTTGCGGTGAAAATACCTACAGTATTTTCTAGGGACAATTTTTTAAAAGAGAAGAACAGAGAGGCACCAGAGGATTCAAAAGCAAATTTTGTAACAGTATTACTGTTACCAGAAGATTTTAAGGAAGCCAATTTATTATCAGGAGAATTTAGAATAAGGTGTTGCCCCCAAAACCTGCTAGTGTGGTGATCTGTCCTATTGGAATTTCCTGGGAGATAACCTGCCTTCCCTTGAAAGACACGGATACAGTCCTCTGATCAAGATAGGATACACAAGCTGTGATACTTTGAAAACAGATGTAATATTTATTTAGAAGTGAATGGTTACATTAAGTAGAAAGACAGAAATCAAGCATGACTTATAACCATATAACAATATACTCAATATGTGTATATATAACAGAATACAACTATTAGAAGATATACCGTACAAGAAGAATAATGCTATTACTGTAACTTAACACTCTAATAACTTATTACTATAATACTGGACAGTATTCATCTAACAACACATTAGTTAATCTTATACATTAATACTTACCACTCGCTCTGTATATTCTTACTAAAAATCCTTAACAGTCTATCATCCAGCCAGCGTTAGGCCGGGCGGTTGCTGGGTGGGTAGGAAGGGAGAATTTCACACAGACCAAAAGCGTCCAACTTTACTGACACAACCTTTAAAACATCTCTTTGTTCATCAGGAAAGGTCCTTCTGCTCTGTCCAAAGATTGCTAAGAGACCTACCTCCGGCTCAGCCACAGAGCGGGGACTCAGTTAGCCTGGTTTTCTGCAAGCCCAAAAGGCACCTGGGCGGCTTCCTGACGAAAGAATTACCTTGGCTTTGGACACAAAGTGGGGACTCAGTGAGCCCAGTTGTCCAAAGCCTAAGGCACACCCTTGCTTCAGTGATGCTCACTGCTGTTCAGATGGTTTTTCAGGATGTCGTGAAGGTCTTGTCCCGGAGCCACAGGTTCTTTCCAGCTTGAGCTTCAGCTCCTCCTCTTTGCAGTGATCTTAGCTCTCTGCAACCTGCCTGCTGCCGGTTGGCGATATATATAGCTAGCAGTCTCAGGTGGGGAGGGGCTACGTTAGGAGTGACAGGGGAGGGGCTGTGAGTGAGGAGGGAGTTAATCTGAAGGTCACTCTGGTAGGGGAGGGGTGACGTTAGGAGTGAAAACGTCAAAATGGGTAGGGGAGGGGCTAGGAGTGAGGAGGGAGTCCCCCTTCCAACTGCCATTCTTAACTGTTACTTGCTGGATTTTTCTTATTACTAAACCTTATCTAAAAATCCCACTCTTAAAACTCCTCACTATTCTAAACGTTATAAAATACTGATACCACTCTTTTTAATCACCCAGATATTCAGTCCATCGATCTCAGAATTTTTAAACCCCTTTTGAGGTTTTTCTGCAAACCTCGACTTGGACGTTCCGTTTGGCCATTTCGGGAACTCAAGCAACAGTCTCTGGCTGCATTACGTTAGAAAATCGCCACCAGTAACGAACCGTTAATTACCTATTGCTGTCAGCACTGAGCGCTGCTGAGTGAGAATCGGAATATTTGCCTGTGTGTTCCTTCAATGAATGTGTCAGTTAAACCGAAAGAGAGGCAGCGTTACTATTAGGACTATTTGGCATATATACGGGTGTTTTTCTTGCAGAAGAATAACAAGTCTTTAAAAGCGTGTCTACCCTGCAGCTGATAGGCGTGATGCCCAGCCGAGGTAGACGGACTTGCTAGCAGCGTGGATGTTGGCGCACTCATTGGTGGTGGCTCAGGCTAGCCACTTGAGTCCAAAACCGCCCCACTCCCTGGCTGTAAGCTCAGTTGGTGAACCCAAGCCCCACCCCTGCCGTAACATCCACACTATTATTTGTAATTCACTAGTTTAGCACATCTAGTTCAAGTCTGTATATCCATGCTGGGAAACACTCCTTCCAGCTGCAGTGTGGAGAGTTTACCAGAAATGATTTGCACATGGGTGCGCCATAATCAGCCTTTTATGGGGTACAGGAAGAAAAATACATCAGGTCTCAAGTGATTTGTGTGTGTCAAGGTGGCATGGTGGATTTCCCAAGAGGAAATACAATAATCCAGTGTCACCTATGTCTCTCTGAAGAATCACCCATAACCTCTTATCCAGTGTTGCCCTTATGATATCACTTGAAACTTTGAATGGCTGTCCAGTATTACGCCACAGGACAGCAATCTCCTTGTCCTGCTTTGAATTTGAAAGAAGGGGACTCATTAGGCAGGGAGTCTTCAATTCAAATGCTCACCTGCTTCTTTTTGTTAATGAGAATGAGTGGGTCCACCAGTAATGGAAGTACATTATTAACATGACTCAGAGATGTATATTAAGAATGAACTCCTTTTATATACTGTTCAGTCAAAAAGAATTAGACTCGTAGGCACTGACCCTGAGCTGTACCTTGAACACTTCCTGTTGCTCCCCTGGCACAAATCAGATCTAAGCCTATTTGATCCAGTTGGTGGAGAATTTTTCTGGCATTGCAAAATCCTTGGGTGATGTAGGCTGGCAGAGGGAGTGCAGCCAGGGCTCCCTTATGCTCTGACAATCCCTGGCTGCTGTTGGCTGCCCATCAGGTTGTTGGTAGTGATGCACGTCTGAGCAACCTTTAGGGAGATGTTAGCAGTGGCCTGAGGGATTAAACTGATGCACAGCAGTCCTATGGCAGTGCAAATGTAATTTGCCCTTTAATAGATTCTGTCTGAGTGAATGAAGAAGTCAGTTATTAACTCACTTCATCTTGATTTGCTCCTAGGCAGTAGCCTGGACTATTATCCCAAAATCCTATGATGGTGGGTGCCTAGGATAGACAGGCAGAGATAAATAGATAAACAGCTGAACATTTTTAACCTAAATCCACCTGGCAAACAAAGCCAACTCCCCACAAAAAATGAGAGATCAAATCTCCACCCCAGAACAAACAGACCCTGTTGTGTCTCTGTGAGACCTCTTCATTTGACACTAGCTTTCTACCAGCTGGAGAATTGAAACCTCAGCCAAATAAATCTGAATATCTCACACTCAAGAACAAACTCCCATGCCAGACCCATACACAGCCCCACTATGGAGCTTTATTTGTGAAAGACTGGATTGTCCTCAGTCTTTCCATGATTACACAAGGGACAGACACAAAAACCTTTCCCATCCCCTGTGAGCCTCATACAGGTGTCCACTCAAAGTAGCAGTCCCTGTACCCAGGAGAATGCAGGGCTTCCTCAAAATGTGCTTGATGAGGGCACAAATTGCTCCAAAAGGGGAGAGGAAGGAAGCAGGTCTGCAATCTGTCCCCTGTACTAGTCTGTAGGGATGGCTGCCTGGAGTGGGCCATAGCACCCCAAAGGATGCTGCAGCCTGCATTCAGGGGAGCTGTGGGAATGTAAGGCAAGGTGTTCAAACTTCATACCAGACAGGAAGGAGTTGCTGTGGGTTAGAGTACCTGCAAGGGATGGCAGGACTGGAGGAAGAGTTCAGAAGGGGAGAAATACAGCTTAATAGGAGGTAACTGTAAGTGGAGTACAGACCTTTAACCCATTCAGCTGCTGGGAAGAGGCCTGATAGATCCTGCCTCCAGGCTATGGGCTGTTTGAGCACCCTGAGGGAAAGGCAGGCTAGACACTAATTATTACCCTGATGGCTGACCAGAAGATATTGAGCCAGACTGCAGCTAGCTCAAGGCTCCCTGAAGGAAGACAGCCCAATGGCTCATTTGTTCCTTTTTTTTCTTTTTGTTTTCTGGGAATCCTGCCATGGGTCAACTCCAGAGTAACTCAGCTAGAGGGTTGAGTTTCCATCCTCAGCCTGATGATGCTAACCACTCAAACCCAGACAAGGAAAACCTGAGTGAGTGCATGACCCCTTCATGCTCTTTGAGGTTTTGCAGAGGGACTAGGCCCTTGACAGAATGACTGGCCCTGTGGCGGAGTCATTCCCGAAGTGTCATAACCAGAGCTTGGGCAGACAGACCTAACAGTTAGCACCAGAGTCAGAATTGAGAGTCAAGCCAAGGGTCAGGTTCTGGAGTCCGACTGCAGAGACAAAGATTGGGAGGGAACCAGGAGCAGGTGAGGAAAGCAGGATCTTGGAGGAAGGCAGGGAAACAGAAGGCCAGGACAAATTAGGAAAACAAGGCTCAGAAGTCAGGCAAAACGACAGTGTCCAATGTAGTGGCCAGCCAGGACTTCACCCATTCATTCAGACAACTTCCTGTGCTTCTCTCTGGCTTAATAGACAGCCCTGACAGCCCCAATGTTCCTCCAGTCAGGGCCCAAGGGAAGCCTCCTTGATATAGTTTCAGGTTTTGTGGTGTCTCTGCTCAATTAATGAGTAGCAACCTGCTTGGTGTGAGCAGGGATGCATCCGTTGACTAGTAACGTTGCAGACCCAGGTTTGAAACCTGCTGGGTTATGTGACCGTAAGATTCACCTGAGGTAGCATAGCTCTGCTCCTCCCCCAATGCAGAGCCATAGGCAATTTTAAAAATCTTGTCCTTCTCAATAAAGACAGCTTGACATCTTAGCAAGGAGGGCACAGGTGCAGCGGCATTGTCTCCTTTTAGTTACATTTTCAGGGGTGAGGTGTAAGCCAAGAGTGGGAAAACCCAAACCTCTTCCAGATAAGTAGTTTTGTCTACTCAAAGGCTGCTGCCATTCTCAGCTGGCTCTCCCTGTTACCAATGATGTCACAGAAAACACATGTAAGCCATAATTATGTACCTCTAAAGACACACAAAACAGAAAATATTGTAGTATCACTAGCAGAATGACTTGCTATTGTTACCATTGTTCGTTATTATTAGCCATTAAGACATGTTAATTTGGTCAGGCTGTCTTTCTTTCAAAGATTTAAACTTGCGAATGGAACCTATCTAATGTGCATGCAACACTTTTTTTAATTTTAAAGTGGCTGGGGAATTCTCAAGTACTGTGCTAATTACATCTTGTATCAGACAGGTGCTGAAAGCTCAATTTAAGATACCAAAGAACATCAAACAAGATGCAAAGTCATTGCAGTTTGCCATGTATTCAATTAGTACCATAAACTCCTATTTTAGAACTAGAATTGCCTATCCAGTCTGGGAGCAGTCCTGGAAGATCTGTAAGGATGCTCATTCCACACTGTCAGCTGTCCAGTTTTGTGGGCTGAGGAAATCCTGGGGTTTTTTGTAGCTCAGAGGTGGCCACCCTATTTAGAACTAAGGTTAATCTGCTCTAAATTTAGGCCAATACTGTAACAATAAGAATAAAATATCAACAAACACTTAGGCCCAGTTCCTCAGAGAGATTTAGGTCCCTAACTCCGGTTGATTTCAGTGTGAGTTAGGCACCTAAATACCTTTGAAGATCTGGGTCTTAGCTACTAGTTCATTGTGATAGGGTGCAGGGACAAACAAGGAGTTAAAATCATCTCAGCTTCCAATTCCTCTTGTACAAATGCTTGGGGAAGGACTATAAATGAGCTGTATGAGAGAATGCATTTAGGAGGGCTTCCTATCCAGGGCCATAGGGGAGTGGGGTGAACACAAATTTGATGCTTACATTAGCTTATTTTGATTTTGATGGTCTTTTGAGGAAAGACATTACTGTCTGCAACCTGAAGTCATTCCATTCAGCTTAGATTCTTGTTATAAAATCTCAACAGTGATATCACTCTAGTCATGTGCACAGAGGGAGTGGGAATGAATGGTTCTCAGTAGCTAAGTAACTTGGTTATCCACAATTCAGTTAGGCTTTGTCTTTGTACATCATATTGTACAGCAGGTAGCCTAGCAACAGTGTGCATGGAATTCCTGTTCCTTCCACAGTACTGACACATGAAAAGCCTTTTTTTCCCCCTTTTATTAACAAAATGAAAAAGTGAATTAAAAAAATCATGGAGTAATTTATATATAAATAGTCTTCTCCCCTCATGTTAAGTTATCAATACTAACCGATTCAAACAAGGCACCATTGAAAGGGACCAAAACTCCCATATTTATGATTAATAGAAAATGTAATTGTATCTTAGCTTGTTTTAAAAAAAAAAAAAGTCCAGGAAACATGCATACACTTTGCCAATAATGGTGCAGTTACATTTAATCAATAACAAGAAAGTCTAGGAAAGGAGGACTCCTTTGTTGTAACTGTGGCTTTGTAGAAAGAGGAAATCTCTGTTTTTAGTTTAAAAACAGTGCCAATATCCTGCACAGTAATATCTAGCTAGTAAAAGCCATGGTGTATGTTTTACACTCTTAAAGACATTTGACAGAAACACTAAGGAAAGCTCTATGGGGAAAGGGTTGGCACTTATGTTGCTATAAAATAGCTTCTTGGCATAAAAAGAAAAAGAAGAATACAACACATGAAGGTAATTAGAAAGACAGGCTGAAAAACCTGTAAGGTGGATAAGCTGGGAAAGCTGCTGCCATTCTTTTTTTGTTGTGCATAATAAAATACAATTATTAGTTGCAGCAAATACATCATATGCAGTGTACACAGTTATAATTCACAGAGAATAAAAAAGTTTAATATTTTTTAAATTCCTTAGGTTAAGTGAGCAAGAGCTACAGTCACTGTATTTATTATATTCCCCAAGATTTTAAACACTGAGAGATATACTGTAGGTTACCCTGGCTGTCAATGCAGAGCTATGCACGTAGGCTATTAGAAAGCTTGTGTGCGCAATGAACGTACCCCAAGGCTTGAACTTGGAAAACCTTTTACAACTAAGTATTACTGAAGCAAATAATATGTGAAAAAACCAATTGTCTCTGACAATCTGACCTACAAACCAGGCTTCCTCAATAGTTTGATGGAGTTTCTGATATGGAATATTAGGGTTGGCTGATATTCTGATATTTATAGTTCAATGGACTTTGTCAAGGCAATTAAACCTAAAAATAGACCTCCCTTGAAAGTGGTTTTATCTAGAAAATCTATGTTTGAAGAGCACGTTTACAATAGTGACTTGTGGACACCATTGTAAACTTGAGTTCCAGAGAGGTAGCCAATTTAGTCTGTTTATAGCAAAACAGCGAGAGTCTTCTGGCACCTTAAAGACTAACAAATTTATTTGGGCATAAGCTTTCATGGGATGCATCCGATGAAGTGGGTTTCTGCCCATGAAAGCTTATGCCCAAATACATTTGTTGGTGTTTAAGGTGCTACAGAACTCTGGCTGTTTTATTATCAACTTGGCAGGCAATTTAGGCCTTGTCTACAGTACACAGTTTTGTTGACAAAAGGCAGCATTCAGCAATGAAACAGTGGAGGTGTAAACACTGAAATGCTCTTCCTGCCAATGCTACTCTCCAGCTAAGCTGACATAATAAAACAACCTCAACAAGCGGCTTAAAATCAGCGGCCAGCAGATCAGCCTCAGCTATCCACCCCTGGGGAAACTTTCCCCCTTCGATTTGCAAATATTATTATTGAGAGTGCAGCAGGCTGCAGTGTCCCTCAGAATATTTTCCTCATTGAGGTCTAACCAGCTAAAAAGACAGTGCCGGCAACCTTTTAATTGGCCAAAGGCACATTCAAAGGTCATTTTGGCACCTGCCAGGCCTGTTGTTGAAGCGCTCCTTACGTGTCTAGGTTCCTGGTGTAAGGCTTCATGAGCCACCAGAGCAAGGCATATGTGGGGTCTCCAAGGATCACTTTGGGTATTTCCACATCCCCCATTGGAATCTTCTGGTCTGGAAAGAAAATCCCAGCGTGCAGCTTTCTCTACAGGCCAGTTTTCCAAAGATGTTATTAAAGCAACTTATGATCATCGATATAACTTAGTCAACCTAACTCTGTGGTGTAGATGTGTCCAAAGATGACATTCACAGCATCTACTAGGTACTAAGTAAAGAAGGCATCTAGGTAGGCCAGTATTTTGACCTAACTCCTTGATAATATCACTTGAAATATCTGGTGTCATTTTCACTTGATATACAGCAAAACACAGGTAGTTAAAAAGTGTATTTTATCTCTTTGGCTTGGTGGACAGAAAGATAGTAATTCCAATGAAATATCACAACTATTCACCCAAATAGTTACATGTAAAAGTGCTTAGTTACACAAAACAGGTTAGTAACTGGGAATCACTGTAAAGCTTTCAAAAAACGACTGGACTCTTTTGCTGCCATTTAGCTCCATAGACCGTCCGCAAAGTGAAATGCAAGTTTACAACCTGCCCCTATCTTCTTAGGTTGCATACTCCCCCATTTCCCCCCCTCTATTTCCTAAGGCTTTTTTCTGTTTAAGTAATCAGGCTTTAATGGGAATTATAATATAGGGGGAAATATTGAAATTTTGCTGTTTTAATTACATTTCTGGAGTATTCCAGAACATTACACACAGTCTTCAGACGATATGATAAACTTGTGGTAATTACTTACTGTGCTGTTTAATTTTCCTAATTGCTTCAATAAAAATAATCATTTTGTAGGAAAAAGATTAAGTAAATAGTTTAGAGTGTCGGACAAGTCTTTGCTTAGATAAATGCTGAAGAAATCTGTCACAGTCAAAGAGCTTGCAGATATGCTCCCATCAGGAGATTTGGGCATCTTGGGTAACTTCCTCACTACATTTTTTGGAGGAAGATTATACACAGTAACTGCTATAAACATACAGTGAGAGCAGCAGAGCTTCATCAGTCCTTTAAAAAAATCCTCTGTGCTATATTTTAAGGTGTTCTATTAGATCCTCCAACAGCATTATCTTTTTTAATCTCATATTCTGGTTGATGGTAGAGATCTTGATCCAGTAAAACATTTAAGCATGTGCTTATTTCAGTGGGACTTTATGCACATGGCTTGTTGGATCAGGACCATATTGTGTGCTACCACAATATAAATTATAATAATAATATTGTCTAATCTCTAGAAGTAAGGGTGGATTATTGAATAATTCTGCTAATTGGTATTGCAATGTATAGCAACTAGTTTGCATAAGGAATACATAATTAAATGTCTAATAGGTGTATGTTTGCAAAATAGTTTATAAATAAGGTCCTATGGAAATTGTGGATTCCACAATATAGGCTTTCACCACAATTTTGCTTTAAATTAGCTTACTTGGCATAGTCCAGAATTTTGCATACATTTGGAGGTTTTCCCATTAGTTCATTAAATGATCTTGGAGAGTTTTGGACATGCACAAAACCTGTGGAGAGGGATGAAGGAAATAAATAGTAGGGGATAGAACACTGCAGCGGGCATGGTATTGCCACCCTTACTTCTCCACTCCTGCTGGCCTTCAGAGCTGGGCAGCAGGAGAGCTGTGGCTGTGGGCTGAGCACCCAGCTCTGAAGGCAGTGCTGCTGCCCGCAGCAGTGCAGAAGTAAAGGTGGCAATACCATGCCTGCTGCGGAGCTCTACTCCCTACCATTCCCCTCTTCATTTTTCTGTCCCATTTTTCTGGACCCCCAGCTTTGTGCCTTGGGCAGCTGCCTCCCTTGCCCTCTGGTTACGGCCCTTTAACCAAATTGTCTGGTTATCAAAAAATAATAATAATAAAAATAATAATTATTCACAGGCATAACATAATAGTTGAATGTTTATATTGTTCCAGCAAATTTTTCTTAAACAAATAGATCTGTTGTGACTTTTCCAAATCACTACAAATAATAAAAGTCTATTATTACTTTTCTGCGATTTTCGATGTCTTCTCCACAGCTCAGCTGCAATTATTTGTTCGGGATGATTTAGCTGAGGTTAGTCCCGCTTTGAGCAGGAGGTTGGACTAGATGACCTGCTGAGGTCCCTTCCAACTCTAATCCTCTGATTCTATGATTTGAAGATCATCCCACGACTCAAGTAGGGTCTTATATATAAAGTATATTTTTCCTAAAATGTACTTTCAAAAGTAAGTTATTAGCTGATAATTTTATCTAGATACAGTTCTTGTTTTTATTTTAACAATCTAGAGAGAGACTGTCAGGTTTTATGGTATCTTGAAGAATTTTTACTATAATGAGGTTTATTTCATTAATTTTGTTGTTCAAAGCATAAGAAACAAGCATCAATTTAATCATTAAATATTGCATTCAAAAAATCCTTAAGCAATTATAAAGTTCCAAACCAAAAGCTTGTGAAATGTTCCCTCTTTTCACCTCTGATTGCATCTCCCCAACCCTCCTTTACTGTGGGCTGTAATTTTCAAGCAACTAATAAGAATTGCTGTTCCTGTCACATCAGCTAAGATCTGAACTCCAGTAAAACCTCTGGTGTTTACAGAAAGTCACTGTTATGGTCTACATAACAGCAACAAAAAGACAGTTTCCATTTCAGACAGATGAGTTTGTCAAAGCCAGCTCTGTGGGCTACCCCACAGTGGGTATAATCACACTTGGCTGCTTTCTTTCTCAGATTATCCTTCCTTTACAAAGATGATAATTCTCACTACTCTAACTGCTACCAACAGTTTCAGATGAATCACTCTTAAAGACAATATGCTGCTCCCCTGCTTCCCCGTGATGTACTTCTTCAAAGAAACAGCCTGAGAATAAATAACCGCATGTATATCTTAAAATATGCACATCACACACACGCAAGCAGCCATATGATCTCATCTTGTCTTCCTCTTCTTTCAGAGCTGATTTAAGCATATCTGGGCTCCCTGTGGAACCATGGGATTGGAAACAGTCCCCCATACCCACTTATAATTAAAGTGTTGTCAGTTTATTAATTTTATTTTATAAATCTTTCTTCCCAAGCCCTTCCTGCTTCCTGCTGTCTCTGAGCCCAGTGAGAAGCCAGCTATCCTCCCTGTCCCTCAGGCCCTTCATGCGGGCTACTCCCATCTCTTGTGCCACACACCTGGGCCCAATCCAAATCCTGCCACTTTCCCTCCAAAACATTTCCAAGTTCTGTCTTTCCCCTTACCTATTCTCACAGCTAAAATTCTTACCCAGGCTCTCATCTACCTTGATTACTATAACCTCATCTGCTCTGGACTCCCTCATATCCACTTTGCCTCATGTCAGCCTCCAAAAACAGCCACTAAAAACAAATGCCTTGTCTATTGATCTGGGTGTCATTCCCTGCTCTTTGAACCTCTCCATTGGCTCCATTCATCCATGGCAGCAAATCTTGCCTTCCTGGTTCTGTGTAACTTTGCTGTTCACCTTTTTTCTACTGTAGTCTCTTTTGTTGTCACCCCTTCATCTCCTCACCAATAAGGCCAGTCTTGACACCTCATTTGTTTGCTTCCTGCTGGGACCATTATATAAGGCAACTGGGAAATGGGGAGGGAAGGACATTGGCCTATCTAACCCCAGACATCAAATATTCCTTTTCTAAAGGTTGTTTCTTCTGATATGTGAAAAGTTTCATTATGTGTCTATGTGGTGGAGCGAAAGGGGGGAGGGTACACATATATAGAGAGGAGTCTTTCAGCACTAAGCATCTCAAAAGTTTTGACAAGGCTTGGAAGCTTCTGGGTCCATGAGACACAGCATAGGCTTGACTCTGCCTTTGTGCACTCACTTTGTACGGAGTGAAGAGCAAGCAAGGGCATAGCTCTAACTCTCTGCCCCTGATCGGAGGTTTCTCCCAACTCAGCACACCCACACTCAGATCCACAAACACTTGGATGCCCAAATGGAAATTTAGGTTCCTAAATCCCAGTTTTATGGGTATATGTGACTGCAACCCACAAACCTGTCAGGGATTGCTGGGTGCCTCATGCATGTGGGGCGGAGCTGGTTCAGGTATGTGCAGATGAATGCTGGTCTGGGGCCAGCAGGCTAGAAGCCCAGGCAGTCTGTAACACCATGAGGCAGAGGGAGAATTCTCAGCCAAGCGGAGGTGATGTGCAGATTGGCGTTCTGTGCTTTCTATCAGATTAAATAGCTGTCCAGGTAGTCATCTGACCCGGTCCTGGTTTGTGGATCGGTTGCTGCAACATACATGAAGGATGAGCTCTCACATGCTGAGGGATGAACCATCTCGGGCTCTGCCTGAAGAATTAGCTGAGAGAAACTTTCACTTGGCTGGCACCTAACCCTGTAGGCATCTAAACTCAGCACCTACATTTTCAGAGTAAAAGTTCTCTAGGCACTTAAGTATTTTGTCTCTAGTCATGTGCAGGGTTGCCTCATGCTAAGAGCCTGGATGGCTGTCTCTCACCGAAGCTCCCCCATGATCAATAAAAATAAGGAAGATGGAGATTGCCTGCTATATTGGGCCTCATTCAAAGTCCGGCAGCTGCTGGTGAGGGTATTCACCTTATACTGTTTAGTCCAGTGGTTAAAGCACTCACCTGGGATGTAAAAGATCTAGGTTCAATTCCTGTCTCTGTCTCTGCCTGAGATGAAGACAGGATTTGAACAGGGGTCTCCCACCTCTCTGGAGAGTGCTCTAACCACTGAATGATGGGATATTCTGATGGGAAACTGCCTCAGTCTTTTGTATTGAGGCTGTTCCATGTTAGATAAATAATTAGTCATAGGAGCAGAGAGATTATAGCCTGGTTCCCTGGTGGATACGCTAATCCCCAGGCTATAAAGTCATTCTCTCTGTCTGGCCCAATGACTCTCTAAGTATTTATCACCAGTGAAACCCTCCTCCCCACCCCTCAGAATATCCTATAACTCAGTGATTAGAAAACTCTCCTGAGAGGTGGGAAACTGCTGTTCAAATTCTTTCCCCCTATTAAGTAGAGAGGAGAATTGAACCTCGGTCTTCTACAACCCAGGTAAGTGCGCTAACCACTGGGCTAAAAGTTGTAAGTTTGGTACCACCTCCTCCTACCTTTTTTCTACATGGAGTTAGGAAGGTATCTAATTCATTCTCACAAGAAATGACATATTTCCTAAAGCTCCTGACTCCAGAAAAAGATTCCTGGTTGTGGATCATAATCAGAGAAAAGGTTCTCGCTGCAGCCCAGTTTTAAGCACTTAATTCTGTGAAGGGGCAGGGCTTAGGACACATCCCTTTCTTCAGCATCTCTCACTGGCTATTTTAGGCAGCTCCCCACCTAGCATACTGACTTCTGTGAACCCCCATCTTAGACATCTATCTGTCTCCATACATTGTATAGGGATTCTAGGTACCTAACTCAGGCTTTGTGGATTGCATTGTGGTTCCTATGATCTTTCTTGGTGGCTAAAAGTTGTGTGTTATGGACTTAAGCATTGCAACACTGAGAATCATTTGTGGATCCAGACCCCTGTGACCACAGGTTCTGCAGCCTATCACAACTAGCCCCAGCTCCCTCAGCGCTACCCAGTCTGCTGCTGTTGCAAATGTCTTAATTTAGGCTCAAAACCTGCAGCTGATGGCATGTCGGTAGACTGCTGTGCCAATGTGGAGCCCCATTGAAGTCCATGGGGTTTCATGTGAGCCCAGCAGTTGTGCTACACACTGTAGTTTCAGGTTTGAAGCTTTACACTGGAGCTCCTCTAGACAAGGAGTCCATCTTTATCTGTTCTGGAAATCATTGTGCACATAAATGGTTCCATACAGTGGGTACCATCTAAGTATGCTATGCATTCCTGACTGGCTGTGGATTGTTCATGGCAGCCCAAGGACAATTCCATCTGGCCCCTGAACATCCATGTAGAACAAAATGGTGTCCTCCTCACAGTGTGACTTCACACGCACCATATGTGTGAGCTCATGTTTTGCCTGCAAAAAAGTTGTTGCATGCCTCCCTTAATTAACAATGTCACAGCATGCCACTGGTTCTATATACATAACACTCATTTCATTCTGACTAGTGGTCACACTACCAATAAGAGAAGAATTTACTCCCGAATATAATATTTGTTAATAAGTATGCAGAGACAATTTATTTAATTCTAAAAAAGGCACCTATCCCCAGATCTACCTAGGAATTGTAGATGTGTTAAGAAGAGTACACTGATAACTTCCAACTTCTGTTGGTATGACCACGTTACTGGGAGCCCCTAAATTGCTTGACTTCTCCAGTCCATTTTAATGCATGAAATATATAACTAGTACAGTTAAAAAGCACTGGTTTTGGATTATTTAAAAGACATTCTCACCTTCTAATCAATGGTTGTGAATAGCCCTCAGCTACTTTAACTGTATGGACTTGACTATTACCTACCCCCCCCATTATTGTTCCTTCCCCTTGGCTGTATATATATATATATATATCTCCTATCTGATTTCCATTTCCTGCATTTGATGAAGTGGGTTACAGCCCACAAAAGCTTATCCCTACAGAAATTAAATTTGTTAGTCTTTAAAGTGCTACAGGATTCTCGGTTGTTTTTTGTTTGTTCGTTTGTTTTTGTTTTTGTTTTCTGTTGTCTTCTGTGAATTTTATCTCAATTACTGCAGCAAAAAAGAAATGCAGTGGTACTCTCTTATAATGAAATGTTCCCTCCCTTCTGCCCTTCCCACAAGAAAACTCAACTTTAGTGAAGCTCCATATATAACAAGAGAGCCACTCAGGCAAAATATTCCCTTCTTTTCACCCCAGGTATTGTGGCAGGGCCTCTTGGCTACCAGTTGTAAAGGGCAAAGAAACAATAGTATATATGATAGTATACAAAACTTTAGAAGGTCATCTCTTCATTCCCTGTGGGAATCAACTGTAGTAAGGTCAACTTCTCTTCATTCCCTTCATCAAGAATCCACCTGAAGCCTGCTTATTTGGGTCTTACTGGGTTTCCTATCAGCAGAATTTCACTACAATAGAGTTCTACTGTATTTCCTGAAGGGCTGGTTCTTGCTTGCTGCTTAACAGTTTTAGTTAGGGGAAAATCCTAAATGTGTAGCTCTCTCCCTTATGGATAATATGTATGAGAAAAAACAAATGGAAAGAGGTAACAGATAAATAATAGTAATTTTGACAAAGTTTCAGGCAAAATACAAGTTCTGGAACTAAAAAAAAATGGGCATCTTTCATTGTCAGTTTCATAACAGTAGACTTACTTGCACATGAAAATCAGTATGAACCAACTGTAGAGAGCATTGTACAGAGGAAGGTTTGATGCTGTGTATAAGAAAGGTAACCATTTATATCACTGTTGTTACCACTATTGCACAATTATCATAAATTCTGTCCAAAGTATGTCGTGTATCAATAGAAAAGTTATGAATTGCTAAGTATGATTATCTTTGTATTTGAAGTTATGAATATTGGCTATGTACTTGTATCTTAATCATGTGTTGTAATCCTGGAAGACACCCCCCAGATAGATTTATGTAAGAGCTAGACAGTTATGTGTTGATGGCCCATTAAGGACACTCCATTCTCACAATGGGCCATTGAAGAAACATATCCCACCCAGTTGGTTTTCCTATGGATGCCTCAGAGAGCAAGGATTCATTGGCTACCCCATGTGATTCAGCAAAACATGTAAGGACATGTGATGTAGACATGTGACTTTAGACTCCATCTTGGGCCAGTAACTTTCCATACACATGGACTGTGGGCTTTGTTTGAGACAGTATATTTCCTTGCACATGGCAGAGAATATAAAAGGTATCTGAGAGAGCTCCATTTTGCCTCATTCCTGCACCAATTCTCTGGACTATGGATTTACAATTAAAAAGAGTATTTTGAACAATGGACTGAGGACCTTCCAAGCTTTTGGAAGTTACCAGAAAGCCTTTGGAAGCTAGCAGTCTATTCCATCTTTGCTACAAATCTGATATAAGGACTTTGCAATCACTTGTCTGTATATGATTCCCTAACCATTCAACCATTCTCTTTTCTTTTATTAATACATCTTAGTTAGCTTACTAAGGATTGGCTGACAGCATGACATTTGGATAAAATCTGAGATATTGACGTGGGGGGTAAGTATCTGATCCGTTGGGATTAACAGCACCTCATATATAGTGAAATGGGTTTTCAGTAACCTCTCACTATATTAAACCTGTTGGATGAGAGCCAAGGGCTGAGATACATAAAAGGGGCTGTGTTTGGGTCCTGGTTAACCAGGGCGACACTACAGAAGCTCTTTTGATACTGGTTTGGTGAATCTAATTATAGAATAAATCACTAGTTTTGGGGGATTGTTTGCCCTATTTCTTGCCGTCTGCCTTGAGCGTGGCATTCTCAGTGTGGTCTGTCCCAGGCACCCGATCACACAAGGAGCCAAAAATCTGTCCTGCCAATAGATGGTCATTACTTGTTCTTGTCTCCGAGGCAATGATGTGGGTCTAATACTGGTCATGTGGATGCCAGTGGCAGTATTCTTTGTCTTTCAAATGTACTTTATTTCTGGATCATACAGATTAAAATAAACGTCCTAAATGTTCCAAGTGTGTCTCTGCTGTGAAATGACAATCTAGTTTTACTTCAAAGAGGCTATAATTCAACAGTGGTGACAAAAACACTTTGGCTTGTAACTGTTGGATCTCAAGTTGTAGCAAGATAAAATGTTAGGTCTATGATGTGAAAGTTTCTTGGACCATATTAATCTCTGTTGTAAATTCTGTTCAAGGCAATGATGTTTCATTAAGGAAACACTTGGTCCATCATGTTTCTTTAGCAAGCTTTTCCTTGTCAGATAAAATTTAAGATCTAGCTATGCACTGCATCTTCTCAAGAATCAGAACTCTTTCCTCTTAAACTATTAATTGTAATAGAACAATATGTTCCTCACTGATTAGGAGAATGGATGACAATGTAATTGGTTTCTTCCATTTCTAATTTCCATAATTCTTAATAAATATTTGATGGATGCATGCATTATATAAATCAGTCCTGTCCAGTAGTTAGGAGTTTGCAGTGCTAAATGAGAGTTTATAAGTTCGTCCCACTCCCAGCCCCTCATGCCTGGCCTTTTTCAGAAGCCATTCTTCCTCCTCTTCCTACATGTTTCTTCTCCTCACTCTTACCCTTTCTGTCATCTCCAGAATGTGCAATGCAGTGTTCCTTACTCTTTGGCATTATACTGAGCCGGTGATGTAAGAAAAGGAATATTTTAGTTATGTGTGCCAATAGGACTATAGTTCTTGCTGAGCAAACATGGCACTACTATCCCTATTTCTATCAGACATTGTCTTGCATTTTATTCAGTGTACTAGACAAAGTGTCAGAAAAATTTAAAAAAAAAGTTTGAGAAAATATCAGGTGCAGCTTGTTCTTTGCTTACCTTGGGTGCTGAATCAAGCCCTTTCAAGTCAGCAGAAGGATTCCTATTAATTTCAGCAGGTGCTGGATGGGGCCCTAAAGAGGTAGGCTGGACAATCTTTGAAACGTGTTTGTGTGTGGCTTACCTTTCCGTTGTAGGAATTCTATTTATTTATTATTTGTATTACTATAGTGCCTAGGAGCCCTAGTTATAGACCAAGAGCCCATTGTGCTAGGTGCTGTACAAACACAGAACAAAAAGACTGTCCCTGCCTCAAAGAGCTCACTGTTCTAACTTTATTTTAAATGCAAAACTCTCAAAATGCTGTGGTGTAGGGAAAAAACTAGTCAATATATTTAGAAGTGAGGGCTCATCTTCCAGTCACCCCTTCTAACCTCTACTTTGATGCTTTCTAAATCAAAAGACTTCAAAAGCACTTGTGCTTTTCCTATCGTGTGACTCAGTCCAAACAAAGTAAGAAGAAGGAAAGGAAAATTGTCTGCCTCCTGTATGTACAAGGAAGAGGCAAATGAAAATGAATAGCATTGTGACTGTAAACATAAACATTTATGCTGTTAATGTGATTCAGAAAGAGACTCAGCCATGCTTTCACTCACAGCCCCAGTCCTAGTCCTGACAGCTCAGAATTTGTTTTGAATATAGAGCCACAATTATTTTGTCATGTAAGGAGCAGCTCATGGGATTGATACAATCCGACACTAAAGCATGAGTTACAGGAAACCAGGATATTTTTTGTAGTTCTTTTTTATGTTGTCAGACCTTCCAGAATCAGCAAGTTCACATCGTGAGGGCATTTATACTGAAGCTGACAACCTGCGACAATCTGGTCAATTGTCTTGTAGCTGAAAGGGATGAGTTTTTTTTTTCCCCTGTTGCTAAGCCAAAAATGACCAGTGAAACCTTGCAAAAGACCTATTATCCTATCTTGTGTGTTAGTGGCAAATGGCATGTTTGACCATTGTCTGACACAGCTAAAGCTGTCCTTGCCAAGTTGAAAAACCTGAACATTGAGCCCTGAACTTTTGCTGAAGTGTACTGTCTAGGAAGTGGTGAAAAGAAAGTTGACTACACACTTTTGTTCTCAGGCCACCCCAATGGGTTGCTTCAGCAAGAAGTGTCCATTGTTCTTATACCCAATGCTTGCCAGGCACTGCAGGGTTGGCGGGTGATTAAAGAGTGACTTCTGAGCATCTGATCCCATGCTGGCAGTGGGAATCTTACCATCTTCGATGTCTACAATCCCACAAATGCCAAGCATGCAGCTGCAGATAATTTTTACTATCTACGGCAGTCAATCTTTAATGAACTCTGAGAAGAGATGCGGTTCTGGGTGACTTTAAGGCACAGAAAGGAAAGGAGAATGACATCTTGGCAAGTATACCTGGTAAGTTTGGTATTGGAGAGAACAGGAATGAGTTTGTGACTGCCAGTGACATGATGATTGCTGATTCGCTCTGTCATCACTCAAAGATTCACAAGCAGAGCTGGTACAATCCAGATGGTTTCACTTGGACCTTTATTGGTCATATCCTTGTTAACACTCATTGACAGTCAACAGTCAGGGATGTATGAATTCACAGAGATGCTGAATTTGATCATCAGCTTCTGCTGACAAAAGTGCACCTTTGACTTCAAAGATAACCAGTTAATTAGACCAGGCCAGATAACCAGGCCAAAATTAGACCAATTCAATCTAAAGCTCTTATTACAATGAAGTTATCAGATGGCTTTTTGTTCTGAACTGCAAAAGGCTATTGATGCATTAGAGACTGAAGTCTTACTTTCTCTCTCTCCGTCATCTGATTAAGCATGGTGTTGTTTCAGGTTACCAGTTCTGAGCACTGTCAGATCTGTGCTGGGGCCTCAGCCCTTCAAATATCATCCAGGGATCACAGCAGTTGAAGTTAAGAAAAAAGTGAGACTACAATTTAATCTGGATAAACCTAAATCCGTGGCCATTGCCATCAAACAGCCTCCAGCTCCAGATTACAAGCAGCTCAATATTAACTTGTCTGGACAAGACATCAAGCAGATGAGAGGTGTCAGCATCATGGGCAGTCCTTGAGGATTTGGGCAGCATCATGGACAGTCCTTGAGGATGCTCAAAAGATGTGTGTGTTTATATAGCATCAGCTGCTGCCATGTTTCAGTCCCTTCAGCGGCCTCTGCGGAGACATTACTACGAAGCTGCAGATCTATAGAACCACAGTGATTCCAATTCTCTTGTATGGAAGCGAAATAAGGGTGCTGAGGAAGGCTGAAGAACTTTGGATTGAGATTTTCTATTATTGTTGTCTCTGTCAGCCATATCAGGTGGTAGGACAAGATCAGAAACAAGGATATTCACAGTTGAATCCAAACAACCCAACCATCTCCATCAATATTGGTTTGGTTCTTGGTGCATTGGTTTTGGTATGGTCTTAATACTAGAATGGAAGACCAACTAATTCTGAAATATGTGTACCAAGGGATGCTGCTACATGGCCTGTAATCACATAGGCACCAACAACTTTGGTGACACAACATGATTGCCAGTGGTGGAGATAAACTGAATATACAATCAGACAACCTTGAGCACCGTGCCACAGATCAATCCAGTTGGGGCTTGATGTGCAAAGAGGCCATGTCCTTTTGGGATGTGCCATGATGATGATGATGTATATTGTTCACTGGACTTGCCTCCACTGTAATTTCCCATGAACAATTGGCACCTGGAGATGGCTCATGGGATGAAGTCTCCATTGTCCCAGGTTTTAGAGCTTCTGAATTGTTCATTCTTGTTCTATTAAAATCACTTCAAAGTGATTATAGGGATAATGGGCCAACTTAATCCCTGGTGTAATTCTGATTTTGTAGCATGAATCCATTGCATTAACAAACTCAAAGATTAATTGGCTAAGTGCTATACATACAAAATAAGATATAAAAGAGTAGGGGGAAGACAGTAAGCAAGAATATTTGTCCTGTCCTCTGTGTACTTTTTACCCAAATAGATTTGGTAAGGAAGATTAACCCTTTTGATGCTTGGAGGAAAGCATCAGAAAGAAAAAAGTTACTAGTGTGGTCTGGTTGTGTTAAAAATGTATTTTCCTATTTTCTTGCATCTACTGGAGATTTTGTTAGGAATCTGGAGGTGGTGGTAACGTTTCCTTATGATTTAGCATTTGACATATTGTGCCTATTGTGCCATGATTATTTCTGCCTTACTACCATAATCCCCAACTAGTGAGTGGTCATTTTAGGATGTCTGAAATCTAGCAAGGGGAATGGAATATACAGTATCCTTCCAACCTTCCACTGTTACAGCTTCATAAATCAGAGAATAGGAGTGCTGTACAGCAATGCAACCAATACCTGAGAACAAGAGGAATTCTTAAGAGTAGGTCCCATAGGTGAGTCCTTGGCAGTACAGGGCACGGTCTGACACACCACCTCACCGAACATGGATCAAACTGCTGGCTGCCCTAGCATTATGTGCATTATGTTGTCTTTTTAAAAAATGCCAACTAGCCTAATTCCACAATTAGGCAAGATTTTAATCCTCACTTAGAACTAGATCACAGAGCAGAACAGGTGACATTTTAACAGTTTTTCCTGAGAAAAGTGAGGTTTCTGCATGTGTGTTTGTTTCTGGTCTTGTGCATTTATCGTATGAGATAATGGAATATTTCCGTATAAACTTTGTGCGATGTGAGCTTGATGTCTTGTGCTTTTCTGAATTTGTCTGCTATACAAAGATTTGGAAACTCTGTGACCATTTTAACCATGATGTGAAAATCAACAAAGGCCAGAAGGAAGTGTAGAAACAACTTCAGTTCCTCCTGAGATAGAAATTGATGATCAGGAGAAAGTGCATCTTCATTTACCACTGGAAATTACGCAACAGGAGAAAGAAGTGGGTTTAGTGTCACTTCGAGCCAATCAAATTTGCAGTTTGTAGGTTCAGCTGATTGCTGGTCCCGTCAGTGATACTAGAAAACAGAATATGGTCCTAAACCAAGTATTCCAGTCAAGACACTTTTTTCCTACTCTATCGTTTTTCAGTTTCCCCTAAACTATACAGAGGAAAAAGTGCTATGAAGTGAGCTGAAAAGAGATTGCCCCTCTAGCTCTGTCTCAGGGGAGCAGGGGATGAAAAGGCCAAGATAACATTCAGAGGCTGTGGACTCCTTTCTAGCTGGAAGGATAACTAAGTTCTTCTGCACACTTTAAGATTCTGTGTAAGCCAGGTGAAACATAGGTGTAGGATATTGCCCTCCACCTTTCTGACTTCCTGACTTTAGGACAACCAAAGAAGAGTCTCCTCCCCAGAGAATCCATCCCTGATTTTACGTGGCACCGACTGTGTGCTGGGGCAGGACTTTGTGAGTTTAGTTAGTGCCGTGTGAATACTTACCATGCCCCCATGATCAGTAAAACTGATAATTTATTGCCCTTACTGTCAAATCTTGGCTGTCTGATTTAGGGAGCTCGCCACTAACCTGTGACTTAACAATAGGATATTACATGTATTTTGTTTACAAACAGAAAAAAATTAGTAAAAGCTCTTAGCAGCTTAGGGCACTTTCTGTAAATTCTGCATTACCTGGCAAGAACATCAGATATTCCCTGGTTTGCAGAGCACTGGCTTGTCTCTTGGTGCTGGTTCCTCCTTCCTGTTTTCATCTCCTTCTCCATGCATCCAGTCTCTGTATTGCACAGATGATCCTGCTCGCATTGTTTCATTCATAATATTGAAGCTGAATACAAGTTAAATTGAATAAGTGAAACTTCATTTAAACCCTGGACTGTTCTGTCCCTGTGATTGAGTTGATTTAGCCTAACTCCCATGTTCTCTGTTTCACTGGTGTCCCATCAATAACAGTCGCCCCAGGAAACATTGGCCCTCTGGCTCGAGTTCCACTGAACGTGGTACATCTTCTGTATTTTACAAACATTTAAACATAAACATTAAAACAAATAATTAATGTCCAGAACCCCAATCCATGTCACTTCAGCCAGAGGTTTCCAGCAGATAGCTGAGCAGGAGTCTTATCTTTACCAGTAAATAAAATGGTACATACTCTGGTCTTATCAAAAGGAGACCACGCCAGGAATGACCTCTCTCTGGTTCCCTCTTGCCTGTCTCCAAACTATCTCTCTCTGGCATCTTCTCCCTCCCTGTGGGACTGGCCTCTGGATGGTTTTCTGGCTCTCCATTCTGTGAGATCTGTGCTCTGTATAGCTGTTATATCTCTCTAAGGGCTGGATCCTCACAGGAATCTCTGTCTCTAGGGCTGGTAGGTCCTTGGCTAACTTGTTCTACGCTAGTGCCTCCTTTCTCTGATTGTTGGCCATCTCCTCTTGGCAGTATCTCCATCCTTCTGGCTGTAACAGCTCTCCCCTTATTGATAACAGGGTTTTGGTCTTTCATGGCACTCAGGGTCATCACCTCAGAAAAATTCAGGGGAGGGAGGCAAAGTTGTGTCAGCATATAGAACATTATATGTGATTATACGAAGTTGGGCAAGTTTATTTTTCTCTCCCAAAAGAGAAAATCATAATGGAATATATAGACTTAAGAAAAGTTGGGAGGGAAATGGTCTTTATGGAAGGGAGGGGAAACCAAGGTCTGGAGGGGCAACTTCTCATCTTTCCCTATACTAAATGATGCTCCCATGAGTACCTGTGTTTGACTGTTTTGGCACCTCTGTCATGGGGTCTTTCTGTATGCCAAAAATGCTAACAAGCAGTCTGAACCAAAAGAAACAGCCTTGTATAACAGTCTTTTAGTTGTTTTTGTTTAGTTGATTCACCATTATTCTGTAGGTATGCTGGGCAGGAAGTTCGCAAACTCACATTTGTCTGCAAATTTCTTGACTATTTCCATGGCAAACTGGGATCTGCTGTTGGTAAACAGAGTGTCTGGAAAGTTGTATCTCACAAAATGGATCTTCAATTTGCCAGTCACTGACTTGCTTCTTGTATCAGGCAGGCACTGACCTCCCAGACATTTGAATAGTAGTTCACTAATCAGTACTTTCCATTTGCCTGATGGCTTCTTTACCACCAGCATGCTGTTTAGCCACGATGTACTGGCCTCTACAGGTGCTCTGATAATCCTACTCAGCAGACTTTCGAGCTCCTTGTGTCCTGGATTACATAGTGCTACAGGAATGTTCCTTCATGGTAACAACACAAGTTCCACCATGGGGTCTACTTCCAGTCACAGGTTTCCTTCAAGGCACCTGTTGCCTTTGAAGATGTTCCCATCTACTTTTACAATTGTTTCCACTGGCCATGGGAGACTCCCATTTTACTTCTTGCACTGAAGCTATAAAATTCTGATGCCGCATACTGATCACATTCGTGGTTTATATTGCTGTTTTCCCCAGAGAGGGCTGTAGTGCTTTCCACTGCCACCATCAGATTCAGATGGTCCTGTTATTTTTTTAGATCAGTTACTGTGAGATCACATTTTCCTGTGAACTGCATTATCCTCTTAGGTTGTGACCTCTTAGAGAGGTCTCTGATGGGTGTGTTCAAGTCCAATTTACACTGAGGAATCACATTGCAGGAGGCTGTGCTATCCAGCTGAAATCCCACAGGAGGTATCCCTATTAACACTGTTGCAAGCGTGATATTGTCCCTTGTTGCTCTCCTGTTCTGATAGCCTGAACCTCATGCTCTTGGACTCAAGGAGAGAGTCATGATATCATCATGGCTGTCTAATGTGCTCCCCTTGTACAAGTCTGCATTAATCTTTCTGGGATCTTCCTCTGCTTTTGCACACATTGCTAATGCGGTTCAACTTGCCACGTTCCTTGCAGTCATGTCCTGGTGCAGGGCATTTCTCCTTTAGCCACTCATGCTGTTTCCCACCGTGGGTATGGAGCCCCGGCTACCTGCTCTCCTTTGTTGTTGTCTCACTGCATGTACTTGTGTGGTGGCGTGCCTCTGAGGGCTTTCATCCTTTCTCCTAAGGCTTCTGCTGCACACCCCATGTCTAAGCATCCTTCTAATGTGAGATTGTCTTCCTGGAGCATCTACTCCTACATGTGGTGATCCTAAGTGACACACAATATCCTGTCCCAAATCAGGGAGTTTGTCAAGGCCTCAAAATTGTATACAGCAGCCAGCGTGCTTAAGATTGTAACATGGGGTATATTCCCTCCCCTTTGGATTAGTCTGTAGTGAAAAACCTGTGTTGCTCCATTCTGCTTTGTGGAGCCCAGGACTCCTGTGCCTGCTGTGAGGCTTGAGGCTGTGATGTACGTCAGAGTGGTGCAGATGTCTGCCTTGTTCCCCAATGAAGTGAAGTAACCGTGTGACTCTCCTAGTGTTCTCATCCTCTTGCATCGCCAGGTCTGTGTACAGCCGGAGCACCTTTCACCACATGCATCGCTGGGTTAGGTTTGTGTCCATGAAATCTAGGGTTCTGGGGGGCTTCACGCTGAGTTCTATGGCTCACGCTGTCTGCTGCTGCATTACAGGGAACTCCCAGCTCCAGAGTTGCCACCATGTTTCCTTCACAGTGAGTGAAATTGAATGCAGCTTAAGTTGAACAAATGAAACTTTATTAAACCCTGTGGATTGTTCCATCCATGTGGCTGAGTTCCTTCTAGCCTAACTCTTGTGTTCCCTGTTCCACTGGTGTCCCATCAATAACAGTCTCTTCAGGCAATATTGCCCCTCTGACTCTAGTTCCATTGATCATGACACACACATGTAAAAGGAACTGAAAAGGAGGAGAAGCCTAGCATCTTCCACTAGGGCCTGCTGCTACACAGAAAAGGAAACAGTAGTGGACCTGAGGGGCTAGAGAGGGCATTGGGACTGGAGTTGCCAGCCACCAGCAGGAAAGCATCTTCCAGAGTAGAAGGGAGTTGGGTGCCAAGGAAGCATGTGAAGTGGAAGAAGAGGTGAAGACCAGGCAGCAGTGGAGCATGTACTGAGGACAGGAAATGTAGAATGGGAGGGAGCAATGGCATTAACTCATTCCTAAAAGAGAAAACACATGTATCACTTTAAAGATAGCTAAAATACTTTTTAAAACTTCCTTATTGTTTCTGTTCCATGTAAGCAATTTCTGTAGATGCCAAAGACGTCTCTCGCTTTCAAAGGGGAGAGGTGGTGGACTCATGATTGTGACTGGGAGCAGAGGCTCTCTAAGATATCATTCATTTCATTAAATTGTTTGAGAACCTCTGGTCTGCATGTGACATATTGTATGTGTTTCTAATGACTTTGTTATGGGCATCTCCCAGCAGTTGATGAAACATCCATTCATGTTTGCAATGTTCTTGTAAGGTAATAAAGTATGACACCCAATTTACAACTGACTAAGCTATGCAGAAAAGGAGATTTTCAGATATAAATGTGTGTTAATCATCTGACTCCCATTGATTGGCAGTGAGGGTTGAGTGCCAAATGCCCTTTGAGCTTTTGAAAATCTCCCAAGAGTAGTTATGTGACTTAACAAAGGTTGCACAACAAGTCTGTGGCAGATTCAGGAATAGAACTCTGGAGGGCTCCTAACCTTTTTTCCTCCTCAGTGGTGTAATGATGTAAGCCAGGCCTGCAGGGAGTGGTGGTCTCTCCTTCTTGTGGTGGCTAGGCCAATTAGAGATTGATGAGCCTGAGCCTACTACAGCTGAGTTGTATCTTTTAGCTCAGCAAATAGAGATTCATACAGCAAAATATGGAGGTGTCAGGTTCAACCACTGCCATCAAACCCTCCTGGGGTGTCAGCATTATAGTGGTAAAAAAAGAAATAGGTAAATTAATCCAAGCTAAACTGCATATTCCCCAGTGAGAAGAGGGTACACACAGATTATCCTTGACTACATTGTTGGCCTGCCATCATCACTAGGTAATGCTACCTGTACTTTATGCTGTGTGATGTTTGAGTATTCAGCCTACAATATTGATGAGAGAGCTCCATTTGACTCCTTATGTTTCTTGAAATAATTGGTGGCTATTTTTTTCTAGCCTTCCCTTAGTCTAGACAATTGTAATGTTTAGTAAACATAGGCTGATTATAAAGAAATAACAGACCTCTACTTACAAGACTTTGCTGGGAGCCAGTGCCTTATTAATCTTGATATTGAGACTTCTGCTAAACTGAAACAAAGTAATTACTGGAGCACAGCACACCAGAGTCAGGAAATCATGTGTCCATTATGTATTCTGCATATCTAAAACAACCTTCCAGGAACTGTGAATCATCAACAAAGGGAGGCGCGCTTGACAAAGGTACATCAACAGCAATGAAAAGCATAGCGGGAAGGACAGTTGGAGATGTACACTATATATACACTGGCAGAGCTGAATGACTGCACAACTACACCACTGCTGCTAAGGAAAAACAATGCAATAGTTTATTAATGTAGGGCTCTCAAGTTCTGAAATCCTTGCAGAGGAATGAAGGTGAAAGAAAAGAGAGGCAAAGGCCAAGATCTTCACTTTCCATTAGTTGTGAAATATATGTATAAGTCTTCTGGCATGTGGTGTTAATAACAACAACAAGGGCTAGTTCAAATAACTTAAGGTTCCCTCTTAAAACTGACAGACTACCAGCATTTCTGGGATCACTAAGTACTTTCTCTACGTAGCCTTAACAGGCAATACTTTCCCACTCACAAGCAGAGTCTGCATCTGAAGCAAGAAAAATTATATTTGGGGAAAAGGGAACAAACCCTTAATTTGGGAAAACACAGCAACAAAACTTCTGTATGAATGTTACTAATAAAACAAGCCCTCAGGAGGCCTTGGGCAGTAATCTGTTAATTCTGTTCCTCTTGTACCACTATGACTGTTCAATTATCAATGCACTTTACTATTCCAATTTCCCCTTCCTCATCCATTATTCTCCACTCATGGCTTGGTGTCAGTGGGTAGCATAGTCCCAGGTGCATTCTGGCAGCCTGCCTTCAGTGTCTTGAGAAGTTCTGCCTGGTCCTGTCCTGAGGCTGCACCACTTAACGCAACAATAGTGATTTCAGCTTTATTTGGTGCTGGAGTAGGAGGGCCTCACCAGAGGATATTCAGCTGGGCTGCTGCCCTCTGCAGCTTCAGCAAAGTGCTCTCTGCATTGTATCCCATCAGAGAAACCTCCCTCAGCACAAGTCCTGACTAGAAGGGGACTAATAGCAAAGAGCACTCTCAAGCAGTGTCTTTGTCACAAGCCTTTTCCTCGCCTCTCCCAGTTCATCTTCCACCTGATCAGTTCTGAGCTTGTCATTTACAGTGACTTTCAAAGTGTCACTGAAGGAAGTTTGGATAGAAAATTTAAGTCAATGAAGCAGCTCTGTGGCCATTCATTTGCCAGTTCACTAACAGATGAGAGCAGAAAGCTCCCTGTCCTCTAGAACTTCAGGCTACATTGCAAGAATGAGATGTAATGTGCATCAAGGGCACTTCTTAGTTTCTGATAATTTTTTCCTTTAGGTAGATATAGCCTGGTTCGCAGACAGCCATGCACAGTTACCAGTGTGCTCTTTCCTAGGCAGATTCACACCACAGAATGCTCAGCTTTAATAAGAAATGTAAAGATGGGCTTGAATTTGGTTCTGTGTTTGGAGCTTGCTACAGTTCTCAGAAGTTTCACTTTAAGTGACAGTTACTGAGCACCATACTCCAAAGAGCAAGTAAGAGGGAAAAAACACAAGTTCAAAACAATGTCACAGAAATAAACAGGTTTTTCAGAGCACCCTTTTCACCTTTATCAAGGAATTGAGGAACACCACCAACAAAAAGAGAACATGTCCCCTCACCTCAATAACCTGCATGTTGTCATATTGGCCTTCATTTTATACAAAGCAGCTCCACACAGGGCTGAGTTTCTGGTCTATTTGTTTACTTTGGAAAAGATTCAAGCAACAAAACTAGCTTTGCTTTCGTAAGTCTTTTCCTGACTGATGGAAATATTAACTGAGTTGCAACCAAACATTCCCAGTTTGTTTATAAAGCTGTTAATTTTGTCAAGTCAATCTCTATAGGCAAACACAGATGAAAGAGGAAATGGGAAGAGGAACAATAAGAAATTCCTTTTTCACAATTAGGTGGTGATTCTACAAAGGGCAGCCTGTTCATTTATCAGATTAGCAGTTGGGGTAGTGGTGTTAGTTGTTGGCTGTGTGTGTGCTTTTTTTTAAGTGTGTATCCTGTTCCAGCTTCGCAGATAACTGAGACACTAAATCATGATTGGATTATTTAATAAGACCATAGATCCCTTTCAGGAATGAAGGCACCAGGCCAGTTTTATTGTCAAATGAGCACAGTAAAAAGCACCCTATTTGTGCTACAAGTACACTTAATATATGTATACCCCTGAAAACGGCCCAGCTCAGTAAATGGCAGGACTTTCTGTTCCTCGCTCGGCCAGACAAAGACTCTCTTTGAGACCCTTCTTTATACACTGATACAAACAAGTTGCATGTTGCCCCTCTAGTGTGTGTAATTGCCATCCTCTGACTTGGTAAGATACTTCCTTCTGATGTAGTATGCACCACCTTTTACCTTGCACCGGGTGGTTCGGCCAAAACATCTATATTCATCATATTGTTGTTTTGAGAGGTCAGTAAACCCTCGTTATTTTTGGAGTAATGAGATGTTCTGGTACCTTTCTGGAATGTGCTTACATGCTTTGTACCTAATACTTTTTTAGGAATGTGTGTTTGCCATTTTCTGTGAACTTAGAGGCAGGCTCTCAGCCTGACTTCTGCTAACTTTGCTTTTTAACAGCAGGGCTTTATTGCTACTTTAGCTTAGGCCTTAAGCCTGGCCTGTTATATTAGGCGTCATGTTTTAGGTTTTTACTTTTTACTACAGGTAGTAGGCAGTGTACCTGTGTTCCTTATGGAAAGATCAGGAGAGGAGACCTGCTTTCTGAATAGGATAGAGGTCTCTCTGTACGTTTTGGGTGGTGCAGAAACAGTGTCTAGTGAGCAGCTGAGGGCCATCTAGGAGGCATTTTTAGTCTTCAGAAATACCAAAGGCTGAGTTGCAATAACTTTCAAACCCGTTATATCTGATACCAAATGGGCAGAATGATACAGAAAAAACAAAACAAAAGACCAGCCTGTTCTGGATTACTCTGGGTTTTATTGTTTTCCAGTCCATGAAAACATTACCAAAATTGTTCTGACTAAGCCTTGAATACTTCCCTTAAAACAAATTTGAATGTCAAGCTCTCAGAATGAATGCATCATATTCCTTCTGGATTTTAGTTTGGTTAAGGGTAGCAGCAACTCATCAGAATTCAAGGTCAATTCAGCCATCCATTGCTTCTTTAACAGTCTTTTCCAGATGGATGATCAGCTTCATTGTTATGAAAGAGCTGCAGTGTGGATGATGGACACTATCATTGTAACAGATATATGGGGCCAGATCCTCAAGTGTGTAAATCTGTGTAGCTCCATTGACTTCATTTGGAGTCCTAGATAGCTTTCATCTTTAAGGCTTTCTGTATAACTACATCCAACAACCTCCGGATGTTGCAGCTGGATTGTTTACCACATCCTACTGCTTTAGTAAATGGATGCTGGCAAGTTCCTCTCAAAAGAAGGTGGGAAATATGCTTGTTGATCCAGCATTTCAATATCTGTTGATAATTCTAACAGGGTGGCATCTGAACTTAACTCCTTAAAAATGGATTGGATGGCATATAAAATGTTGTATATATGCCTTCTTCTTACATATGCCATTTTATTTGATTCTCTGCTACTCCCTCCCTATCATAGACTCTTGTGGGATTGTACATTACTGTTCTGACAAGGGCACTGGCGAATTGTTTCCTGTTATTGTGCCTTTTTTTTTAAGACAGTGTGATGTTATGCAGAACCCCTGGGGTACCACTTGGTACCTAGAATACCACTCAGCCCTTTGTCTGACCAGTTTGGGCTCCCTCTCTCACTGTGACATGCCACTGGGAGGTTTTGCACTTACACAGCCCTCCACAGGAAGAGACCACACCCATCTTAGTGCAATGAATGCTTTCTCTAGCCACTCACAAACCAATAATAGAGACACTTCAGATGGCTCCCCTTCCAGGGACTCCAGAATTATATCATCTAACTCTGGTCAAAAAGCCTGACCAGTGGAGATGATGATCCAGTCCACTTTTCCCTCAAAGTGGAAGGAACGTGCACCAGTTTGGTCTTACACTTCATTCTGTAACACACTGGTTAAGCTAAAACATCGAACAAGTTTATTAACTAGAGAAAAATAGATTTTGAGTGAGTATAAATGGCAAATGTAAAGAGATTAAAAGTAGTTACCCCATGAAATAATCATAAGATCGCTGTCTAAATTCCACACACAACGAGCCTCGCATTAGCAATGTTTCACCCTTGTAGCTGATACAAGCAGTTTCTTAAATGCAGGCTGGGCATTCCTCTCACCCCTTTCAAAGTCCTTTTGTCTTCCAGAAGACCCTTCAAGTGTCCAGTTGAACGGGAGTGGAGCCAAGCTCTCATCATTCCCCTTTTTTCATAGTCCATTCCAGGTTGCTAGAACAGTTCATGCATGTGACTGGCGGCTGTTCCTCATTGCTCAATCAGTATCCCATTGAGTACCTACTTTCTTGATGTAGTCTCCAGGGGTGGGGGTTGAGAGAGCGGATCCTCCTTGATGCACATCTGGCCACTTCCTTGTTGTACCTGAATATCTGGTTTAAGTGTTTCCCACCTCACAGTATGTTCTAGTAGCACTTACAACAATATTTTATAACTTCACATACGATGGTAGCACATAAAATCCAACAGGATATTTATGTTTAGCAGATCAAGGCTTAAAATAATACCAAACATATACCTTGTTCAGAACATATAATTACATGACACTGGTGAATATAGAGTTTCTGGGGTGGTGTTCTCAGACAGAGTGACAGATAGATGGTGATATCCGTGTTAAAATAATCACAAAATAGCTTATTACAAACAATGCTGAGTGATTCATACTCCATAGAGATCTCAAATGCCTTTTTTATTGTGCCACAGCACCCTAGTGCTGATTTCTCAGATGCAGCAGACCCTCATAGTGATGAGCAGTGTGGGATGGTAATCAAAAAGCCTGTGAGCAAGAAGCAAATTGTGGGTGGAATGGGTTATCCCATGTGTGATGTCAATAAGGCAATATCAGCCTGTACATGAAATACCAAGTCTGATATTTTACCAGAATAGAGCTTAAAATGAACCTTTTATGCTTTGATACTATCCATGCAATGATGTTAAAATGGAAAGGCTCATTGTGGAGTTAATAATTACAGAAATGGTCAGTTATTTTAGTGTCTGATAGAAAAGGGATAGGCAAGCTAATTCGTTTGTTTCTTGTAATAAAAAGTGAAGGAAAAAATCACAGGTGAAAAAGGGACCTGTACCCTTTTCCCTTTCAACAGGCCTGAATAATTATAAAAGGAAAGAAAATTGTAGATGATTGGAAACACTGAGGGATGCTGCATGGATGAAATATCATAACTACCTGGGAATTACCATTCCAGGGATTTCCTTTCTTTTGACCTTATCCATCAACTGTTCATGATCTTATGCCTATGGGATGAATATTGGTGGCATCTAATTCAAATTTTTCTTACTTTGTGTCCACACTTTTGATCCCCCAAACATTCATGCAAGCAGTTTTTTTCATGTTGATGTTCTTTAGGACTACAAGAAATGTGTTTTGTGATTAAACAAAATTTGTTTCAATGACTATCTTAAAAAGCCACCTGTTTAATAAACTTGGTCATCTGGCAATACAGAGTGACTTCAGCTATCAAATGACTTAAAAGATCAAACATACAGCTTGAATATAAAACCTCAAATATCAAAAACTCAAAGGAATACTCAGAGCCAGGAGTTCTTGGGGAAAGCCATAGTCTGGAATTTGTTCAAAGAAAACATCTGAAGGATTTCAAACCATTTGTAAATATCAGTCTAGTCATGGACAGTTCGCAAATGAGAGAAGGCTAAATTCACTAGTTAATTGCTCATAGATTTGTAGGCTTTAAGGTCAGGATCATCTAGTTTGACTTCTTGCACAGGCAGGCCACAGAACCTTGCCCACCTATTTCTGTAATAAATCCATAACCACTGGCTGAGTTCCTGATATCTTCAAATCATGGTTTAAAGACAGCAACCTTACAGAAAATCCACCACTTACACTAGTTAAAACCTGTAAGTGACCTGTGCCCCATGCTGCAGAGGAAGGTGAAAAAACCCAGGGTCTCTGCTAATCTGACCTGGGGAGAAATTCCTTCCCACCCATAAATAGGGCTATTAGTTAGAGCCTGAACATATGACAAGACCCACCAGACAGACCCCTGGAAAGAATTCACTGTAGTAACTCAAAGCCCTCCCCATCTAGTATCTCATCTCTGGCCATTTTGAGACATTTGCTACTAACAGCTGCAAATTTGCTACATGCCATTATATGTAGCCCTGTCATACCATCCCCTGCATAAACTTACCATGCTCAGTCTTGAAGCTAGTTAGGTTTTTTGCTCTCATTGTTCCCCTTGGAAACTGTTCCAGAACTTCACTCCTCTGATGGAGAGAAACCTTCACCTAATTTCAAGCCTAAGCTTGTTGATGGCCAGTTTATATCCCTTTGTTCTTGTGCCCACATTGGCACTTAACTTAAACTCAGACTGGGGAAGACGCTCAAGGAAGTCGAGGCTCAGGTGATCTTTAGTGGAATTTTGCCCGTTCCTAGAGCGGGGCAGCAAAGGAGTGACAAGATTATGATGATTAACAGATGGCTCAGGCAGTGGTGCTATAAGGAGGGCTTTGGGATGTACGGTCATTGGGAAACGTTTACGGATAGACGACTGTTCGCTCGGGATGGACTTCATCTAAGCAGGGAGGGAACTGGACTTCTAGGATGGAGGTTTGCCGACCTCATTAGGAGAGCTTTAAACTAGGAAGTTGGGGGAGATGGTTGGGAGATGTTCAGGAGATCTCCACGCCGGAATTTAACCTGGAGAGGGAAGCAAACAAAGTGAGAGGGGATATCCTAGTGGACCGAAGAATTGACCAAAGGGGGAAAAGCGGAGTTGAAACTAGCCAGACGGGTGATGATGGTGGTAGAAGGTCTGTGCGTGACGGGGGAAAGAATGTCATTGACGCCAAACGTCAAAAATTAAAATGTCTGTATACTAATGCGAGGAGCCTAGGGAACAAGATGGAGGAACTGGAGCTACTGGTGCAGGAAGTGAAACCGGATATTATAGGGATAACAGAAACCTGGTGGAATAGTACTCATGACTGGAGTACGGGTATTGAAGGCTTTGTGCTGTTTAGAAAAGACAGGAAGAAAGGTAGAGGTGGTGGAGTAGCTTTGTACGGCAATGATGAGGTGAATTGTAATGAAATGAGAAGTGATGGAATGGATAAGACGGAGTCTGTCTGGGTAAAAATCACACTGGGTAAAAAAGCTACTAGAGCTTCCCCTGAGATAGTGCTTGGGGTGTGCTACAGACCGCCGGGGTCTGACTTGGATATGGATAGAGACCTCTTTAATGTTTTTAACGAAGTAAACACTAAGGGGCAATGTGTGATTATGGGAGATTTCAACTTCCCGGATATAGACTGGAGGACGAGTGCTTGCAAGAATAATAGGGGTCAGATGTTTCTGGATGTGATAGCGGATGGATTTCTTCATCAAGTAGTTGAAGTACCTACGAGAGGGGATGCCATCTTAGATTTGGTTTTGGTGAGTAGTGAAGACCTCGTAGAAGAAATGGTGGTAGGGGACAATCTTGGTTCGAGTGATCATGAACTGATTCAATTCAAATTAGATGGAAGGATAAACAAACGTAGATCTGGGATTAGGGTTTTCGACTTCTCGAGGGCTAATTTCGAAGAGTTACGGAAATTAGTTAGGGAAGTGGATTGGACGGAGGAACTTGGGGATTTAAATGTGGAGGAGGCCTGGAATTACTTTAAGTCGCGGCTGCGGAAATTGTCGGAAGCCTGCGTCCCAAGAAAGGGGAAAAAAACCATGGGCGGGAGTAGTAGGCCAAGCTGGATGAGCAAGCAACTCAGAGAGGGGATTAGGAAAAAGCAGAAAGCTTACAGGGAGTGGAAGAAAGGCGGGATTAGTAAGGGAAGCTACCTTAGTGAGGTCAGAACGTGTAGGGATAAAGTGAGGAAGGCTAAAAGCCGCGTAGAACTGGACCTTGCAAAGGGAATCAAAATCAATAGTAAAAGGTTCTACAGTCACATAAATAAGAAGAAAACAAAGAAAGAAGAAGTGGGGCCGCTATACGCTGAGGATGGAACGGAGGTTAAGGATAACCTAGGCATGGCCCAATATCTAAATAAGTACTTTGCCTCGGTCTTTAATAAGACTAGTGAGGAATTTAGGGATGATGGAGGGATGACGAACGGGAATCTGGATGTGGTGGTGGATATTACCGTATCTGAGGTAGAGGCCAAACTTGAACAGCTTGATGGGACAAAATCGGAGGGACCGGACAATCTCCACCCGAGGATATTAAAGGAGCTGGCGCGTGAAATTGCGAGCCCGTTAGCGAGAATTTTTAAGCAATCGGTAAACTCGGGGGTTGTGCCGTACGACTGGAGAATTGCTAACGTAGTTCCTATTTTTAAGAAAGGGAATAAAAGTGATCCGGGTAATTATAGGCCTGTTAGCTTGACGTCTGTCGTGTGTAAGGTCTTGGAAAAAATTTTAAGGGAGAAAGTAGTTAAGGACATGGAGGTCAATGGTAATTGGGACAAATTGCAACATGGATTTACTAAAGGTAGATCGTGCCAAACCAACCTGATCTCCTTCTTTGAGAAGGTGACGGATTACTTAGACAAAGGCAATGCGGTAGATCTAATTTACCTCGACTTCAGTAAGGCGTTTGACACGGTTCCGCATGGGGAACTGTTAGTTAAATTGGAAAAGATGGGGATGAATGTGAAAGTTGTAAGGTGGATAAGGAACTGGTTAAAGGGGAGACTACAGCAGGTCGTGCTGAAGGGTGAACTGTCAGACTGGAAGGAGGTTACTAGCGGAGTCCCTCAAGGATCGGTTCTTGGACCGACCTTATTTAACCTTTTTATAACTGATCTTGGCACAAAGAGCGAGAATGTGTTAATAAAATTTGCGGATGACACGAAGCTGGGGGGTATTGCTAACACGGAGAAGGACCGGGATGCTATTCAGGAAGATCTGGACCACCTTGTACACTGGAGCAATAGTAATCGGATGAAATATAATAGTGAAAAGTGCAAGGTCATGCACTTAGGGATTAATAATAAGAATTTTACATATACGTTGGGGATGCATCAGTTGGAAACGACGGAGGAGGAGAAGGACCTTGGGGTATTGGTTGATAGCAGGATGACTATGAGCCGCCAATGTGATATGGCTGTTAAAAAAGCAAATGCGGTTTT
>ML675618.1:54165934-54225487 GCA_007922155.1 Mesoclemmys tuberculata | reverse complement strand
TGGTGTCCCATGTTTAAGAAGGATGAATTCAAACTGGAACAGGTTCAGAGACGGGCTACTAGGATGATCCGAGGAATGGAAAATCTGCCTTATGAAAGGAGACTCAAAGAGCTTGGCTTGTTTAGCCTGGCCAAAAGAAGGCTCCGGGGGGATATGCTTGCTCTATATAAATACATCAGGGGGATTAACGTTAGGGAGGGAGAGGAATTGTTTAAGTTTAGTACTAATATAGGCACGAGGACGAATGGGTACAAATTGGATATTAGGAAATTTAGACTAGAAATTAGACGAAGGTTTCTAACCATTAGGGGAGTGAAGTTCTGGAATAGCCTTCCGAGGGAAGTAGTGGGGGCAAATGACTTATCTGGCTTTAAGACTAAGCTTGATAAGTATATGGAGGGGATGTTATGATGGGATAGTTTAATTTGAGCAATTGATTTGGATTATCGGCAGATAAGTCTGCTCAATGGTCTGTGGGAATGCTGGATGGGATGGGAACTGAGTTACTGCAAAGAAATCTTTTTTGGGTGCTGGCTGGTGAGTCTTGCCCACATGCTCAGGGTTTAGCTGATCGCCATATTTGGGGTCGGGAAGGAATTTTCCTCCGGGGCGGATTGGCAGGGGCCACGGAGGTTTTTCGCCTTCCTCTGCAGCATGGGGCATGGGTCGCTTGCTGGTGGATTCCCTGCAGCTTGAGGTCTTCAAATCTCATTTTTGAGGATTTCAACAACTCGGTCATGGGTTCGGGGTTGTTATAAATGTGTATGGGTAGGGTTTTGTGGCCTGCCTTGTGCGGGAGGTCAGACTAGATGATCATATTGGTCCCTTCTGACCTAGGAGTCTATGAGTCTATGAGTCTAAATAACTCCTCCCCCATTTTGATATGTATCCCTTTGATGTATTTATAGAGAGCAATTATATCTCCCCTCAGCCTTCTTTTGGTTAGGCTAAACAAGCCAAGCTCTGTGAGTCTTGTCTCATAAGGTAAGTTTTCCACTCCTCAGTACATCCTAGTACCGTCTCTGCACTTGTTCCAGTTCCTTAAACTGGATGGGAGACCAGAATTGCATACAGATTTCCAGATACAGGCTCATCAGTGCCTTGTATAATAACAATAACTTTGTCTCTACTAGAAATACCTCACCTGAAGCATCCTAAGATGTCATTAGCATTTTTCATGATCGCATCACACTTGCGCTCAGTCATTCTGTGATCAGTCAGTCAGCACACCCAGGTCTCTCTTCCTCAGTCACTTCCAAATGATAAGTTCCCCGGCATATAGGAACTAACAACAAGAATTTTTACTAAGTGCATGACTTTGCATTATTAAATTTCATCCCATTTCTATTACTCCAGTTCTCAAGGTCATCCCCATCTTCTTGTATGATATTCTAGTCCTCCTTCATATTGGCAATACCTCCCAACTTTCTCATCTGCAAATTTTATTAACACACTCCCACTTTGTGCCAAGGTCAGTAATAAAAATGTTAAATAAAATTGGTCCCAAAACAGATCACTGAGGAACTCTCCTAGTAACTTGCCTCCAGTCTGACAGTTCACTTTTCAGTATGACCCATTGTATTCTCCCCCTTAACCAATTCTTTATCCACTTTTGTAGTCTCATATTAATCTTCATCTTCTCCAATTTCACTAATAATTTCCCATGTGGAACTGTATCAAATGCCTTACTGAAATCCAGGTAGAATAAATCTACTGCATTTCCTTTGTCTAAAAAAGTCAGTTATCTTCTCAAAGGAGGAGATCAGGCTAGTGTGGCATGATGTACCTTTGGTAAAACAATGTTGTAGTTTAGCCCAATTACTGTTTACATCTATGTCCTTAACTATTTTGTCATTCAAAATTTGTTCCAAGACCTTTCATACAACCGAGGTCAAACTAACAGGCCTGTAGTTTCCCAGATCACTTCCCACCCCACCACCCCCTTTCTTAAAAATAGGTATTGTATTAGCTAGTCTCCCATCATAGGATACAACCCCCAAGTTTACAGATTCATTAAAAATCCTTGCTATTGGGCTTGCAATTGCATGTGCCAGTTTCTTTAATATTCTTAAATGGTAATTATTCGGGTCCCCTGAATTGATCCCATTAAGCTTTTTGAGTTTTACTTCCACCTTGGATATAGTAATTTCTACTTCCATAGCTTCATTCCCATTAGAGCCACCCTGCCACTACTCCTAAATTCCTCATTACTCTTATTAAAAACTGAGGCAAAGCATTTGGTTAGGTGTTGGGCCATGTCTAGATTATCTTGAATTTCCATGCCATCGTTAATGCTTAGCAGTCCCAATTTTTTCCCTTGTTCTCTTTTCACGTATGTCTATAGAACCTTTTACTATTGGTTTTAATTTCCTTTGAAAGGTCCAACTCCGCTTGGCTTCTGGCAGTTCTCACTTTATCCCTACGCTTTGACCTCCAAGAGCGCTTTCCTGGCTCGTCCATCCTGTTTCCCATTCCTTGCAGATGTTCTGTTTTCTCTGAACCTGTTTGCGATGCTTGCTCATCCAGCTTGGTCTGCAGCCCTTCCCTATCATCTTTTCCCCTGGCTTGGGATGCCGGCTGTGATTGTTTGCATCATTTTAAAAGCCAGACACCTTCTCCCTGGCATGCAGTACCTAGGGTGCCAGTCTTACAATGGCATGACCATATCGATACATAGCAGTGTCAAACAGCAGTGGCCAGCATCCCTGATGTGTGACTCACTGAGCTGCAGTTCCTGAGACCATCAATGAAAACTGCAGAAAATACACTCTAAGGAAGCCTTGACTTGCTTTATATTGTGCTCTCCTTACTATGGTGTCTTTGGATGGCTGGATAATAGGGGAATGTGCAGAGAAGCACTGACCATGCTGCCATATTCCATAATTTCACCCACCTGTAAAAGTGTGCTAATCCTTGGTGCATTAGACATGTCGAGCAGCATCCACCCAAGAGCTCTTTGAGAACGATAGCACTCCTACTTTCAGTGCGCTGTCTGGTGGAACTTGCATTTAGTTCCTCTCCAAAGCATCATGCATATAAACGCCAATGTGAAAGATTCATTCTCTCTTAGGGGAGAAGAGAGATCCGAAAGGAGCAATGGAAATATGATGCTGTCTCTTATTTGTAAAACACAATCTTAAAAAAAAAAAAAATTTTCAGTGCCCTAAAGGTTTATATAGCATGGGTGTAAAGCCTATCAGAATAGGACTCCAGAACCAAATGGGTGCAATTCCATAGGACTAGCACATGTGTAACTGAGAAAAGTTCTGGCCCTGAGTGCTAAGAGGAGACCTGATGAGACCATCCTTGTGCAGCCAAAAACTCCCATTGAAGTCAGTGGGAGTTTTGGGTAGGCAAACAGGCCCTGTGGGGATACTGACTGCAGGTGGAAATAATATCTAAATTTGCCTTTCAGGGCCTATTCCTGCATACCATGAAGGGACTTAAGATCCCTAACAGACATGTTAGGTGTCTAAGTATAACATTTATGTGTCATTGATCCTCAAGATTACCACTCAGCTACCACTTAACTCAGTATGTGCCTAAATTTAGTAGGTATCTAAGGGTACATGTACACTACAGATTACTTCGGTATAATTTACATTGCTCAGGGGACTGAATAATCCACACCCTTGAGCAATGTAAATTATATCAACTCTGACAAAGCTCTTTCTCTGCCTCCATGGGTCTAGAGCTTCCTTCTTGCAGTAGGTCATGGAACTGCTTTACCCTTTAGTGTTCTTCCAACCTCTAGTGGTGGGTGAAGGTAATACAGCTGCCCTAAGATGGCTGCTCCCTACTGGCTCCCAGTCCTGTCTCTGGTTCCTGTAGGCCCTTGCCTCTTCAGTGGGGCTCTTGCCACTCCAGTGAATGGTTGGTAGGGGATGGGGGGCCCTCAGTCCCACCCTCAACTCAAGGCCCCAACCCAGGGACCCTTCAAGTATCAGCCTTGTGCTGTGGCTTCAGGAACGCTGCTAGCTTACCTGGGTTACTTCGCCATGCCCACTTGACTTAATGTCCATACCCTGCTTGGATGGGGCCCTTTCAGGCTTTCCTTGCTAGGGAAGGCTCTTGACCTCTGACAGCCACACTGGGTGTGGTAGTGCTGAACCCAAACGTCCAATTCAGTCTTCCCTTTCTGGCTGGGTCTTTTTCCTCAGGCCTCCAGGTCTGCACAGTGTCCTTTGCCCTTTTCAGGCAGGGTCTTCCCTCCCACAATCTTTGTACCTGCAGGGTTCTCCCTTGTTAGTGTTCTGCTCCTTCTTCTAAACCTCCTGGCTTTGGACAGTGTCTTGCCTGCTCACACACTCTGGTAGCTCACCTCAGTCCCACAACTCCAGCCACACCCCTTTTCTAGAGGGGAGGCTTTAAACAAGTTCTGGGTGGGACCTTGATTGGCTCCAGGTATATTAATTAACCAGGAGTAACCCCTGCTCAGCTACCAGGGGAAAAGGGACTTGCTGATCCTGGGGCCGATATATTGGCCCTCTAGAATTCTCTGGTAGCCATCTGGTCTGACCCTGTCACACGACCGAAGTGCTGATGTGTACAGTGCTATGTTGGTGGGAGAGATTCTTCTGTCGGCATAGCTACCACCTCTTGCGGAGGCAGGAGTTAAGCCAACTGGAGATCTCTCTCTCCGTCAGTTTGAGTGTCTTCACCAGAAGCACTACAGCGGTGCAGCTGTGCCATTGTAGCATAGACATAGCTTAAGTTCCCACCACTGTGCATGCACAAAACCACCTTAAGTCACTACTGAGCAGCTTTGTGCCCTAGCTCACACTTAAGCCCCAGCAGGATTCTCAAATTAAGTGGTCCCCTGATTATCTCACCTGTGGGGCCTGATCCAGTAAGTGTGCTCTGAGAACACCTAATCTGCACAAAGGACGGTGGGGGGGAAGGAGGGGGAGGAGTGGTGACCAGATGAGGTCACCTGCAAATCAGTGGATATCCGCATCCACATCACGGCCCATTTCTTGCAGATCATGGTTGGATGGTCACAGTTGTTAGGTTGCTGGCAGAGCTCAGCAATTGATCAGCTGTTAAGCAGGAGGCGGGGATGATCAGCTATTAGGCGGTAGCGGTAGCTGGGGGCTCTCATCAACTGTTAGATAGGAGGGTAGGGGTGATCAGCTGTTAAGCAGCTGGCTGGGTTCAACAGCTGATCAGCTGTTAAGCAGGGCTTATCTGTTTGGGTGGCAGGGGCTCAACAGGTCATGGAGGGCTGCTGGTTCAAAACAGCAGATGTGTGGATGCAGATAAATTTAAAAGAGGAGGGTAGATCACGGTTTGGGTGAAAGTTTATTCTTGCAGATGTGGATCAGTTGTGGATCCACATGTTTGTATCCATGCATTCTCTACTGATGTGAAACATGGGAGACCTGTTTTCAACTCCTTACTCAACCTGGTATAGAGCAAAGGCTTGAATTTGGGTCTCCTCTCTCTCACCAGGCTACATGGTAACCACCTTTGAGGAGCAGGGATTAAGCCACACCCCATCCTTAATGGTTCAGGCAGCTCCCTGCTCAGCTTGCTGTGTTCTGTGAATCCCTTTCTTAGGCACCTAACTCTCCCATGGAGTGTGCAGGCATTGAACTCCAGGTTGAGGACTCCACTGGCTAGAGGGATGCCTAAAAGTTAGGCATTGCAAAACCAAGTATTCTGACACCTGAGTCACTTTGTGGGTCTAGCCCTTTGACCTCCAAAAGGAGCAGAAACTGTCTCTTAAATTCCCTTTTCTTGTAGTAGAACTATTTGTAAGGTCAAAAATGTATTTTAACAAAATGTATGAAGTAAGATATAGGAGCAGAAATCACATGTACAAGGTGAAAATCTTGAATGTTTTCAAAGAAGCATTTGAAGATCTTTTCAGGTGGGTGAATTAAAGAGGTAAAGGTACTGCACTGTGGCTTTCAAATTAGAGTTTTACATAATTGAACAGCCACATAAATCACTGCAGTGCTATTTATCATACTTCAGCTTCATCAATGATTTAATGTGCATAACATTTTAAAAATCAATTATGCATGAAACTTTGCTTGTGTAGTTAGCAGAGGAGCCCTGTGAAATAATGTATGTAAAGTGAAACTGATAAATGTAGATTTTTTACAATTTATTGACCTGCTGTTTTCATAAAAGGATCTGAAGAAGGAGTGGGGAGAACATATGAATGACCATAGTTGGTCAGACCAATGGTCCATCTAGCCCAGTATCCTGCCTTGAGACTGTGGCTGGTGCCAGATGCTTCAGAGGGAATGAACAAAATAGGGCAGCTGTCGAGTGATTCATCCCCTCTTTTACAGTCCCAGTTTCTGGCAATCAGAAGCTTAGGGACACCCTAAACATCTAAACAATAGCCATTGATAGACGTAGGTTCTGAACTGATCTAATTTTTTAACCCAATTATACTTTTAGCCTTCACAACATCCCCTGGCAATGAGTTCCACAGATTGACTGTGCATTGTGTGAAGCAATACTTCCTTCTGTTTGTTTTAAGCCTGCTACCCATTGGTTTCATTGGGTTACCCCTGAGTCTTGTATAATGTGAAGGGGTAAAGAACACTTCTCTTTACTTTCTTCACACCATTCATGATTTTATAGATCTTTATAATATCCCTCTTTAGTCATCTCTTTTCTAAAATCCCAGTCTTTTTAATGTCCTCATATGGAATCATATCCGTAATCATTTTTGTTACCCTTCTCCGTGCCTTTTCCAATTCTAATAGATCTTTTTGGAGATGGGGTGACCAGAACTGCATGCAGTATTTAAGTTGTGTGCATACCATGGATTTATATAGTGGCATTGTTATATTTTCTGTCTTCTTATCTATCTCCTTCCTAATATTCAGATAGCTTTTTTGACTGCTGCTGTACACTGAGCAGATGGTTTTCAGAGAACTAGCCACGATGACTCCAAGAACTCTTTCTTGAGTGGTTACAGCCAATTTAGACCCCATCATTTTGTATGCATAGTTGGGATTCAGTTTTCTAATGTGCATTACTTTGCATTTATCAACATTGAATTTCATCTGCTATTTTGTTGCTCAGTGACCCAGTTTTTTGAGATCCCTTTGTAACTCTCCACATTCTGCTTTGGACTTAACTATCTTGAGTAGTTTGGTATTTTCTGTAAACTTTGCCATCTTACTGTATACCACTTTTTCTTGATTTATGAATATATTGGACAGCATTAGTCCCAGTACAGGTCATTGGGGAACACCACTATTTACCTATTTCCACTGTGAAAGCTGACTATTTATTCCTACCTGTTCTTCCCCTCTTTTAATCAGTCACTGATCTAAGAGAGGACCTTTCCTCCTATCCCATGACATCTTGCTTGGCTTAAAAGCCTTTGTTAAGGGACCTCGTCAAAAGCTTTTTGAAAGTCCAAATATGCTATATTTATTGGATCACCCTTTTCCACATGTTTGTTGACAGCCTTAAAGAAATCTAATAGATTGGTGATTCATGATTTCCCTTTACAAAAACCATGTTGACTCTCCCCAAATACATTGTGTTAATCTGTTTGTGTGATAATTCTGTTCTTTACTATAGTTTCATCCAGTTTGCATGATGAAACTATAGTAAAGTTTCATCAGTGGGCTTACTGGCTTGTAATTGCCAGGATTTCCTCTGGTTCCTCTTTTAAAAATTGGCATTACGTTTGCTACCTGCCAGTCATCAGATACAGAGTCTGATTTAAGCAATCGGTTATGTACCACAATTAGTAATTCTGCAATTTCATATTTGAATTCCTTCAGAACTCTTGGGTGAATACCATCTGGTCTTGGTGACTTAGTGTTTAATTTATCAGTTTGTTCCAAAAACCACCTCTACTGACATCTTCATCTGAGACAGTTCCTTGGAGATGTCACCTAAAAGGAATGGATGAGGTGTGGGAATCTCCCTCATTCTCACGAGTGAAAACTGATGCAAATAATTCATTTAGCTTCTCCACAACAGTCTTGTCTTCCTTGACTATTTAGGACCTTGATCTTCTGGTGGCCCCACTGATTATTTGGCAAGTATCCCGCTTCTGATGTTCTTAAACATTTTCTGTTTGTTTGTCTCTTTTGCTAATTATGCTGCAAATTCTTTTTTAGCTTGCCTAATTATACTTTTAAAAGTACCTTGCCAGATTAAGGCTCCTTTCTATTTTCCTCAGTAGGATATGACTTCCTATTTTTTAAAAGGATGTCTTTTTGTCTCTAACTGCTTCTTTGACTCTGTTTAGCTATGGTGGTATCTCTTGGATCTCCTGCTGTTTTTTTTTTTTAAATGTGTGCTATACATTTAGTTTGAGCCTCTATCATGGCGAAGGAAACATGTTATTCCATTGTTTTGGCTCTATCTGAAAAGATGGCTTTTGTCAGTGAAAATTAGGATGGTTTTGTGGTTAAAATGTGCTCTTTTTGGAACTCTCCCACACTACTATCAACGTCCTGGACAACACAAACAGCTTCAACAAAGGAACTGTACAGGTTACTATATACATGAAACCAACAGACCACCACACCTTTCATAGAGCCAGTAACCACCCCAAATCCACCAAGAAATCTGTTATCTACTGTGGCAGGATGGCCTGCTCTGCCCTTCCGTGGGTCCTGCACCCTCTTCAGCTATGCTGGTGGTATGGCTGGGGTGGGAGCAGCAGGAGGCCTGGTCCAGCCCTCTACCCCAAGCCCCGACCCAGGGACCATATGAGAAGTAGCCTTAAACAGCTTAGTCCAGGGGGTTCTGCCTTCCCTGGGTCGCCTGTCCTTGGCCCCACTGCTCATGGTCCACTTCCTGACCCGGGGCAAGGGTCCCCCTTCTCAGGATTCTGGTCCTAAGGTTCCTGGCCATGCCCGGATGAGCTCCCCCTTGACTCCAGTATCTTTTGGGTTGTGGTAGCAACAGCAATTGCCCCAAGCTTTGTAGCTGCGCTGAGCTGCTCCGCTTCTCTTAACTCCCTTTCAGCTGCCCCCATCTGCCTGACAGGGAGGCTTTTAACTGCTGGGGCAAGCTCCTTAATGGGCATCAGCTGGCCTAAATGCCCTGCAGTAACCCCAGCTGAATCACCCAGGGATTTGCTGATCCTGGGGCTAATATATATCCCCTCCACTACTCTCTTGTAGCCATCGTGTCTGGCCCTGTCACACTACACCCAGGCACTCAGATACCACAGAATATGCTCTGAGGAGAAAGTCTGGGATATACACCTTAACATGGTCTAAACCATCTTCAGCCAACAAGGACGCTCCACCAGAGAAGTAGATCACATCATAGAGTGGGCCACCCAAATACCCCAAGGTAATCTGCTTCAATACAGAAATAAAACCCACTCCTTCCACACACTCCCAGTTGTCACTTACCACCCCACACTGGAACCCACACAGGGTATCAAACAACTACAACCCATACGCAATGGGGACCCCATCCTGAAAGCAGTCTTTCCCGAAACCCCACTTCTGGCCTTCAAACAACCTCCCCCCCACAACTCCATGCTCATTATCAGAAGCAAGCTCCCCACAGATCAGGACCCACCAAATCAAAGCTGCCAGAACAGATACAAAACGTGCAGACATATCTCCACTTCTGCAGTGCTCAACACCCCCACAAACACATCTTTCAAGATTCAAGGTTCTTGCACATGCCTCTCACAACATGTTGTGCACTTCATCTGGTGCATTAAATGCCCCACTAACAACTATGTGGGTGTGTCACCGGCTGTCCTCTCTGGCTGGGTAGCTGCAGCCTTCCCTTGGGTCCCAACTCTGGGGGATGCCGCAGCACCTTTGCAAATGGGGAATAGCTACTAGTCCTATGCGGGTTTCCACCTGCAAACAGTCTGGTTCCTGGCCCTCCAGCAGGGTGGGCGGGCAAGCAGTCATCCAGCCGTACAGCTGAACGGGAGGATTCTTCCTCCGGGGGCAGCTAGGGAGAGGGGGAGGGGGACGCAGGCCCACCCCTCTCCACTGCGTCCCAGCCCAGGGCCCTAGCAGTGGCACATGTGTTGCCATTGAGTCAGCGGGGCTCCTGCTGCAACACGCCGTTGGGGCCGGGCCCCTAACTCAGCCACTGTGTCTGGCTGTCCCTGGGCCACTTCCTCCCCAAGTTCTCAGGCACCCGCTTCCCCCGGGCTGTAGGGGTACTCGGCCCACAGCTGGCTCACCAGCCCCTCCTCATCAGTGGGTGGTAGGGCAGGGAGGTTCTCCGCAAGGGGCAGCTTCTCTAAGTCACAGGATTCACGGGGGCTCTCAGTGTCCAGTAGCTCATCGAGGTCAGATCTAGGCTCTGGGGGGGGGGTCAGCAGCAGGCAGCTCATCTAGGTCCAGCCCGGCCTCTGGAGAGGCCTCCCATCGGGGCTGTTTGGGCTCCTCAGCCCTGGCTCAGGGATCTGTTAGTTCAGGCCAATCACTGGGGTCCGAGGGCCAGCTCCAGCCACCCAGCCCTGGAGGCCCTATCCACTCCTTGTACCAGGGAAGGTCAGGAAGCTGGCGGGTCTGCTGTCTGGAGCGGCGGGTGTCCCTCGCCTCTGCCAGGCTCCAGCTGGGCCTGGGCCCCCGGCAGCAGGGCAGCACATCTGTCTCCCACAGCTATCTTCCTCCCACTGAGGTCTGTGGCCCGGCCTTTATACTGCCCCTTCCTGCAGGGGCTCCACCCCTCTGTTGGTCTGGCCTGGAGGTTGCCGGGCAGACTGGCTGGCTGGCCCTATCACAGCCCGACCACCCTGTTGCCGGGCAGACTGGCCTACAGGGGCATTTCTCTGGCCGGGTAGCTGTGGCCTTCCCTTGGGTCCCAACTCCGGGGGATGCCTTCTTACACACCACCCTCCCCCCTTAAGCCCGGCTCCCGTACCTCGGGGCCGGCTGGCCTTGCCACCTCGATCCGGGACAGGGCATCGGCGTTGGTGTGGTCCTTTCCCACACAGTGCTGGATAGTGAATGCAAATGGCTGGAGGGCCAGGTACCAGCGCATCACCCGTGCGTTGGTCTCCTTCATGGTCTGCAGCCAACGGAGAGGGGCATGATCTGTCACCACGGTGAAGGGGCATCCTAGGAGGTAATATCGCAGTGCCTCAAGGGCCCAATTCACGGCCAGGACTTCCTTTTCAATGGTGGCATACCACTCTTCACGGGGGAACAACCGACAGCTTAGGTATAGAATAGGGTGTTCCTCCCCATCTGGGTTAATACTGCCCCTAGTCCAACTGCCAAGGCGTCCGTCTGGACCACGAACAGGTGGGTGAAGTCTGGGCTGTAGAGGACGGGTTCTCGACACAGTGCATCTTGTAGGGCCTAAAGGCCTGGTCTCGCTCCAGGGTCCACTGGACAGAGGGGCTGGTCTTTCCGTAAGGTGTCGGTCAAGGGGGTGGCCAGGGCAGCAAAGTTTGGTACAAACCGTCGGTAGTAGCCTGCCAAGCCCAGGAACTGCCAAACTTGATTTTTAGTTGCTGGTCGGGGGTATTCCTGGAGGGCTTGCACTTTGCCGATTAGTGGGCGCAGGGTCCCCTGGCCCAACGTGTACCCCAAGTATGTGGTCTCTCGCCACCCAATGTGGCACTTCCAGGGGTTGGCAGTCAGTCCAGCATCTCTGAGGGTCCACAGGACGGCGGCCACCTGGTTGAGGTGGTCTTCCCTGTCTTGACTGAAAATAACCACATCGTCCACGTAGGCAGCAGCGTATTCTAAGTGGGGTGCGAGGAGCCGGTCCATGAGCCGCTGAAAGGTGGCGGGTGCCCCGTGGTGCCTGAAAGGCATCTGTACAAACTGGTATAAGCTGCTGGGAGTGGCAAAGCCCGTCTTCTCTCAGGATCGGGTTTCCAAGGGGATTTGCCAGTAGCCTTTTGTAAGGTCCAAGGTGGAGAAATATCATGCCTCCCCGAGCCGATCCAGCAACTCATCGACACACGGCATCAGGTATGCATCAAACTTCGCAATGCTGTGGATGCAGTGGAAGTCGATACAAAATCGCCGGGAGCTGTTTGGCTTGGGGACCAAGTACGATAGGACTCTATCACTCACTTGTGGAAGGCTCAATCACCCCCAAGCGCAGCATGGCTTGAACTTCCTCCTCCACGGCTGCCAGTAAGTGGCAGAGAGACGAGTGGACCCTGGTCCGCACGACTTCCCTGGGCTGTGTCTCGATAACATATTGTACCTGGGTCGTCTTACCTGGGGTCATGGTGAAGGTGGTGGTGAAAGACTCAACCAGATGCCAGGCCTGTCACCTCTGGGTGTCTAACACCTCCCCGAGTTGGGGGGTCCCTACCTCTTCATGCTCGGGGATCCCCAGACCCAGTTCAGGATCTGGGGGGCACAGGTCGATCATCAGTCCCTCACGCTCCTTCCAGGGCTTCAGCAGGTTGATGTGATAGACTTGCGTGCTTTTCTGGCGGTTGGGCTGGTGAATTTAGTAATTTACAGGCCTCCGGTCGAAGGACTTCATAGGTGCCCTGCCACTTGGCCAGCAGTTTAGACTCCATAGAGGGAAGCAAGACTAAAACCTGGTCCCCAGGCTTGAAGGAGCGGGCTCGTGCCCCCTTGTTGTACATCTCTGTCTGGTTCTTTTGCACGGTCTGGAGGTTTTCCTGGGCTAGGTTCCCAGCCCGATGTAGATGCTCTTGAAGCTGAAGGACGTACTGCAGCATGCCCTGGGTTGGCGAGGGGGCTTGTTCCCACTGTTCCCTTATTAAGTCAAGGATCTCTCAGGGTTGTCGGCCATATAGTAACTCAAAGGGAGAAAACTGGGTGGAGGACTGGGGAACCTCGCGGATGGCCAGAAGTAGAGGCGGGATCAGCTGGTCCCACTGACGCAAGTCCCCAGGGGGAAATTTTTGCAGCATGTGCTTAATGGTGCAGTTAAACTGCTCCATGAGTCCATCCGTCTGGGGGTGGTAGACTGAGGTTTGGATCTTCTTGATCCCGAGAATGGCACAAACCTCCCGCAGGAGGTGGGAGGTGAAGTTTGTCCCCTGGTCCGATAGGAGCTCCCGGGGCAGGCCTACTTGGGCAAAGACCTTAACCAGTTCACCTGCCACAGTGTGTGCAGTGGTGTTCGTCAGTGGGATGGCCTTGGGGAAGCGCGTTGCATAGTCTACCAGAACAAGGAGGTACCGGAACCTTGCCACACTCCTCTCCAGTGGGCCGACCAGGTCTATTGCTACTCGTTCAAAAGGGGTCCCCACCAAGGGGAGTGGTACAAGAGGGGTGCGGGGGACTCCCGCCGGGGCCACTCTCTGGCTCTTGGTGCAGGAGGCACAGTAATCCTGGATCTCCCGATATACCCCGGGCCAATAAAACTGGGCAAGGACCGGGTGAGGGTCTTTTCAGTTCCCATGTGTTGGCAGCCGGGATCTCATGGGCTAGCTTCATAACAAATCGATGGTGGGACCGGGGGACCACAAGCTGGGCATGGGGTTCCTTCATCTGGGGGTCCTGTTTGAGCCGGTCCTGGCGCAGCTCAAACCAGGGCCACTGATTGGCTCGTTGGGGGTTGGTGACCACCCCATCCATGACGGCCAGCTGCTCCTAGGCCCGGCTGAGGGTGGGCTCCTCCCATTGGTCACGACAAAAATCGGCTAGGGGTTCCTCCGGAGGTGTAGTACCTTTCCCTGTGGGCGGCGCCTCCCCCCCGGCCCCTCATCCTCATTGGTGGGTCCGGTGGTGGGGCTTGGTGGGTCCTCCCCCTCCGGTGGCTCCAGGCCCCCTGGGGTTTCTCCTCCCGGGTCTTCAGTGTCGGGGTTTCGTCTGTTGTCCATCTGCTGGAGGATCCCAGTGAAGTCGGGCCAATTCCAGCCAAGGATTATTGGGTAGGGCAGTCTGGGGGCAAGTGCCACGGTAAGAGTCTGGGTTTCATGCCCAATGGTCAGGGGGACAGGCAAGGTTGGATAGAACCGTAGATCCCCATGGATACACCAAAGACCCACCTGGCCGAGGGTCTTTCCATCCTCTGGGAACGTAGGATAAGGGTCTGTCCACAACCAGAATCGACCAGGGCTTCCAGCTGTCGCCTGGCTAGGCCGATGGTAGTCGTCACCGTAGGGCTGGTTCAGCACCAAGCTCGCCCTTCACCAGTGTATACTGTGCCATAGGTGCACGTCAAGGTTGGGCACTGTTGGTGCAGGTGCCCCATCTGGCCACAAGCGAAGCATGGGCCGGCAGCTCAGGGTCCCTCCCATGGTCTGGCCTGCCCGGTGGTATCCTGGGGGGGGGTCGCCCTCACCGGGGCCCAGCCATGATCAGCCTCCTGGCTTTGGTGGGGTCAGGTCCTCGGCCCGGGTTGGCACTGCGTGGGTCCTGGCAGCCCGGTTCGCCCGACAGGGGGGTATGCAAGGCCGATGGGACTTTTGGCTGCTAAAAAGTCCTCCATCAAGCGGACCGCCTCTGCCACAGTGGTGGGGTGATGCCGCAACACCCAGGTCCTCCCTTGGGTCGGCAGGATCTGGAGGAATTGCTTGAGGATTACCTGCTCGGCTACCTCCACTGCGGTGTGCTGTTCGGGCTGGAGCCAGCACCAGTCACTGTCGCTGAGTTCCTGGGCCACGGCCTAAGGGCGGGCCCTGAGTGGGTACGTCTTTTCCCTAAACTGCTGGTGGAACATCTCGGGGCGGATGTCAAGGGCATCCAGGATAGCAGCTTTCACTGTTGGGTAATCCTGTGCCTCCTCGTCACTCAGGGCTCGGTACGCAACCTGAGGGGCCCCCGTCAGGTGTGGCACCAGGATGGTAGCCCATTGAGCGGGGTCCCACCGGGCAGCTGTCGCAACCTGCTTGAAGGTCACCAAGAATGCTTCGGGGTCATCAGCTGGCCCCAGTTTCGTGAAGTTCAGCGGCTGCCAAGGAGCCGTCCATGTCCGGTCTCCCTCAGGGCCCGGGGTTACTGTCCTGGTGCGGCTCCCCAGCTGCTGCACAAATTGCCACTGGAGTTCCTGTTACCGGGCTGTGAGGTCCCGAATTAGTTGCTGCTGCTGTGTCCCGAGAGTCTGCAACAACTGCTGTTGCTGCTGCAGCTGGGCTTCTGCCCACCATTTGATCAACTTCTCTGCCTCCGTTGGCACAGCGCCTGCCTCCAGCAGTCGCCGAAGACTCCGTGTAAGTGGGACCCTTATGCGTCAGGGTTATATGCCCACATTCTCCACCACGTGTCATCAGCTGTCCTCTCCAGCCAGGTAGCAGCGGCCTTCCCTCGGGTCCCAACTCCGGGGGATGCCGCAGCACCTTCTTACAGGGTGAAAGCAGACAATCACTATGCTCTCAAATGAACTCACACAGAAAAAATAAAAGACAAAAACACCACATCACCTGTGGGTGAACACTTTTCACAAAGCGATCACTCTCTAGCTGACATATCAGTCCTCATCTTCAAAGAAAACAGGCACACCACTTTCAAAAGACAAGCCTAGGTGCTTAATTTCATAACTTTGCTAGACACTGAAAATCATGGTCGTAATAAAGAAACTGGATTTGTGTCTTATATTACAATGATCAGTAAACTATGACTCCCCCTTTTTGTTCTATGATTAGAGGAATGTTAACAGGACACTGCACCTTGAATGGTCCCTTTGATGGGATGTTCTCCCGACACTTGCCCTGAAAGGTTAAGGCAAGCTAGAGGAGCCAATTAGCCTATTAGGCAACAAGCTGGGGGGAAAATAAGACTGCAGAAGTCTTAATTAGAAGACGCTCACCTGTGCAGGAACAGGCTAGGCCCAGGAAGCGGTTAACAGAAGGGGCTCTTGGGAAAGACTGTAGTCACTGCAAGGGAAGAAGGAGGAGTGTTTGAAGGCTGCAGAGACATGTAGGCTGCAGTTGCTCCCTGGGAGCAGGGACTGGTGAAACTGGCAGACCCAGAGAAGGAAGGGAAACCGGAAGGTTAGGAAAGGGCTCAATGAAATGCAACAAGGTACAGTGAAACAGACCTCGACTACTGATTGAGGGTCCCTGAGCTGGAACTTGGAGTAGAGGGCAGGCCCGGGTTCCCCAACTAGCCACTGGGGAAGTGGCAGCAGCAGGGCAGTACATAGGAAGACTACCTGGGCCTGTTTGGTAGATCAGCTTCTCCTCCCCTCCACCTTCCCAGTAAGGGAAACCAAGATAGTGACATAGCTGGAGGACTGAGTCACAAAGAGGTTGCAGCAGCTTCTGGAGCGAGAGAGGTGGAGGGACAGCTTGCAACTGTGGAGAGAGGCATCGACCTGGTGAGCTATTCCTCAGAACATACAAGAGGAGACACCATATCTGCAGTGAGTAGAACATCCTGTCATAGTCCCTTAAAATGTGTGCTAACTACTTATGCTAAACTGTCTGTTCAATCTGGTCTTTATCTGGGACACTCGTAGTACCTTTCCCAGATCTGAAGAAGAACCCTTTGTAGCTTGAAAGCTTGACGCTCTCAGAAACAGAAATATTATTTCACCCGCCGTGTCTCTCTTGTGTTTAAGATGTTACACTGTGCCTTAGGAAATGTGGGTTTAATCCTTCCTCAGCCACAGGCTTTTCATGTGACATCAAGAAAGTCACTTAATTTTTCTTTGCCTCAGTTCTGTATCTGTTTAGTGGATAATAATACTTCCTTTCACCAACCCTCTGTCTGCAGTGTCTAAGACTTTAAGCTCTGTGGAACAGGAACTTTTTCTTCCTCTGTGTTTGTGGTACAGTGGCTATAGCGAAGGAGCCTTGATCTAGGTTGGGCCCTACAGGCACGAATGATACATTAATACAAACAATCAATAAAACACAGGCATTATGAAACTGCAACAGGGAAGGGTGCTCTTTAGAAGTGAAAGTTACAAGCTAAAGGAATAAACTCTACCTGGGATGCTTGTTCATATACTGACTCTTAGCCCCATGGCTGGGAATGTGTTGAATCCCGGCATAGGAGCTTCTGCAGTTCAGCTGTCCGTTTCATTTTGTCTCAAATTTACATCATAGCGGCCAGTTTCTCAGTTTTAAAAGTAGATGACTGTTATAAAGGGACAATTTGACATAATCATCATTGAACTTGTAAGGCTATTTAGGCCTTCCACCAGGCCTAAGGGTTACCTTACAATTCTAGCAAAGCAGACAATCGCTGCTTGCTGTAGCAGACAAGAACTACTGATAACTCCAGAGTTCAAATCCAAGGCTTATTTCAGCACAAAAAAATACCACACTCCAGTGTGGAATTGGGATGTAACAGGCCACGGAGTTGACTGCATGTACACAAAGACAAAGGCTTAAGTCTTTTTATGCCCAAGATGACATCCTACTTTCATCAATACCCCCTCCTCTGAATCATTATATGATCATTAATATCTGACCATCTATAAAATTCCACATTACACACTAGATTATATAAGATGTTTATCTACTTATTAATAATAACAAAGCTATTAATCTTATTAATCTTGTTTTCTCTGACCATGTCTGGCAGGTTACAATGATCTCATCTTTGTTCTGTACCCAAGTCAGGGATGTTACACAAACCGCGTAACAGGATATTTAGTAAGCCAAGAAGACTTTGTTTGCACTCCTTCCCAAAAGGGTTTTTCAAAGCTCTTATTGACCACATTAAACTAGGCCAACATTTATGTTGCTTATGAATTTACTTGTGTATATTACTAGCCAATATGATCTATTAAATAGACTCAGGCCCTTACCATCTTACATGAGATAAGTTCACCTAATCACTGTTACACCTCCTTGATGTTCTCAGCGCCTGTAGGGTGTTGCTCTCATGGGTGCACTGTACCAGTGTTGTGAGGGAGTGAAACAGGCAATGTTTACTACCCCATTTAAGTCTTCATTTGGTGTAAAGAAAGTTATGGATTTGTTAGGATATAAATACCTTTTCAGAAGTGGATTTGTTTCCAGGACAAATTACTTCAGAAACTGAACTAAAATACTCTTGGTGAATTGAGGTGCTCAGCACACCCAGTGGCTTTAGGAGGAGTTTACTGTTTGCAGAGTCTGAGCCCAAGACCCCTGAAGTCAATGGGAATCTTTCTATTGATTTCAACAGGCCTTAGATCAGACTTGCTGCACTTTACAGGAACAAACCATTGGTTGACCCTCTATATTCCTGGGGGGCTTGGGATTCCAGCTGATTGTGTTCAGAAGGCAATTGCATTCTTCTGGGATCACATGGTATCATCCTCAAATTACTACTTGCTAATGTAAGAGGTGCTATTGCACAACTAGTGGGCACCCATGTCATCACTAGCTGTTAATGCACTTCAACCTTCCCCGATTCATCATTTTAATATCTTTGGCCCAAACAATACTGTGAAAAAATGGCAGTGATTTTAAAAGTCTGAGATGGGCCTGTAAAGGTGTGGCCACTTGCCTCTCATGACTGCCTCCTGTTGGCTGAGAGCGTGCCTGCACTACCTGCACTCCGTCAGCAGTTTCACTTTTCCATGGCTCAGCCTTCTGGCTGAGTCACACACAGTGTGAAACAAATGGGAAACAACCCCCTTCCATGCTAACAAAGTCGAGGTTGGCCCCACCTTGAGGTCCTCAATCCCATCTCTGGGCCTGTTTAAGCACTTGCCCACTTCTTGGGCTCCAAACTTGTTGCCTCCTTGACCCTTGGCCACTCTGCCTGTGGCCGATGGGGGGAACCAGGCACACCCATTACTCCAAGTTCTAACCCAGGGACCTAATGATTAGCAGCCACCTGCTGCTTCCTTTACTAGTGACTATTGTGGTATTCCCTGGGCTGCTTCCCACTCTGTCTCATTAACTTCTTGGTTCCTCAGCCTATCCCCTATTGAGCTGGGTCTCTCCCAGGCCTCCTTGCCTAAAGAGTCTCTAACAGTCTCTGCCCTGTTTTTCCAGGATTTTCTTTCTTACAGGCCCCTGTCATGTGGACTGGATTGAGGGGAGGGGCATTTATGTTATTTGACATTAATATGTCAAAATCATAACGATTCATGTGAGACATGCCATGTCAGGTACTGTCAGAAAGGTTATACTGTACTGAGTAATAAGATAATATTTGTGTTCATGTGTGAGGAAAGTTATGGAGATCTTTGATATACCTGTATTTCAAACTATGTCATATAAGACACACCCCAAACAGAAAGGCAGCAGGACAATAGTCCGCTTAATGGCCCATCATGACCTTTACAAAAGCAAAAGGCCAGGAAGACACTAAAGGCATACCTGAAGAGTTACCAGGATTGGCCCATGTGACTCTGGACTCCATTTGAGTTCCTGTAAAGTTCCACAAGCCTCATTGCCAGAGGTAGAGGGTATATAAGATCAAACCACAGAAACCATTTTGTCTTTGTTCCTGTCCAGCTGCAGACACACCTCTGCATCAACACACTTTGCAACTGAACCAAAGGACTTAGACCCATCCAGGTACTGGATGTATACCAGAGGGACTATACAAGCCTGCAACTCCACAATTCTTTCAAAAGCCTGATGTATATGGACTTTTAAATCATCTGTATGTATCTGATTGCTTTACTCCTTTAACATTTCTCTTATTGCTTGGTTTTCCTTTTATAATATACCTTTAGTTTTAGTTATAAAAGGATTGGCTGGCAGCATGGTATTTCGGGTAAGATCCAAACTTATAGTGAGCTGGTACTGTGTCTGGTCCTTTGGGATCAGAGGGAATCTTTTGAGTAAAGAGCATAGAGTTTAAATGACTGGTCTCTTTACCGGACCTAGTGTCAGTTTGGGAGCCAGAGACTGAAATGCAGTAAAGTGTGTATTTGCACAGTGGCTTCTTGATAACCAGTGTGGGGGAATCAGAAGCACTGTTTGTGGCTGGTTGGGAAGTCTGACTACAATGTCAGCCACCAATGCTGCGAGAATCTGTTCTCATTTTATAGCCTGCTCTGACCCTGGTATTATCTTTGGGCTACCCTGGGCACGGACAGGTCACAGTCCCTTCACCTGGAGAGCTGATAACAGCAGATAACAGATAGATAAGAGCTTATAACAGTCTCTGGCCCTTCTTGTCAAGACTGCCTCTTCCAGACCTCTCTGCCTGGAGAGCTTCATAGTCCTAGCTGTGCTTAGGCAGGGTTTCTCCCCAATCTTTGTACCTGTGGAGTCTCTGGGCCTTCCAATCCTTCTGGTCCCAGGCAGAGACTGCTCTGTCCAGCTGCTGCAGCTTCCTCAGCCAGCCAGGAACAGCATCGTTCTTTCTTTGGCTCCAGCCAGCAACTCCTTTTATATGAACCTGTTAGGCTCTGATTGGCTACCTCCCCTGCAGCCTCTCTAGGCTGCTTGGAGGACCCTGCTCTGCCATCTTTTTTCTGGAGCAGAGTGTGTTAGCACCGCAAGGTCTTCTGAAGGACCTCAAAGGGCCTGGTACATCACATCACAGGGCCCAAATCCAAATCTCAGAAACAAACCTGGGAGAAGTTCCAATCTGGAACCAAACTTGATGGCTTGAGCCCAGTATAGAATCCCCGTGGATTTATCCTTATAAAAATGTTTGGGCTAAACAGTGACTTGGACCACATGCCCATGTTACATCCCTGGACATTCATGCTTCTCATTGTTCGCCTTCCCAGAGCGAGCAAGTTGGTGAAGAGGGGCAGAGAAGTCAATAGGATTCAGCTTAGCAGTAAGGATTCATGCTTGTGTGTTGCTCTGTAGGATTTGAGCCTGCCACTGTGTGACCCGTCCGTGCCCAAGATAGCCCACTGATAATGCCAGGGTCAGGGCAGGCTATAAAAGGAGAGCAGATTCTCCCAGCACTGGTGGGTGACACTCACGTCAGACTTCCCAACCAGACACAAACTGTGCTTCTGATTCCCCACACTGGTTATCAAGAAGCCACTGTGCAAATACACCCAGCCCCCTTTACTGCATTTCAGTCTCTGGCTCCCAAAATAACACTAGGTCCAATAGAGAGACCAGTTATTTAAACTCTATGCTCTTTACTAAAAGATTCCCTCTGATCCCAAAGGACCAGCCACAGTACCAGTTCACTATAAGTTTGGATCTTACCCAAAATACCACGCTGCCAGCCAATCCTTTAGTAACTAAAACTAAAGATTTATTAATAAAAGAAAAACAAACAATAAGAGAAGTGTTAAAGGCTTAAAGCAATCAGATATATACAAATGATTTAGAAGTCCATATACATCAGGTTTCTAGAAGAATTGTGGAGTTGCAGGCTTGTATAGTCCCTCTAGTATACATCCAGTACCTGGATGGGTCTAAGTCCTTCAGTTCAGTTGCAAAGTGTGTTGATCCAGAGGTGTGTCCACAGCTGTACAGGAACAAAGACAAAACAGTTTCTGTGGTTTGGTCTTATATACCCTCTGTCACTGGCCATGTGGCTTGTGGAACTTTACAGGAACTCAAATGGAGTCCAGAGTCACTTGGGCCAATCCTGGTAACTCTTCAGGTATGCCTTTAGTTTCTTCCTAGACCTTTGGCTTCTGTAAAGGTCTTGATGGGCCATTAAGCGGGCTATTGTCTTGTGGCCTCTCTGTCTAGGGTGTGTCTTCTACAGCACAATTCGAAATACAGGTATACCAAAGATCTCCATAACTTTCCTCACACACATTACACATGAACACAAATATTATCATCTTACTCAGCATATCATAACCTTTCTAACAGCACCTGACATGGCATGTCTCACATGAATCACTATGATTTTGACATACTGATGTCAAATAACACAAATGCCCCCCCACTCCAGTCCGCATGACACACTGTAGTGTGAGCAGAGAGCTGACTCTGTGTAGATTGTTTTCCTGTCATTGGCTGCGGGTTGCTTTGAGCAGGAGGTCAGAGTGTTACCCAGGGTTCTGCCAACCCAAAACTCATGGTAACTTTACTTTGTGTGAGGTGGTGTCAGGAAATAAGCCAAATGGAGACACGGCTGTCCAGCTGATAGATGAACTGGTAGAAACAGTATGACACAAGAGTGCTCTTACTTTAAAGCTATACTTTACTTAGGCTGGGTCTACATTGACAGCGGCAAATTTGCCGCCATCAGATTGATTGTTCTGGATCGACTGAGCAGTCTGTGTAGACCTGCTCAGTTGATCCATCAAGCGATCCAGAAAAACGCCCCCGGTAAGTGGCATAGCGCTGCGTCGAAGGGAACGCTGGTCCCTTTGATGCAGCACAATGTGGACGTTGCGTGGAGCAGATGCCGCAAAGTCGATGGGAGATACGCAAGTGATTTACATCACTTGTGTATCTCCTGTCGACTGCTGCCGAATCCCAAAGATAAGTATAGACCGGGCCTAAGGCTCAGGCACTCACACATGAATGCAACAGGTTAGTAAAACACCCCAACCCTCAATAATTACCAAAGCTTGGGGCAGCTTTTAAGTGGAAACAGTGATAGCTTTCCAACCTGCCTGATCTTCCAGCTATCATTGGAGGATCCCGAAGTTGTGCCCAAGAAGAGATCCCAAAGTGTCCAAGTCTCTTCCCCCCCATTTAGCCTTGTTAATAGACGATAACAAGAATGAGGGGGAAAAAGTTTCAAAAGCTTGACCTAAGGTTGCCAGAGGACTAATTAATTAGATGTGTATCTACAGAAGCTGCATATCTTAAGATCCGAAGAAACATCCCCCAGAAGGCATACATAGATAAGCTTATTGGTCTTTACCTGAAACATAGATCCCAGCAAGTCCACCAGAACATCAGGAGAAGAGGAGGGGTGCATGCCAGGTCAGGCAAAGGTTGAGCAAGAGGCTCCCCTCCTCTCCTAGCTCAGTCAAGCCAAGGCTGCACAGGTCTGCAGAAAGGCCTACTGATTTTGGCTGCTGTTAGCAACAAATTTGATGATCAATATTACACTCTGAAGTGGTCCCTGGCCCTTTTATTGGTCTATCAAAATCTCCCTGTACAAGTGAGCATTGTATACAGTCTGAAGCTTGGGCTGGTGATTGCTAATTGGTTTGGAGCTTCAGACTTGACTATTGACCTTTGATATTTTGTGGCATTAGGTCAAGAACTTTCTTTTCCAGGCTGCAAGGAGAAACTATATTTACTTTTAAAGATTACCATGAATTAATTGCAGGCTGTGGCTGGGGGTTTTTAATATGTGCTGTTCTCTTCAATTTTTAGTTTTAAATTGATGCTTTAGATACAGTATATAAGGCGTTGTACATAGCTTGGTTAACTCTACAGGTGACGCTCCACATTAGTCTTGTTAGAAAACTGTAATTGTTGGCTACTTACCTGCTGGCATTGCACTAGTTTACATGTGATGCATATAAAGTTGTGGATTTAGCCTGTGTTTTTCTGATTGTTTATGACAGCACTGCTGTTATTTATGTTAATATTAATTTATTCTTTATTTACTATTGATTTATAATGCATTATTGCCATTATGCTGCATCTGTTCATTTATCTCAGTCTCTTTCTCCCCATTTTCCCTCACGATACAGTTTTTTTAGTATATGCCAGTGTAATGGCTCTGATCTTGGTTTGCACAACCATCAAGGCAAAACTTTAGATATTGGGGGAGATTTTGCCATTTATGCCTTTGAAAATTTCCCACTTTATTTTGTTATTTCAGTGCCTCATTTTCACATCATCCAGCAACACTCAGTAGGAAAATATTCTGTCTTTAATACAATGGCTATTTTTGCCGTTTATTTCTCTTTCTTTCCTATTCTCATTACCTTGTTTCTCTCCCCCTTATCTACTGTTGTCATCCCCTTTTCTTCCTCCCTCTGCATTTCTCTTCTTGCAGGAACTCCTAGTGTTTGTCTACCTCTTGCCCCATTCCATCTGCTAATATGATCACAAATGAACATTAATAACTCAGTCATAGATAAGGGGTCTGTTACAGGAGTGGATGGGTGAGATTCTGTGACCTGCGTTGTGCAGGAGGTCAGACTAGAAGATCATCTTGGTCCCTTCTGATCTTAGAGTCTGAGTCTATGAAATGGATAATGTTGACGCTTGATGCATAACAATTATTAGACATTAGAGAGAATACACCACATTGCACCAATGATAGAAATAGGAAGGCAGGAGAGTTCACACCTCTGCACTGTTATTTCAGGCTTGATGGTTAGAGCACAAGAGTGGGAGACAGATCCAGATTCTAATCCCACATATGTTGCAGATTCCCTGTGATCTTTTGCCCGTCACTTAACCTCTCTGTGTCAGTTTCACCATCTGTGAAATGGCGATAACAATACTTAACCTTCTTTCAGTGATGTTGTGAAATTCACCGTTTGTAAGGTATTTGGAGCTCTTTGGGTGAAAGTTTCTGGAAAAGTGCAAAGTGTACTATTAATTCCCTGTACTTCAGCTTGTGATGTGGTTATGATTCTTCCTTTTTATTATTTCTATTGATGTAGCTACTTTAAAATCTTCTTTGTTTAAAGGGATTTTCCCCCTTCTCTATCTCAACAGATCTGTGACAGCTGTATTGATTTTCTGTGTCTTGCTGAAACATGGCATAGCCATAATTATCATTATCTTTGGCACCTGGCTACTACTTCAAGGTTCTTCCTTCTATGGAAAGCTAGGCGGGAGAGATGAAGGGGCGGGTGTAGCTGCTACTTTAAAATCTTACTTGAAGAGAGCCTCTGTTCTTGGGAGAGGCTGGAGGTTAAATGTCAAGCCATTTGATTTTTACTCCTGAATGTTCTGTAGTATTTCCTTTCCCCTAGTGCAGCTGGTCTTTCTTCACTGCGGACCAGATCATGTCCTGTGAGTCTTTAAGAGGAATTTGAATGAAGAGAGGTGACTAGATTGATGGACCAAAATAAAAGGACAGTGCAGGTTGGGGCTAGGAGGAGGGAAGAAGACACAGAGGCCATTGTGGGAGAAACACACAAACAAGATGTCAAGGCTTGCTTGCATTGTTGGCAGAGTGAAGGGGATTGGAATAATGGAGAAAGAAATGGTCAGATCTATGGTCAGGGGGCCAATATTTAGATATGTAGGAAAAAGCCAGGGCAGGAGCAGTGGGACTTACCTGGAACTTGGGTGACGGTGTCTATTTTTACTTTTAAACTGTAAAAATTCAAGCTGGGAATTTGTCTTTTGCTCTGCTCCTCTCAAAGATCCCAGCACTTAGTTCTTCATCGGGGGAGCTGAACCTTTAGGATATATCTATGCTGCCGCTGGAAGCATGTGTCCCAGCTGGGGTAAATAGACTCATACTAGCTCGGCTCGCGTGTTAGAAATGGCAGTGTGAACATTGTGGCTTGGGCTCTCAAGGCTAGGAGGTCAGGGGGCTTGAAAGCCTGACTTGCAGTGTCCACACTGCTATTTTTAGCGAGCTAGCATGAGCCCTGATAGTAAAAGTCCATCTTCCTGGGCTGGGAGGCTCACTCCAAGCTCCAGTGCAGACATACCTTTACAGTCTGTACCAGGTGCGTTGAACCATAAAACTTGCCACTAATTTAAACCCTTTTCCTCTAAGTTACCACTTCAGAATAAATGGTTTGCTCTGGTTTCCTGGAATCTGGGAGTCATGCGAATGATATTGCTGTTGCCCCTGAAGCTGATGGAACGATACCATTTTACTATAGTGGAAGAGCCTGCCATAATGCTTCAGTTGGAGATTATATGTTCTCCTAGCTGCATTCTTTCATGATTGTTGGCACTTGCCAAATAAGAAGCAATTAAAGGAAAGTTTAGAGTAGATGCTGTCACTACTCCATGGAAGCCACGAGAAGAAATCTGGACACATAAGCATGCCCAACCTTTTATGTTTGCCTCTTCTTTTAGGGCCTTGTACTGACCACAAGCTGTGACGGAACTGGCCATGTGAAGAGAGAGAAATAGGTTCTAAGCTTTTACGCATTTTTAGGAAATACTATTTGGATCATGCTTAAAATGGCCCTGAAAGATGCAGAACTTTAGTTTAATTATTAGCGATTCAAGGTTTTCTTGAAAGAATTTTTGTTTTCATATTCTGAAATAAAGATGACTATGTTCTGAAGCAGAAATATGCTGGATAAACTGATCCTGTAGTTGTTTGATTTTGGGTTAAATTCATGTCAGGGGTAAGCCCACACAAGTTAATGGAGTTATAGCAAGGAGGAATTTGACCTGCTTTGGCACCAATCCAGAAAGGTTTTTAAGTGTTAGCCTTAGTTTAAGTCCTATTGGACTGAAAAGAATGACTTCATTCAAGAGAACTACTCATATGCTTCAATTAGACACATGCTTAAGTGCCTTGTTGAACTGGGGCCCAGGTTTCTTTACAATATATTAGCTGAGACGCAAGTGAAAAGTTTGTAAATTAACATCTAAGTCAAAATTAAATGTTTAAAGTGTTTTTCATTATCTCTCCAGAAAGCATTTGTGTCTTTAATTAGTGAAATGATTATCTCAAGACAATTTAACATCTGAGATTTTAGTCAACAGAATAAAATAAATGTCGCTAACAAGAGAAGCAGATCAATTATCCTAGCAGAATTAAACTTCATAATTAAAAAACTGAATTTTGCAAAAGACTTTCACTGACCTTTTTCTTTAAGGCATTCTTTGCCTGTTATATTCTAGAATGTGGTTTTTACAGTTAATTAATTATTTTTTTATATTTGCATGTACATAATTTTTTTTTTTTTTTAGGTTTTCTGTTTTTCCTATATCTTCATCTGCAATATTGGTTATATTCTCTTCTGGAGAATTATATTATCTATCTGGTAAAATGAGGTATTAATATGGTATCTTAATGTTGCAAGCAATATTTGAGAATTCATTAGAGAAAGACATGTCCAGCGCTCTGCTTTCTTCTCACATACTGAGAACATATGTGCTTGACCTAATATAGCAATATGTAACCAGCACCTCCATTTATGTCACCGCTGAATTGGGATCTAGATGTTTGGAGGTTCCAAACTTTTCCTAGTAGGATCTGTCTCCAGAGTAGTTGTGGGTGTCTGTTCAACTAACAGTTTCAGCTAGTTTTTAGTTAGCAGCATTTCGATCTTTTCCTAACAGAGAACTTCTCTCTCCTCAGATGCTGTAGTGGGATAGGAAACCTCACCCATGTGTTACAAAAGTTTTGAGACAAGCCCAATAGCAGACACCTTTCCTGATCTTGCACGGGTATTCTTTCATTAGTCCACTCAGCTATTCACTAACTCCTATAATCATAACTTCCTCCCACCCTTGCGCTCTGATTGGTTCAGCATTCAGGCTGGAGGTGGTGTAATACATACACAACTGCCTGTCCATTACAGTGCTTTCTATACAACTTCAAGAATACTTACTGAGTACATCTAATAACTACCATGTCCTTTTCTAGGATGCTAGTGGGTGTTTCTAACTAAGTTCCCCCATTCTTCTTTCTTCATGTATGCTAAAATATAAAAGGTGATGGAAACAAATCCATTCTTCCTTCCCACTGTTCCTTACCCTTTCTTTGGACTAAAAATAAGCTGCAGTATAAAGCCTGAGCGTTTCTTAGTGGTTCTCTAAAGTATATCCTTATTATAGACAACTTGGAGAAATCACATGAGAAGCTAGCACCCCATCTCCATCTTGTTTGGTATTAGGCATATTCTTGCTCAGCTATGAGGGGAAGAAGCACAATTGTAGCTTATTGAAATAGTCTTTCCAAGTTGGCTGTAAGTTTTGCCATGCAGTTTAGTTAATTGACTGTTCTGTGTCTGTATGTTCTGACACTGCTTTCAGCGGGATGGCAAAAGAACACAAGAACACCACGGGAGGAACAGGGGACCAGCAATAAGGCAGCTAGGCACCATTTCTGAGAGCAGTTCAATAGTTTTACTTATGCTGAAGCTATGCACCCAAACATGTGAAATCAACACACCAGCTCAAGGTGGAGGAGCAGGATATTTGGCATTGCAAAATAACCTTATAGTATTCAGCAAATGGGAGACGACTTTAAAGGGTTATGCTATTAGCAAAAGAATAAATGGAACTGAACTGACCTTTTTTGAAAGGAAATTATTTGTGTGGCTATGGCATTTACATGGTCCTCTGTCAGGCAAGCAAGTTCCTGGAGAATGCAAAGAAAGCAGTTTGTGGAAATGTTTGAGAAACATACTTACAAACTCTGAGCCAGGCTTCTGTCTTATCTGAGGGATTTTCAGTAGATTTTTGATGATGGCTATTTGCAGCAAACTTTGTTAATGCTTTTCTGGTAAATTAATTCTAAAGACAATTTTCTTTTTAGGCCCAAGTTCAGCAAAACACTTAAGCATGTGTTTAAAGCCGTTCTTATTCAGGAAAGCACTGAGTCAATGGGACTTGTCTTGAGCATGTGCTGAAATACATGAATTTCTGAATTGGGGCCTTAGCAGTGGAAGGCCATATCTCTTATAATAGAAGCATAGGCTCTATGTCTCCACTGCCTTGCACCTTGTGCAGTTATGTATACAGGTACAAAGCGGATGTACAGCACTACCATTATGATTTGATTGTTCTCATCCTTATGACTCTATGAATTTCTGTGACATATTTGTCAGTGTATGTATACATGTATTTTTAAGTGTCCAGTCTCCTGCCCAGCCCTTCCTTTAATGCTTCATTGACCCACTATAAGACCCTTTGGGGAAGGTCATTGCATGATCTATTGGGCACTATAAGCCTGCCCCCAGGCTGCATTGTCGGAAAGTGGTTGCAACTTCCCATCTGCCAGAGGACCTGTAATAGAATAATGCATCTTAAAAAGTGGGCAGCATTCTCTGAGGGGGGCATGGTTTGGACAATAGAAGTGCTTACTCACTTTCTGTCTAACTTCTGCCCTGTTTTGGCCAGCTGGTGGTGGAAACACCAGTGGCCCTTCTGCTAATGGGCCATGTGTGTAGTTATGCAGGAAATTAAACATAATTCTCAAAGCCTGTCTCACTGATTAAACGTAAAGACAAGCAAATGACAAAGTTGAGATAAGCCCAAACTTTCCTAAAGTTCAAGGTGTTTTTGAATTCAGAGTGTTGGAGCATATCTCTAATTAAGAGAACTAAAAAAATTAAATAAACTGTTTGCAAAATTGCACAAGACACTTCTAATCAAAGCAAAGGAACATGTCAAAGAACTCCTCAGTCAATTACAGTAATCTGTGGCGCATTGTTTAGAAGGACAGACAGCTCTAATTCAGTGGTGTCTTGCTGGGCTGCACTGTACAAATCGTTCTGCATAAATGGCATGGAATTAATGAGCTATGGAAACTCCAGTGAAGAATCATAATGATGTAAAATAAGAAATGTCAGACCAGCAGGACCAAACACTTTTTTGTTTAAACATTTTCTATTATGGGTATTTGCCCACATAACATTTGGTTCCAATAATGCTTCTGCTCATTAACGATGTCAAAGTTAGTTTTATGGGTAATTTTTTCGAAGTCCATCAACAGTCAACCCATCAAGCCTTCAAGGTTCGTGAGGATGCCCTCCTGCAACACCTGCGTACTAATCAGCTCCTTTTATGATGCCGTTATTTTAAGAAGAAATTTAGTAAAGATCATTACCTTTCCAAAGGACCGAGTGTCATTCACTGTAATGGCCAGCTGTATCACACAGATATGCAGGTACTTGAGGCAGCAAAACTTTTAGTGATTGAAAGCTGCAGCTGAGTGGCACTTAAACGTTGATTCTAGAAAGTATCCCTGTTTAGGATAGAATTTAAGCTTCAGGTTAAGCATTTGCTTAGGTTCCTTTTGTGAATTGGAGCCATCAATAGGTACAGTTTGATGTGATGATATGGCATAGGGTTGGGGTTAGTGAATTTCAGCAGGGAAGGACAGATATTTTCTATGGCAGCAAAGCCTCAGGGGTAGTGCTTTTTATGTATGTGTCTGAAATGGGTCATCTAAAAACTGAGAGGTCCAAGATCAATTTCTGTTTATGGAATGTCTTTCCCTTTTAAAGTCTCTATCATGCAAAGGCAGAGTGAAATCTAACTGGTTAGTTTAATGCCAAGAAAGGTCAATGAGGTTTAAGTGGCTTTAACTGATACTGTCACGAAAACTCTAACATTCTTTACCTGCAGCTGAGTGACACTTAAACACTGATTCTGGAAAGCACCCCTACTTAGGATAATATATAAGCTGAAAGTTAAGCACTTGCTTAAGTGTTTTCCTGAATAGGGACCATTAATCACAGATCTGTGCTCAAGGCCATCTACTGGAAGTCAGTAATTTAAGGCCTTGATTTTAACTTTCAAAGCAATTAATGGACAAACCCCAGATACCGCAAAGACTGAAGTTTGATCTATGAACCCCCGTGACAGCTGTGCTCCTCAGGGCTGATGCAAATCGCAAGCCCAGAACAAAGCATCGAGAGCTGGGGACAAATCATTCTCTGTCAAGGGGATCTGACTACAGACAATCTTCCAGAGGAGATCAGGCAAATCCATAGTCTTTCTATCTTCAGGAAATTTTGCAAAACCTTCCTCTTGAGAAAACCTTTCCATTCTAGTTGATGCTCATAATTTGAATACACCTGTTATTCACAAACCTCTTCTAACCCCCCTGTGATGGGTTCCCCAGGGGTACAGCCTGAAAACTATGGAACTGCTATGCTCCCTTAACTCTATAGCCTGGGTTGACTCTCAACGTCTGCTACTCTCAATTCTTAACAATGCCAGACCTCTCCAGGCATGGCTATCACGTATTTTAACAGCGGGTGGAGCTACACGCCCGGGTAGATTACATAAAGGCTTTCCCTAGCCACCCATGAACCAATGATTGAGAAAGGCACCAGCCAATTCCCCCCCAGTTTTTCAGCACTTTACCCTAGAATTGTTCCATCCTGCTCTCATCAGAAGCCTGGCCAGAGTAAAGTCATTAACAAGTCCGTTCCTCCCTTGATGTGAAGAGGTCATGCACCAGCCTTTGTTCACAGCAGATTTCCCAAACACTGCAACCAAGATGCACCGTTTTAAGGTAAAATATAAAATAGATGTATCAGTTACAGATAGATTTTAAATGATTATAAGTTGTAGGCATAACAAGATCAGAGTTGGTTACTTTAAGAAATAAAAGTAAATTTCGTAGATTAAGTTCTTATACACTAAACAGGATTTAAATCAGCAAAATCTCAACCTGACAGATGGTACAAGCAGGTATAGATCCTTAATAAACTGAATGGGACCCTCCTCCAGCCTGGGACCTCCTCCCCCAGTTCAAAGTCTTTTGTCCTCCAGACATTTCTTTCAGGTCTTGAGTTGTGCAGGGAGTGAAGCCCAATGATGATGTCACTTCCCCCTTTTATAGTTCTTCCAGCTTGTTGGAAAAATCCTTTGCATGTGACATGGAGAGGTCACCCCCAATGGTCAAGCAGTCTCCATTGCCTAGGTGCTTTTTATGTGAAACCTTCATTGTAAACTATTTCTTAAAATAGTGGATTCTTTCTTTGTTGGGTGATGGTAAGCCATTAACGCGTCTGGCTACTCCCTTGTTCTACTTGAAAGGCTGGTTTGTGGGTGTTTCCTACCTCACAACTTCTTTCAGTAACATATCCAGCAATATTTCATAACTTCACATACAATCATAGCACATACAATTCAACTGGATATTAATGTTTAGCAGATCATGACGTTTAAGATGATACCTCACAAGGCATACTGAGCACAAACATATAATTATGACAGTGGTGAATATGGGGGTTCCAGCATACTGTTTTGATACTGTCACATCCCCCAAAATGACCCCAAGCAAAGTTTTGACTCCATAAACAGAGAAATGCCAGAAACTCCATGAAGTTCACTAGTGACTTTGCTATTGATTTTACATGGAAGGTACTCGGACACTATAGTGATGGGTGGCAGTATAAAACTCTAAGATAGATAAATAGATAATGACTAAGGGGGCCATGCGAATGGGCTATAGAAACTGGAACTGTTTGAACATTTCCCAAAGGGTACTCTAACCGTCCACATTTTATCACTTTATCTAACTGGAGCTACCACACTTTGAATGCAGCATCCAGTTTGGTAAAATATTGTGCTCCCCTGTCATCCGGTTAAGTATTTTTTCCTCATTTTGTGATGGTCTTATATTATGTTTTCAGTGATCTCTTTAGGATCTACACCTATTTTCAGAGTTCCATTCATTTGACTTATGCACACTTAAATTTACCAGTTGCTGGATTTCTCTACTGGTTTTATAATGTGAGTTTAGCAATCCTGTTTGTGGGAAAGCCCTAAATATGCAACTGCAAGCTGGACCTGGGAATAGGGGTAGGACAGGAAATGGAGGGCTCAGCTGAAATCCGATGTGCACTGCCATGTGTATTCTTTAGAGTGCCCTGAATGGGTTGTTGGGGAAGGCTGAGGTAGCCTATTTTGCACCAACAGATTGTGATGCTTGTGCCACCACTAGAACAGCAGCACCTGCCTGGATGCAGAGCATCCTTGACAGGGCTTTGGAAAATGTGACATTACTAAGGCCCTGCTTGAATTGCGGGGTGATAGTCAAAGAATCAGCTGAGTTGTGGACAAGACATGGAAAATTGCAGAAAAACAATAATGGACCTTTATTATTTGCGGCAATTTGGAAAAAAACCTCTGCTTCTGTCAGCTGTGCATGGAGCAGAGGTACAAAGGCTCCCGCTGTCCACCGTGTGTGGGACTGAGGTACCAGGTCTCCTACTGCCAGCCATGCATGGGGCTGAGGGCCAGGGCTCCTGCCGTTAGCCATGTGCGTCGTCAGCCACCTGGCTGACAAAACTGCAGTGGAAGCCTAATATTGCAGAATCTTAGATGTTAGTGGCTATGCCCTTAGCCGTGCCCCCGCTCTATTCACCCACTTGACAGCTCAGACTTCTTCGGAGCCACTCTACCCCATCTTTTGGAAAACGTTAGGAGCATGCAGAGGGGCAAGAGGAACATTTTCGTTACTCCCACTGCAAGCTTTAGCCACATGCTCTTTTATCATTGTAGTAACTAAGTGCTGTTCAGGGCTGGCTTATTGAGCTCCTTTGAATGTAGTTTCTTTTCAAAGTTTAGTGTTCAAACCACTCTCGAAAGGGAATTTTCACACGTGCAATGATTTAAGGGTTAGGAAGCCAGGCCCTGCCACTGACTATTGGTGTGAACTTCTCATGTTCAGCCTGCTTTGCATTGTTCAGGTCAACTTCCTCCTGTGCTCTGCCAATTCTCATCTAGTGTCTGTCAGGGATAATAGCCAGCTGCTGTAAGCTACAGTAGCTAAGGGTCTGCTCTAATTTCCAAACTGACCAAGATTGCTTAAGAATCAGGGAGTCCTAACCAGCTTCTTAACTGCCCTTTCTCCAGTGCTGATCTGAGCAGCTGGAGACAAACCGAGCCATAGGGTCTGATCCTATAACCACTTAGGTGAGTGGAAAGACTACCTTCAGTAGGCACTTGATCAGGCACATACTGTAATGCTCTTGTTACAACTCTTCGTGCAAACTGTTATAACCCATGCAACTGAAGCAAATTTTTCTGGCTTACTAGAAACAGATATTAGAAATAATTCATAGAAAATTTTGGAAAAAATAGTCATCAAATTCAAACTCTAAAGGCTTCTATATATGCTGGAAACAATGTGTTTTAAAAAGTGAAACTCAGTTGATATGGTCTCATAGGTGGTACCATGTCTATATAAATAGCTTTTTTTTTTTTGCTATGTCACACTCAAGCAAGCTGCTCAGCTGTGAAAGAGTGAACTCTTGAACTGGAAAGCAAAATGCGAGTGAGTCATCCGCATCAGGCATCTCTATTATACAGAGACAGGGACAAAGGAAAATCAAGTGTACCATGAAGCTTGTTTTAGCAATCGTAAAAACTTGAATGTCTAGAGGGTTTTTCTTTTTGGTAAAATATTATCTGCAGTAACTCTGAATTTTCTGTTCTTTTAACCACTAACTTAATTAGTTACCCAAGTGGTCACTGACTTATTTTTTCACACCTAGAATGTGAAAGCTAACTTGAAGCTGTCTTTATTACTTACCCCATGCAAGTTTCATAAATCAATGTCAATACTAACTGCATGGAAATGAATCCATTTGTAAATGTAACAGCATTAAATATATTTCATTAGAGTATGATTGAAACATTTTAGATGGAAAATTAATTCCAACCACTTGAAACAGGAAATCAAATGTTGTGATTTAATCTCTGCCCTTTAAAAATTGCTGCCAATCATACTGTGCAAAATAAAAGATAGCAAATGTTGATCATGGTTTAATATGAAATAATTTAAAGAATTGTCAAGCAACGAGAATGAGGTTTAGATTAAAGCTGGTTGGATAATATTCACCAACATAAAGCCAAACTTTGCTGAATTTATTTTGGCTATGTGAAGCATTTGTGAATCAGTCCAATTGTTTGTGGATGCATCTAATATCTGAAAATATTTTTAAAATATCACAAGTGAACAAGTGGCAGTCTGTGGAGTACCCGTTATGTAGCCCGTGTTTGTGTTCAAGCCTCAACATGTGTGCTCCTGCCTTTGCATATGCAATTCCCTTACTCTGGTGTGGCTAATGAGTAACTGGATATGAAAACTCTCATTTGAGCACCCAAGTACCTGACTTAGGCATGCAAATGTGAGTGAACATACACATTCTTTACCTGCTGGTCTCAACAACCACCTGCTGAAAAATTTGACTCTAGAAATATCCTCTGGAAGAAAAAGGACATTAAAATAATTCCTTGCCATTCTGTGCTGGAAGGGAAGCTGTTCTATAGAGTCAAAATTACAGCCTCATTATTTGCCTCCAGTGGCAAAATTGTAAAGAGTGCATTTTAAAATATCAGCGTTTGAGATGGAGAGATGCTGTCCAGCAGATGGGGTTGAAATGGTGGAATTAAGTTAGTATTATTTTAACTCCTATCCACAGACACCATTTCAGAGAGAGTGCCAACAAGAGCTGTCCAGGTACTGGAATTTCTATTTTGCAGGAAATTCTGTGATGTCAAAATTTGGTTTTGGTTCCAATTGGGATAAACTGTTGAATTTTAAAACTTCCCACAAAATATTATTTTTTAAATTTCTTTTTTGGATCAGTCAAAATGTTTGTTGACTTTATTTTTTTAAAATCTTTTAAATAATATAACATAAATTTCAAAACAAAAAATCATTTCAAACTGAAAAATCAAAACATTCCATTCCGAAAAGATCGAAACAGAATGGGTTTTTTTCCTAAGCAAAATGTTGCCAAAAGTTACTTGTTCCTATGGAAATTTTTGGTTTTGATGAAACAGCATATTCTGATGGAAAAACATTCCACTGGAAAAATTTTAAACTCAACTGTAAAACAACAGTTTTTGATAACTGAATTCAAATCACAAAGTAGCAATAACTCCCATATGCAACAATCTAAGGCTTGGTCCACACTCACCTCTCCGATTTGGCGGCAGTCTATGGCAGTTATGCAAAGTAAGCAAAGAACTTGCGTAACTCCTGTCGACTGCTGTGCTTCTTTTCTGCGTTCCGTCTTCAGTGCACTGCATGAATGGGAACTGCATTCCTCTCGACGCAGTGCTACGCCGCATGTGGGAGTGGATTAATGACGTCAACTTCTGGGTCAACTGAGTGGGTCTTCACCGGCCGTTCAGTCGATCCAGGTAAGTTGATCTGACGGCGGCAAAGTTGCTGCTGTCAGTGTAGACATAGCCTTATTGAGAACTACATCATCTGAGAGATACTATTGACAGTCAGTTTCTTTCATAACCGTCTTTCCCTTTTGATACAGCAAATCACGATGCATGATTATAGAAAACATGGTATTTTATCAGTTCTATGAGCTGTAGTCATTCACAGAGATAATAGGTTCCACCTCAAAATGATAAGCCTATTAGCATGCTATATGCCTATGATTTTTGACCTTCCATATAAAAGGGCTTATGATTTAACTGATATGTTTTGGACAGGCAGTGTCTCCTCGGACATCCATGATAAATTGTTTGATTCCATTTTTTACTTGTACATATTGTGAGCTAAATTTTCAATTGGGGGTCTAATAGCTCCTTTTGTGCCTATGCAATTGTGCAAGCATAAACAGCTGTACGCTAATTTTTGAGCACTCACATCTGCACAGTAGTTGATAGATTTTCAGTTCTTTCAACTATGTGCACAGGGGTTAGTGCTGAAAAGAGCATGCACCAATGTTTGTATGTGCACCAACCAAGGCAAGTGAGGACACTTAATAATCAGGCCTTTTATGTAAAGTGTGGAGTAAAAATATGTATGGGTATGTAAATAGACACAAATGTTTGAAAGGCTCATTAATATCTAGAAAATCCTAGAAAATTTCCTAAATATCTTAATTTTTCATAATTTCATGTTGATTGTTTCCTGTTGAGTTATTGGGCGTATCAGTTCCTCAACACAGACATCATACACCGTAATACACTAGAGAAGAAGGTTTTTAAAGATGTATTAATTACCTTCTGTGACACTGAGCCAGCGAGGGATAAACAACCAGCAGGTTAAGTGATGTAAAGATAACCTTTAAGAACATATTAGGGAAGTATTGAAATGGTAATTAGGTCCATTCCTTGCAGACCATTATCAAAGCCATGTAAATAGACTAAATTCTTTGAAATGCAAACCTGTATTAGAGAATTAGGAGATACCAATTCTGTATTTGTCTGTTTACCTATAGTTTGTTACATGTTAACAATATAACCACATTAGCTTGTAGATGATAAACTTTTATTCCTGTCTGTTACCATATTGTATTGATTCAGAGATCAAAAGGGAATATTAGCAATTAGATGAAACAGGTGGTGTAATACTATCATTCTTTATTTCTCTTTGAAATTTGTAGTAAACTACCTGTGAACCTTTGAATAGTTAATAGCCTTTTGCTAATCAATGCAACTAATTACCTGTATTTACATAGGAAATAGAAGGCTTACTTCAAAGCAACAATGTATATTACCTATTCTTCATCCAGCTAGAAATCTATAAAAAGAACTCTAGGGCCTGATCCTATCATATCAGATCTGCTTGAACTTTGTCAGGAGAAGTTTAAGTCACAAGACTCAGGTGTCTAGCTCCCGTCTGCATTACCTTGTTATTTCTCATGGAAGAATTGAAACCAACTCTGCACATGGACTGCCTATTGAACTATAACCCGTGGATTTGATTCTGGAAGACCTTTCTACAAATCAGCAGCTCACCTTTTCTGCTATGAAACTGACCTAAGTACTTTATTCATATCTCTATGTATAATGAATTTTGAACCATAGTAACTTTCTTTTCTTTGAAAATAAATCTTAGATTAGTTAATAAGAATTGGCTGTAAATTGTGTATTTGGGTAAAATCTGAAATATTCATTGACCTGGTGATTAATGTGTCTGATCTCTTGAGATTGGTCGAAGTTTTTATATGGTGAATAAGATTTTAAGTAACCCTCACCATATTTGACTTGGTTCTCTGGGTAAAGAGCCCATGCATAGATTGCTTTAGGAGAGCTGTATTTTAGTTTCTTGATAACAAATAAAGTATTGTTTTGTTCTTAGCTTGGTGAATCTTATTATTAGAATAAACCAAAAGTTATGGGGATTGTCTACTCCATTCTTTGCAGTTTGCCCTGATTGAGCAATCTTAGTGAGGCCCCTCCAGTGACCACTGTCACACCTTCATATAGCAAGAACCATAGCTAAGAGCTGATAGACTGCTGAACAGAAGCTGCTTGCAGCAAAAGGGCTAGGCATGCACAACACACAGTAGTGGCTGGTTGTTAGAACAGGTGATTATAAAATTAGTGACAAATTTTTTTTGGTACATTCACTTCATGACCATTGCTACGTTTTCAAAATATGTAATTGCTTTGGCTTTGCAATTATGCAAATGATATTATTAAATGGGATACTTTTCTGCCTGTGTTTTTTTTAAATTAAGTACTAGTGAGCGGAATGGGTGGGAGGAGGGAGAAGCAAATTTTTCTCATAGAAAAGTACACTGATTAATCCTCTGAACCAAAGATAAAATAAAATCAAGTTACACACTCTGTCTGAATTGCTAGTTTGGCAAACGTCTAGGTATTGTGTTGAGTTGCATCATGTCATATCAGCTTGTTCTTGTGAATTGAGTAATGGGTTGCCATGCAGCAGAATTCCAATTTCTTTTGGGGTGGATGCTTACCAGACTTCAAATGGATAAGGACACCTATGGATGTTTCACCTAACAATGAGGATAGGAAAGTATTGGTATTCACATCAAAGCTTATGTGACATACGATATTCCTTCTAGTGGCAAATGAGCTATACTTGGGATGGGAGCAGAGAAGCAAAGATTTTTGAATGCCTGACTGAAACTCATGTTCTAGGTTGTAGAAAACGTGTTCCTATTTTATTCTATAGAGGTTTTTATCTCATGTAAAATGTGACTATGCATCTGTCAAATGTTTGTTCTCTTATCTTCTCCCCAGGAGGAGAAGTGTGTGGAGTAGAGTTTCTTGTTTGGGACTGTTTTAGAGAGGGGTGTGTGTGTGTGTGTGTGTGTGTGTGTGTGTGTGTGTGTTTTAGAGAGCGAGAATATATAAGTTGCTTTCTCTAATATAATTACATAGTAAGGTCAAAAAAGTGTGCCTTGCACTTTCACGAGACAGTGGTGAGGGTTGTGATGCTGCTTAGTTCATGCAGTTCATTCCACAGTCTTGGGCTGACCCAGAGAAAGTTCGTCTCCTGCACAGTAAGCTTTACCCTTATTGTAGAAAGTTCTGTTGCGTTGGAGAAATGGACTGGTTAACCTCAGTCCTTATGCGAGAGCTTTTGGAGATTTTTCAGATATCCTGGGCCCAGGCATGGAGTGCCTTGAAGATAATGACCAGGACCTTGAACTTAATTCAATATTCCATAGGAAGCCAGAGTAGAGAGTGGAGGACAGGTGCGATAGTAGCTTGTGTTGCTGAGGAGACTGTCATGCTGGCTGGATTAGGAGCTCTGATTACTCCCTTCTACACCAATCTCGCGGTAGGTTGTCATGCTGGCTGGATTGGGGAGGGGGTGAGATTTATTATATTGTTTGACATTAGTATGTCAAAATCGTAGTAATCCATGTGAGGTATGCCATGTCAGGTACTGTTAGAAAGGCTAAATGTACTGAGTAAGATGATAATGTTTATGTCCCGGTGTTGTGTGTGTAATGGAAGTTATGGATATGGTTGATATATTTGTATTTCAAACTGGGCTGTTTCTAGGCCATTCCTCAGACAGGACAGCTAAAACAATAGCCTGCTTAATGGCCCATTAAGACATTCACAGGTGCAAGGGGCCCAGGCGGAGAAGCCAGGAAATACCTGATGAGTCACAGGACTTGCTCACGTGACTTTGGACTCTATTTTGGTTCTTGTGAAATTCCACAAGCAGCATGGCAAGGGCCAGAGGACCTAAAAGACAGAGGCATGAGGATCCATTTTGTCTTCAGCCGTGTTCAGCTTTCAGCCACATACCTACCTCTGGATCAATTCATCTACAACTGAACTGAAGCTGTGAAACAAAGCACTGAGACCCATCCAGGTACTGGATGTGTACCAGAGGGACTATACAAGCCTGAAAACTCAACAATTCTTCTAGAAACCTAATATATACGGACTTTCAAATCATTTGTATGTATCTGAATGCTGTAATCCTTTAACATTTCTCTTATTGTTTGTTCCTTTCTTTTTATAATAAACCTTTAGTTTTAGTTACTAAAGGATTGGTTGGCAGCATGGTATTTTGGGTAAGATCCAAACTTATATTGATCTGGTACTGTGGCTGGCCCTTTGGGGTCAGAGGGAACCTTTGTGGTAAAGAGCATTAAGTTTAAATAACTGGTCTCTTTACTGGACCTAGTGCCTGATTGGGAACTGGACACTGAAATGCAGTAAAGGGGGCTGTGTGTATTTGCACAGTGGCTTCCTTATAACCAGTGTGGGGGAATCAGAAGCACTGTTTGTGTCTGGTTGGGAAGCCTGACTTCAGTGTCACCCACCAGTGCTGGGAGAATCTGCTCTCCTTTTACAGCCTGCCCTGACCTTGGCATTTTCAGGTGGCTGCCCTAGGCATGGATGGATCACAGAGACATGCTGCAGTGTTTTGTACTAGTTGGAGTTTCCTAAGTGCTGAAATCTTCATGCCCAGGTATATTGCATTGCTGTAGTCCAGTCAACAGGTGATGAAAGCATGAATAACTGAGCCAGTTCATTGTCTCCAAGGATGGAATGGAGTCTCTTAGCCAACTGCAGATGGTCGAAAGCACTACTTATAGATGCTGCTATGTAAGAGCTCAGCATCAGTGAGGAATCCAAGAGTACTCTTAGACTACAGACTGAATTGACCAGTTATGGATGTGAATCTTCAACTGACGGAGACTGTATCATGGCTCAAAAATATTCTAAATGCTTTCCTCTGCATCACCTCTGTCTTGCTCAGGTTCATCTTCAGCCAGCTGTTCTGCATACATGAGCTGATCTCATCCAAGCACTGGGCCTTTTTGATAGTAGTCTGTCTGCAGAACCAGTTCTGATCACATGCTTCCCTACAGAGCTCTGTGCCATCAACAAGCAGGAACAGGAAAACCCCTGAGCATGTAAAGGGCATAGGTTAGATTCACAAGTCTTTGGTCAAAAATTTTTTAGGGCGTCGATAACTTCTTGAGGAGTGAATGTACTATACTCTCAGCAGTTGTTAGTGGGTATAGGTGATGCAGACCCATTCTGTTTGAGAAGACTTCCCAAATGTGCGAGATCTTTTCAGTGAAGTATGGTGATAGTTCTTTGCAATGCTTGATCTGCTCAGGTCTGATGCAGGTTGTAGGCACCCAGGATTGGTGAAGCAATAGATCCTTGAGGAAGGCTTTGGCACCTTCAGTGGAAACTGATAGGAAGGGTTTCTTGGTCTATAATACCTCTCCAGCGTAAGTTTGGAAGAATTCATTATGTTTCATCTAGTCTGTATCAGCCTTTGTTTTCCACAACTGGTGATCAAGTTTCTGACCCCTCTTCACCTAGTGCAAGGTGTCAGATAATTAAGGAGATAAGTGTGGGCAATGGGGAGGAAGGGATTATTTGAGGGGCAGTGTGTTAAGTGGTCAAGGGTAATGTAAAATAATAATGATTCATCAGATCCTCGACTCCTCGCCACGTGCGTGGGGTTCTTCTTCTCGTATTCTTAAACATGCTTTGAAATTCAGTGGAGTCCATGGATCATTGGCCTTTCTTGTTGATTGGATACTAGAAGAGATTTGACTACTGCCTTAATGAGGCAATGGTCTGTTCAAGATCCTGGCTGTATTGTGATGTCCTCGGTCTTGACATCTAGGCTGAAGGCATCTAGAGTGTGACCAGTTGCATGGGCTGGACCAGAGATGGTCCATGAAAGCTCTAGGGAGGCAAGTAAGGAGATGAGTTTTGGGGCTTTTATATCTACGGCTTTGTCAATGTGTGTGTTGGAATCTCCTAGGAGGATATGTCTGGGGTATTTCACCACCATTTCGATAAGGTATCTGTGAGCTCCTTTATGAATCCTTTAATCTGTGGTGGTCTGTAAATGAGCATAGCATTTATATTAGCTTTGGCTCTAGTTTCTATTGTCAGATGAATGAATTTGAATAAAATTATGATACCTGAGATACCTCTCTTGGATTGATTTTTGTGGAGAAGCTGACTGCAATGCTTCCTGCCTTCTAGTCCTGGATCTCTGATATATTGAGTATCCTGGGGGGAGGAGTTGGGCTATCACAGGGCTCATGGTGTCATCCATCCAGCCAGTGGTTAAGTCAGCCATTATCACTAAGGTGTCCTTTTGAGTACATAACTTATTCTGATTCTCTGGGGTAAATAAAACATGGCCGTACACTTGTTGGGGAAGCTTTGTGTCACTCTCTTTTAAGGATTTTTGTTGAATGATTGGTGTATTTTAAGCAATAAACCACTTTTACAGGAATTTATGGTAAATTCTTCATATAAAAGGCACATACAAAAAGCTTTGTCTGAAAAAAAAAAAAATTAAAGAGCCAGAGCAATGCCAATTTTATGCTAGTTTAGGATCTGGCTCAAAATTGGTAAATTAAAGGCCCAATCTAGTTCCCATTGAAATCTGTGGAAAGACTCCCATTGCCTTCAGTGCAAGTTGACTTTGTCTTGTAATAAATAGGATTTTTACTTTTCAGATACAAATGAATTATTATTTTGTGTATTTGCCTTTTGCTATACATCAATTCACCCATCCAAGCTGCTGTACCTATATGTTTTATAATTGACTGCATTTTTAAACGTGGCATCTTTATAACTACATTTGATACAAGTAAGTCCAGAAAATACAGTAAAACAGCTATATGAAGTGCAAACTAGGATCTCAAGGTGTGCTGAAAAGAGTGCTTCTTGTTGTCATGTTGTTGTTGTGCAGCCGATATTAATTATAATTTTTAAAAAAATTATGTGACTTTTTATGTTTTATGTTGAACAATATAAAAAGGAAATGCACAACAATATGCAGCTTCCAAATTCTGAACCAAATAGATGGTCCACTTGATACTAGACTCTGTAGCATGCTGTTTTTTTAAACAGGGGCTAAGGGGTATATAGTATTCCATATAAATTCAATTCCTTTTTAGTGATAAGGGTTATAAGCAGATGCGTGAGTTAGAAAATTAAAATTTAAAATCACTTGAGATATGAGCTTCAAGATGCAGTGCTAGGTAAAAATGCATCTTCAGGTACCTACTTTGAAAAATGTCATCTAGATATTCAGAATACCTGCACCCTTCTGCACTTTCCAACTTCAGACTTGTCTTTTTAATGCAAATGATCATGTTGCTTTATTTACACATATGGTTGTAAAGACACACAAGCTGTCCATGAGCTCCCCAGTCCGTGTTGTATTGGGAATGCAATGGTCTTGGAGAAAACCCTACACTGTTATCTACCTTATAACCTGACAAGATAAATTTTGAAGTCCTTACTCACTGAAGCTCTCACTAAGTCCAACTGCATTTTTGAATGAGTAAAAACTAAGGCCCCAGATCAGCTGAGTTCTTAAGCATGTGCTTAAACCCATCTGTATTCAGAAAATCACTTAAGCATATGCTTAATTATAAGCAAATGCTTACGTGATTTCCTTAATAGGGCTGCTCTTCTGAATCATGACCTAAGGATGGATTTCAGGGTTTGGTTTAATATTATTTTGATGGAAATTGGGAGAATGTCTTCTGCATTTAGCTATAGCTCCTTTTAGGCATGAAACACTTTTTTGAAAATTCTCTTTTTGGCAAAAAGAACACACAAATCACAATCCAATCACTCAATCAATTACTGTGCTATTGCCAAGCACAGTAGTACACAGAAATCTGTGTCTGCTTGCAGAGCATGTTGCCAGACACAATAACTTCCTTTGGCAGTGCATCCAGAGATGGAAGGCTGCTAAGGAATACGGAGATGTCATCTTTTGTGATTTTTATCAAAAGTCTAGCAAAATTTACTGTGTTTCTTAAAGCCTCACCTCCTGCAGGCATATGATTAGGTGAGAATCTTTGTTTTCATTTTTTAAAAAAGGTAATAATTTTCTAGTCCTACTGATTGCAGAGAAAATCTTGAAAACATGACCTGAAAGTAATCTGGAGGCTCGAAAACCAGCAACAGAAAAGAAACGACAAATTGGTTTTAAAATCATTAAGTCTCCTAGAAAGATCAGAGTTTAATCCCTGGAACAAGCACCACATTTAACCAAACAACACTCTTATCCAGATCCTAGGTTAGGATCTCTAGCGGGGCTGTACCTGACAGAACACTCAGCCTTCCCCTGCCACACACTACAGACTCTCTGCCCCACTTGCTGCCAGACTGCTTCTGTGTCTTGGGGGGGGATGCTATGAGTCTCCCTGCTGGCTGAGAAACTTTGGTCCATCCCTGGCTGGGCACCGAGCATTGGGTGTGGATAACCCAAGCCCAGCATGTGGGTTCCAGTCCAGCCCTGGCTCTCAGGTATTTGTGACCAAACTGCATCCACAGCCTTCTTCATAAAATCCTCAAAGTCCGTATCAGGGTGCTGCATCCACCGGGAATGAAAAGCTGCTGAGTAAGTGGGTCACAGGCCCCTTCCACCAATCATTGCTCCAGGTCCTATTTTAGGTCCTGGGCCACGGAGGATATCATGTTTTTGAAGGAACGGAGGATCACTTAAAAGCTATTGGACAAATCCTTGTGTGTCTCAGTAGGCTTTTGGGTCCAAGCAAGGAACTTGCTCATTTGTGGGGGGAAGGGACCCGTAAATCCACTCCAGCTGCTTAAAAATACTTTTGGTGGTACTTTTCTGGTCATCGGGCCAGGTCTGCACTTCCCTGAGGGCAGCTCCCCACAGTCTAATAAGCACCACCAATAACCATAGAACAACACTTTTATCTAACCCAGGCAAAATCACGAGCAGACGTAGGCCAGGATCTCTAGTTGGGGTTACACAGACTGCCTTGCCCTGATACAGCACACAGCCTTCTCCTCCCCCAAGTTCCTGGGGAGATGCACACAGTCTCTCTGCTCTGTGCCAATGCAATCCCCTTCCATCTTGAGTCAGTCCAACTTCTCTGTGCTCTCTGACACAGGCGTGAGCTCAGAATGGTGTCTTGGCAGCTCCAGCCTGGGTATTTAAATAATTGCAAGCAGCTGGCTCTCCTCCAAGGAGCTCCCAAGTCAATCTCCCTCTGCCCTAGATCAGGGCTCCTTCACATGCTTCTGATAGACTCATAGACTGTAAGGTCAGAAGGGACCAATATGATTATCTAGTCTGACCTCCTGTACAATGCAGGCCACAGAACCTCACCCACCCACTCCTGTGACAGAGAGCATACTTACCCCTCACCTATGACTGAGTTACTGAAGTCTTCAAATCACGGTTTAAAGGTATCAAGGTACAGAGATCCACCAGCAAGTGACCCGTGTCCCATGCTACAGAGGAAGGCGAAAACCCCCCAGGGCCTTTGCCAATCTGCGCTGGGGGAAAATTCCTTCCTGACCCCAAATATGGTGATCAGTGAAACCCCGAGCATGTGGGCAAGACTCACCAGCCAAACACCCAGGAAGGAATTCGTTGTAGTAACTCAGAATCCACCCCATCTAACATCCTTTCACAGGCCACTGGGCATATTTACTGCTAGCAGTCAAAGATCATACCATCCTTTCCATAAACTTATCAAGCTTAGTCTTGAAGCCAGCTAGTTTTTTTGCCCTCACTGCTCCCCATAGACTTTAAGGTCAGAAGGGACCACTATCAGCCTCTTGGAAGGCTGTTCCAGAACTTCACTCCTCTGATGGTTAGAAACCTTCGTCTAATTCAAATCTAAACTTCCTGATGGCCAGTTTAGATCCATTAGTTCTTGTGTCTACATTGGTGCTGAATTTAAATAACTCCTCTCCCTCCCTGGTATTTATCCCTCTGATGTATTTATAGAGTGCAAGCATATCTCCCCTCAGCCTTCTTTTGGTAGACTAAACAAGCCAACCCCTTTGAGTCTCCTCTCATAAGACAGGTTTTCCATTCCACAGATTGACCTAGTAGCCCATCTCTGCACCTGTTCCAGTTTGAATTAATCTTTCTTAAACATGGGCAATGAGAACAGCACACAGTAATCCAGATGAGGTCTCACCAGTGCCTTGCGTGCTCTCCAACTCAACCAGGCTGGTCTCTTCTCCCATCCCCCCCGCTGCTCATTTGCTCAAACCTTCTCGGGGATCAGAGTTAATTCTGTATTCTTCTTTTGAAGTGGAACACCCTCCCTTCCCAGCCAATCAGGTTTGTACAGAGTAGCAGGGACAGTGGATAGGGGGAGAAGCTTTCTGTCCAGCCTCATAACTATCACGTATCCCTTCCTGCAGACTGCAGTGCTATCTCACCCTGTTTCTAGGAGAAAATACTTCTGATGTATTTTAATCTATTTCTGTTTGAATTAAATTAAACAGAAGCCTGGAACTTCTTCATTCACTTCTCCAAAGGATTATGAAGAATAACAAAATTACCAAGTGATTAAGCAAGAAAACAAGAAAGCGAATCAAAGGAGACAGACTGAAGGAAAAACAGTGAGGAGTGACTACAGGATTGTTACTTCTGCAGAAGTGGTAAGAGTTCCCAATCTACATGCAAATTAACACACAGGTGGCAAAGAGATTTCTCACACCAATCTGCAAGGATGATTTACAGTATTTGAACCTGCTGAACGAGGAACTGCTCAGTGGAAGGAATGAAATTACAGTCGTTAGAAGGAAATTAACAGATTTAGGTGAAAACAAAAAACAGGTGCTGACAAATAGTTGGTTTTTTACCTGGAAGAATTCAAGGCTATGTAATAAGAAACAATCCATGGCAAGAACAAACCAGCCCATAGAGAAATAGTATGTAGTGGTTTCCTCAAACTTTTAATAAGGGAGAAATTGAAGCTTACTTATTCTTTAAAGGCAATGAAAATGTTGGCTGTTCAACAATTTCTATTTTTACAAAAATGAAAATTTTCACAAAAATGACTTTCAAATTTTATTTTTTGTCTTTTGGTCATTTTGCCTTTAGTTCAGATATCTGATATTGTCATTCTTCTCTTCCTCCTCAGTCATTAATTTTTGTCTCATGCCAGGGTAGGATCATGAAGATCAGTTAGCCCATGTGCTCAAGGGGAACAGTGTGGTTTGAGGGGACCTGAGGGTCCATGAGGCCCATTTTTTATTTTTGTTGATATTTGTTTCTCAGTAACTCTCCTAAGTTTTTTTGTTTTTGGTTTGGTTTGGTTGTTTTGCATTGCCGTGTTAGATCAGACAGCTTAGTCCCAAGACACAAACTCATTCAGAGTTAAACATTTTCAATTTCAAAATTAAGATTGATACAGTGAGGAAAATTTAGAAAAAAAGAATTCCTTTTAAAAAGTGAATTTAAGAATAATTTTGAAATTATAGCATTTTTTTTACCCATTTTGCTGAGCACTGCAAACACGGAAATGGACATGGTCCCTGGCCAAAGAGGTTTAAAGTCAAAGAAGGATTTGGGAACTATACCATTTTGGATGTGAGCGAGACACCATCAAACACATACTGCCTTACCTTTCTGTTTAACTAAGTTTCTTTTTGTGAATTAGGATAGCTGTGATAGACAGATGATTGGCACATAGGGCAGGGTTAAGGCTGGTTTTTTGATTGTGCAGTGTACACTAGCACACTTATTTCAGTTGCTGTATGATCTGTGAATATTCGAGATAGTTTAAAAAAAAGAAAAGGTAGCCCTTAGTGTAACTGCAGCAACACATCTTATTTTCATTTAATTTTTGTATTTTTTCCCTATTTTTTGTTAGTTTTCCTCCTGATCTGGCTTTCTGATCGATTTTGTTTATCTTCACAATCTGTCAGAGAAGTATGAAGTGAACCAAAAATGAATTCATTTAAATTTCTTCCATTCTTCTCATTTCCCTTTGGAACCTTACTTCTGATATATATGCTTGACAACTTTTATCTTTTCTATGTCATCTGGTTCTGAGCTGGCAGGAGGTTTCTAAGCTGTAATTCTTCTATCTGCATATCTCCCTCCATAATTTTTGTGTTTATGATTTGTCTCTGTCTCACACTGTTCATATGATTTACTCAGTAGACAGATGAATAATATATTTGTAAACAGAGGACAGATTTTTCTGTAAAAAATGTAAATATTGTAAATTGTCTACTATAAATCCTAAATGATCATACATTTGAACTGAGAAAACTCTTATATAATCTAGTAGTGAACTGTAGTTGATAAAGCAATGACAGTATATGTTGTTATTAGTACAAGGGGCCTACCATTAATCGAACATTGGCCCCACCCCTTGACCTGTCAGTCCTCACCCACCTATCACTTTCAGACCCACCCCCTGGGGTATTGTGTCTGGGTCAAGATGGAAGCAAAGGAATGGCATGTGACCCCTCTAAGAAATCCTCCAACTGCCTTCCACCAATCAGGGTGGGTTTCATCCCTGTAAAACCACTCTTGACAGTGGATTTGACCAAATAGGGCATGTGCTGGGGTGGAGTGACCCTCCATCACTCACTCCTCCTCAGAACTGTTGCTGATGTAGCACTTTTTTCACAGGCGGGGCCAAGGCCCACAGAGCTAAAACGAATTCTGAAGTTCTCAAGGGTGTGGTGAAGGAATGCATGTTTCCTCTGTGTTTCCATGATTTCTGAAATGTGTTCTTGAAATGACATAGGCTCTTCGGTGTGCCACTGAGACTTCCAGGGGCAATGCTACTGGCTAGCCAACTGTCAAGCTCCAGAGGTTGGGTGGGGTTCCAGCCTAGACTTCTGTGCTATACCTATTCCAGTTGGTACATGTTTCCCTTCTGTGATGGCCTAAGAGGGGTGAAACCCATTTTAATTGGTAGAGTAAAGTGGGGGGAGTTCTCAGAGAGGTCACATGACCCACTTCTGGATGGGTCACTGCACCCCAGAACCTGATCCCCAATTGATAAATCTGCTCTTGGGGGTGATCCTATGAGATTGAAACCCACCTGATTGGTGGAGGGTGATGGGAGAAGTTCTTAGAAGGGTCACATGCCATTCCCTTGCTTGTGGTCAGGTGTCCATCTTGACCTGGACATAATGCCCCAGGGGCTGGGTCTTAAGGTGACAGGTGGGCAGGCCCTGACAGGTCAGGGAGTGGGACCAACATTTTATTGATAATAGGCCCTTTGTACTACTGTTATTTCTTATGACTATGCAGATGATAAAAATAGTAATGATTCGTTAACTTACATTGTTTTGGAGCTGTAAAGCACTGTATAAATGCTGGAATATTATTGTTTCAAATAGAGATGGCTCACCTCTCACCCAATCCAAACTCTATTTACACTCAGGAAGGTGTGGTGGTGGAAGATCCGTATGTTTTCAGTAGAATAGGTACAATTTTGAGATTAAATAAAAAAGGAAAAATTTTGATGACATTTTGGACCAAATTTAGATCCAATGAAAAAATTTGAAATGTTGAGCTTTGCAGTGCAAAAAGAGTTGAAAGAAAGACATCTTCAACCCTTTTGCCAACCAACTCTATTCTGTGTCTGATGGCTCAGGGAGTTGCTGACAGGATCTGGAGACCCTTGGTTCACAGTTCAAATGTAGCCTATGAACAGATTTGAGCCAGTTTCATTGCATTACTTTTGTTACTGAGAAAGTTCTGCTTCCAGTTGTCTGAGGTGTAACTTTGCCTCTGTCAGCCGAAGTTCACTAACTGAATCCATCTGCCTTTCTGGCTGCAAAGCAATAGGATGAAGTAGTAAGACTACAGACTATTACAGGCTTTGAAAATTAAAACGGGCCCCTTGAATTTGATTTAACTGGTTAGGCAACCAGTGTAGATTATGAAACACTGGTGTGAGAAATTTGGGACACTCTTCTGCTGAGGGGAAAGAACCTTCTATTCTTTACCTAATTTATTTCAGGGTAGGCTTTGTGGCCAATCTCTGACATCGTGCATTACAGTAGTCTGGTTTGGAGGCGGCAAAGACAGGTGGCAAAGCAAAGCACAGCTAGGTCCTGGACTGTCATTAAAGGGTACAATCCCATGGTTATGCGTAGATGGTAGAAGTCACTTCTGGATACTGCTGCTTCCAGGGAGTTCAGGGGCTACAAGGAGTCTAGAAAGACTCCCTAGGTTGCATATCAGCTCTTTAGTTTAGGAGAGGTGTCCTCAAAGTATTGTCCTCTACCTGGTTTGAGCCTGAACCAGTTGTCTGTGGTTTAGCTATGTTCCTATTTCACCCAGCCACCATGACGTCCAGGAAACTACATTGTCCTCACTTAAAGAATGAAACAGAACTGCATGTCACCAATTTATTGGTGGTATTAGAACCTATGCAATTTTATGATCTTTCTTAGCAGCCACTTATAAGTGTGGTGGCAGGAATGAGCACCTTGAGACACTGTAGATTGTGTTACAGGCTGAGCAATTATTCATTACCTCCCTTTGGGATCACTTGGAGAGGGAAGAGCAGTCATCTTAATGCAATTCCATCTACCCCTGCCAGGTATCTCAGCAGAACCTGATGATTAATGGTGCTGAAAGACGCTGATAAGCCTAATAGTGTTAGCAAGGATGTTTCACCACTCTGCATAGCCAAGAAGAGATCATCTATCTCTGCCACCAGTGCTGTCACCATGTCATGTTCAAACAACTGCAAAGCAGGGGAGTTATTTTGTTAGCTGCAGTTTCTCGTTACCAGCTAAAGAGGCGCTTTCTGCTTGAGTGCCATCTGCCATATGTCACAGGTTGACATCTACCCTTTCCAGAATATCTCCCACTGGCTTCCATCCCTTCTCCAGGATAAAACTCCTGGGGCATCTTTCTGATTCTACAGGAATGAGCACATCAAACTATCAGCAGACCACTCTTCTGATATGAAAGAATGGAAAGGACTGATTTGAAGAGAATGGATATATCATAGTCATAAAAAGTGTTAGCTTAAAAGACTTGATTGGTACTTCTTCCTAGAAACATTCCTCCATTGTCTATCATTTGTAGTAAAGACACAAGATTTGTATTTTAAATATCAGCTAGCCATTTGCAAAGAACAGAACTCATTATAGTAGTTCCTGCATTCATTTCAGCTATACACCTTTATATCTGTGAATTCTGAAGAGGAAAGGAAACTGGACAGTAAGACCATGTCAGATAGCTTCTCCTGATTTAGTATTTATAAATTCTCAAAAACAGAATGCGCTTACAGTACCTAGCAGAACACACAACACTATATAAATAGGGTGTCTGTATGAATCCATTCGCTAGAGAAGCCCTCTAGTCTAAGCACTATTTTAATGAATTTGAATTACATTTGAAAAAGAAGTACTTAGACAATGTTTTATGAATGTAAAATGCAACAGCTTGATCGTCTTTTCTTGTCTTCTCAGCTAGTGACGATTTTCCCAACAATTCTTACTTTTAACATAGGCCAGACCTCCCAAAAGCTTAGTCATGCAAAAATTGTTCTACCGAAGCCAATCAGACTGTACACGAGTGAAGATTTGCAGGACTGGGTCTGTGTGTTTTGCACAAGCAACTCAAATGCAGCAGTTTTTTAGTATTTGCTTTACAACAGGGAATCCCTAGGATCCTTACTATTATTCACAAATGAACACCTTCTTATACCATCGGCAGCCCACATCCTAATGTGACAGGTCTCTCTCACTCTCGCTCTCTTTCATTGTCTCTCTCTTGTTGTTGCTACCAGAAGAGGAAGGGGTTTCCTGCTGTTTTTAGGCATCCAAGGTGGCAGTGCTCTTTTTCAAAAGAAGGACAAAAGATGGCAAAGTTTGCAGAGGACAATAAGTGCCGCCTTTTCCCATTAGACCCACAGGAAATGGTATTTGTCAGAACAGAGGGCAGATGTGGTTTAAACATTGTGTGGCTATGTAAAGAGTCAGTGCTGATGGAGATCCTGCACGGCCATGAATTTACGTTGTTCCATAGCTTATAATAATGTGGGGCCAAACCATGCCCTTCAGTCACTGGCCTGAATGAGGTCAGGGCAGATCTGTACTTCTCCATGGGGAGCTCAGAGAAGCACAATTTCTCCTCAGAAAGCCTGATGTGCAGAGTGAGTGTGCATGCACAGCTGTTTGTGAAGAGATACCTACAGCTAACATGGATTAATGGCATTGGACTAATAAAAATTTTCATCACAGACTGTTGCTTTTTTATCACAACCCTGATCACAGACTGTTGCTTTTTGTATTCAGTACAATCAGTTCTTCGTGGTTTCAGTTAAATTGTAAAGGGGAATATTTTGGATGAAACTAATCACCCCAAAGATTTTCAAATGCTTCTCTGAAATATCTGGATTCCTTTGATACTAGAAATATCATGTCCTTTTCTATCTCAGTGGCTGTATTTATACAAAGAGCTCACTTGAGAATATGTTATTGACACTGAATTGTAGCTTTCACTCAGGATTGTCTCTGACAATTTTCTACTTAGCATTTCTATTTGAAAACAAACAAGATTTTTTTTTGGTTGGGGGTGGTGACAGACAGAGTTTTCTGTCAGATCTTAAAATTGATTTATTTGTTGACATTTGTATAGTGCTCTGAACTTGTAAAGCATCCCCTGAATGCAAAGGTGATCAGATACCATGATGATGGGTGCAGAACAGAAATAGAGTGGAATTAAAAAGAGTAGGACCCAATCCTGCTCATAGATAGACATGTAAATCTCACTGGCTTAAGTGGAAGATTAATATATTGGATAGGAGAATTTGGCCTTTCATATACTGGTAGTTTATAGAGTATGGATTCAGAGTTGCTAAGGTTTGATGTAACTATATTGCTCACTGTTTCTCTCTCATAGTTTTTGAAAGTCACCAAGGATATTTCAGTACATGGGGTACCTAGTGGTACGTAATTGTGAAGATTGAAAATGATAAAAATTGTATCCCAAAATTTGAACAAATGACTGCCAAATCATGCTTGAAATGATAGGGAATATATCTACACTGACTGAGGAATGGACTAGATAATAATCAACCTTTTCCTTCCCTAGCTGCTTTGATTCTGCAGCATGCACTCAGTTTGCTTTATCACATATCAGATCTAATGCCTCCTTTGTAGATAATCCCTACCATCCTGGAGAAAAGAAATATTTAATTCAATTCGTGCCTTTTTTCCCTGCTGGCAGCAGCTGTCAGACCTTATGAAAACAGCTATGGATTTGCTTTTTATTCCTTTTTTTTGGGGGGGGGGGGGCAAAGTGTAAGGCCTTCAATATAATGAAATTCTGGAAAAACAGGGATAAAAAGTCTTTTATGATTAGAAGAAAAGTTCAGAGAAATAAGGAGGACTACCGTGCAGTGGTATTTTCTGTACTATGGCGTGGCACTTCAGAGCTCATTAGTCCCAGATAAATGTGACGAACCAAGATAACTGTAGATCAGCTTAGTCCCTGCCCTTTCTTTGGCAAATGAGTCCCTTCCTCTCAGCAGGTATGCACAGCTAGATTGTCAGATCTTAAATGGATGTCCAACTCCGTTTTCTTCTTGGGCTGGCTAATAAACATTTGGGAGGCTGGTTTTCCGTGTCTATGTGCAGGGGTCTGTGTTTAGCTTTGAATGGAAAGATGGGAATGGAGGTAGCCTCTGCTATCATTGCTCAAAATGTCAGTTTTGTTTAAAAGTTTGCTTTTTTTCTCTCTCTCTTCACAAAGCATGTTCTTTGCTGACTTACAGTGGTCATTCTGAAATGCCGACACTGTAATTACCTCCTTAAGGCAAAATTAATTTTATTGTCGACTTACTTGTGCTGCCCTATACTTAGAGCACAGTAAAATGTGAATACCTACTGTGAATACCCCAGTGACATGCCACAAATACTGCAGTCAGTGTCCAGTTTTTAGTGCAGGCCTCTACACCATTTGTAGCTCTACTGACCTCAGTGTGGATACACAGATACACATTTCCTGTTGCATCCAGTCTGTGCAACGGAGTGCAAATTTGTAGCTCCCTGATTCTCCAGGTCTACTTTACACTGGCCCTGACATAGTTTTAAGCAGCTTAGGTGTTGGTCCAGACTGCAGCATCTGGTAATTGCCTGCTTTGGGTTGTCCACCAGCTGGAGATTTCTGGAGTGTGCTACACTCTATGCCCCCTTCCTGGCCATGGTATTCCACCTATGCTCTGGGCTTTGATAATGCTGGCTCTGTACCTGTCTGGGTGATCTGATAGCTTTCTGGGCCTTTTGCACCACCAGTTGGACCAAGGATGTAGGCTGGGCCACAGAATCTGGCCCACAGAGTGCAAGATAGTTCAGAATTTGGCCCCAGGAATCTGACTGATTCAGTTTTTGCAAATTCTGTAGTATATTAAAAGCTCTAACAAAAATGTAAGTTGTGGTCTATTTTATTTAGAATTTGTAGGCCTGTGATTTTAGGACTTGCATTTCCGGGGAGCCTTTGAGGAGGGAAATTGTTTGAGTGGACATGTTTAGGGTAAGTGGAATATCTTTATTTATGTTGTATGGCTTCTTTAGCTTTCTTTATATTTTGTGGGGCTGCTGTTGGTTTTTTATGGCTTACATTGACTGGGTTCTTAATCAGCAGTGGTGCCTATTGTGACATAGTCACCTCTAGTGGTCTCAAAAATCTCAAGCAAAGTAAGAGTAAAAGGCCAGAAGAGACCATTAGAATAATTTAGTCTGGCCTCTAGCATAACATAAGCCATGGAATTTCACCAAGTGATTCCTGCATCCAGCCCATAATTTAGGGTTGAGCTAGTGAATAGAATAATAGATCTGTATATATCTACATGATATATATAATTTAGCTTCTATCAAGGCATTTATTTTCATTTTCTTTTGCTTAATTATTTCTTTAATTAAAAAACTAAAAGCTCCTTTTTCTTTCACTAAACATTTGCAGCAGTTTTCACATTTTTCCATGTTAAATTCTTGTGGTATATTAATCTTGGTTTAAAGAACTGCCTTCCATGGATTGTCAATTTACATAATCCTATTTCCTTTGGAAACACAAAAACACAATTAAAACAAATTAAATGAAACAGCTTCTGCATTCAGTGCAGGAGTGTCTTACTTTTTTCAAAAACAAGGAAAGCTGTTAAGACTGAACTTATTTTGATTCAAGAAAACATTTTGAAATAGGTTGGTATTAATGAACATTTTGTCCCTAGTTATAATTTAGCTGGCATATTTATAACTTTACATATGATTAAAAAGCAAATAAATTATTCATGTAGAGTTAACGTTGCCGGGTGATCGCTTATGACCTTCCAGAATGCTGAGTTCAGCAGAACTTGAACTTCTGAAAACGGGAAATACAGAGTTAAAGTAAATGCCCATAACACCTTTAACTCTGCCACTGGAATTATCTGTATGTAGTCCAGCTGCCTTCTCTGTGTTAGTTGCAACTGTGTTGAATGGTGGAAGAATAAACTGGAGCAGCTTGGAAGAACTATGATGGTGATATGCGGCGGTCTGGGTCTGAGTGCCCCATGTGTGTTATCAAAGGAAAGAGGGGCCAGGCTGAGGTTCCATTTGGCATTGTTTTAATATAGAATTGTACAGATTGTGTCAGGAACAGGGCATTGGGGTCTTCTTGCCATGGGTATTGTCAGTGGTGAGGTGAGATACGAGAGCAGTGTGTGAATTAAACAACGGGCAGTGCAAAGTATAGGTTCAGGTGGTATCCTCTGTACAAGTGTCTGTGAAAGGGGTTGCAAAAGAGTATGAAGTGACTATTAAATTTTACAGGTGTAGCCAGAGGAGTGGGTTCAGTGTTTGAGCATAGGGCAAGTGCTTGTTGTGCCTGTCCTTACAGTGAAAAGACAGAATGGGAGAGTGTGTGTTATGGGTGTATTGGGGGCACTGCCCAAAGAGGGCAGAGTTAAGATTGTGTGGGCATTTATCGTAACTCTGTATTTGCTGGTTTCTGAAGTCTGAGTTTTGCTGAACTCAGCGGCCTGGAAAGACACAAGTTCTCTCTACACCATGTTAACTATGTGGTGGTTGTTTTTTTTTTTTTGCCATTTAACTTTCTATTTTGTTTTAAATAGAAAGAGAAATGTTCATTGGTAGGAGTTAGTGGTCATTTAAACAGCTGTAGTACTCACGTGGGTTTGCAGTTGATATGCTACTGTGGCTAGGTAACGATCAAGAGGCCTAGCTTTCATATAGCGTTTTTCATCAGTAAATCTCAAAGAACTCTACACCGCTATCCCTATTTTACAGATGGGAAACTGAGGCACAAACGAGTAAAGTGACTTGCCCAAGGTCACCCAGCAGATAGTGGCAGAGCTAGAAATAGTCCCAATCCAGTGGTGTGTCCACTAGGCCATACGGTTGCTATATGAATCCTCAGTGCTCCTCCTCTGTGCTGTGCATTTTATTATAGTGGAATGGGGATAATGGTCATGCTTTGAAACGTTTGCAGTGAGTAGTTGCTAACAGGGCTGGTGAGAGAAATCTCATCCATGGTCTATATCTCAAAACCTTGGTAGTTTTATTATACGGTTGTTATGGTAACTTTAAGTGTGTGTGAGAAAAAACATTTCTCTCTCTTTCTCCACCTCCTATCCCACAATTCCCTGCAACTTCCCCCCCCACCATTTCCAGCTTCCATTCCCCTTCCCATCCCATTAAGCCATTAGTTGGCACGGTAGGAGCCATTAACATGTAAGAAGTTGCTCCTTGCTGTCTCCTGCCCTATGCGGCTGAGTATGCATCACAGGCAACAGCTTCCTGGAGGGCTGCATGTTGCCTAGTGTATATAGCCTGTGCTGCACACTGAGTTTGGGCCTTCACTCCCACTGCCCAACCCCAGCTGGGACTCCTGCCCCTGCTTCAGCCAGGTTTCCCTAATCCTGTCCCAGGTCCACCCAGTTAATGCCTCTTCCAAATTAGACCCTCTCCCAGGAGTAATATGTATTTTATTTATTCATTTTCTGGATTTCAGATGTTTACATTTGTGATACCTTCATTCCCCCCACCCCAGAAACAAGCTAACACAGAGGGGCAGGGAGAGGTGCTCAGACACCCCAAGAGGAGCAAGGTCCCCTCATCCCAGAACACACAGCAGGCATGGAGGGAGGCTTACAGCTCTACAGTGGGGTAGGTCTCCCCCAGATCCCAGCACACACATGAAAGGGGAGAATTCAGGGCTGACAGTCCCCCCAGATTCTCTACTATTCCTCATGTTCTCCAACCCTTCCAAATTTTCTCCCCTCCCACTCCTTGTAATCCCTACCTCCCCCCCTTACCTGAGCCCCCAACTCGTCTTCCCTCTCCTACCACCCATTCCCATTTATCCCCCCATAATAATGCCATTCCTTGCTACAGATGCAAACTCCTCTTCCCCTGTTATCACCTATTCTTGCATCCCATATCACCCATCCCCTTCTAGTGAGCATTCACAAATGTAATTTAGTTTCTTTTTAAAAAATAGCTTTAGCACCCTCTGAATATTCTGCTGTATTAAGAATGCATTTCTCAGATAGCCTTGACAGAGGCAGATTTTTCCCAAATGTTTACAGTTCATTCGCAGATTTCTGCCCTTGGTGGATTTCAAACTTCAAAGTTGTTAGAATCTGTGAATTGAATGAAATGCTTTTATTTTTTCTGGGCTATGTATCTCAGAATATCCTACCTTACACTTCCATGAGGTGTAACAAATTTCAAGACAATCTGTGTAAGCACATGGATTTTAGAACACGTAGGCTTGGTTTATACTTAAAAGTTAGGCTGACATAACTATTTTGATCAGAGGTGTGAAAAAAACACCCCCCTGACTGATTTAGCTATGCCAACCTAACCCCCAGCATAGAAACAGCTTTGTCAATAAAAGAATTCTGCTGTTGACATAGCTAACTTTGGTTTACTGTACAGTACAGGTTGATGTCAGTATAACTGTTACTCATGGGTATGGACAATCCACATCTTTGAGTGATGCAGTTATATTGACCTAACCACAGTGTAGACAGCATTATGCTGATGGGATGCCTTTGTCCATCAACATAGCTGCCACCTTTCGGGGAGGTGGAGTACCTACACTGATGGATGAAGCTCTCCCATTGGTGTAGGTAGTGTCTTCACTAAGCACTACAGCACTGTATATGTAGAAAAGCCTTTCATTCAGGGAGGTGGTGTTCCTACACTAATGGAAAAAACCCCTTCTGTAGACTGTGTCTGCACTACAGGATTATGTTGGCAAAGCTACTCTGCCATAGCTGAAAAGTTGTCCTTTTAACAGACAGAGATGGCACTCTGTTATAATACTGTATGAAATCAGAGGGAGAACGGAGGGGGGAGTTCATAGATTCAAAGTCAGAAAGGGCCATCATGATCATCTAGCCTGACCTCCTGCACATTGCAGGCCACCGAACCTCACCCACCCACTCCTGTAATAGACTTCTAACCTCTAGCTGAGTTACTGAAGTCCTCAAATCATGGTTTAAAGACTTCAGATTAAGAGAATTCACCATTTACACTAGTTTAAACCTGCAAAAGATCCATGCTCTAGGCTGCAGAGGAAGGCAAAGAAACCCCATGGTCTCTGCCAATATGGCCTGAGGGAAGATTCCTTCCTGACCCCAAATATGGTGATCAGTTACACCTTGATCTTGACCTTGGTGATCAGACCCACCAGCCAGACACCTGGAAAAGAATGATCTGTAGTTACTCAGAGCCCTCCTCATCTAGTATCCCATCACTGGCCATGGGAGATATTTGCTGCAAGCAGTCATAGATCATCTACATGCCATTGTAGGCAGTCTGATAACACCATCCCTTCCATAAATTTAACAAGCCCAGTCTTGAAGCCAGTTAGTTTTTTTTGCCTCCACTGATCCCCTTGGAAGTCTGTTCCAAAAATTCACTCCTCTCATGGTTAGGAACCTTTGCCTAATTTCAAGTGTAAACTTGTTGATGGCCATTTATGTCCATGTGTTCTTGTGCCCACATTGGTGCTTAACTTAAATAACTCCTCTCCCTCCCTAGTATTTACCCCTCTGATGTATTTACAGAGAACAATCATATATCCGCTCAGCCTTCTTTTGGTTAGACTAAACTTGCCAAACTTTTTGAGCCTCCTTTGATAAGGTAGGTTTTCTGTTCCTTGGTTCATCCCAGCAGCCATTCTCTGCACTTCATTTTGAATTAATCTTTCTTAAACATGGGACACCAGAATAGCACACAGTATTCCAGATGAGGTCTCACCAGTGCCGTTTTATAATGGAAATAACACTTTCCTATCTCTACTGGAAATATCTCACCTGATGCATAAAAGGACTTCATTAACTTTTTTCACTGCCACATCACGTTGGTGGCACAAGGTCATACTGTGATCAACCAATACACCCAGGTCTTTCTCCTTCTCGGTCACTTCCAAATGATATGTCCCCAGAGTACAGCAAAAATTCTTGTTGTTAGTCCATAAATGTATGACTTTGTACTATTTCTTCCGACTTCTATTACTTCAGTTTGCAAGGCTGTCCAGATCTTCTTGTATGATATTCCAATCCTCCCAACTTTGTGTCATCTGCAAATTTTATTAGCACACTCCCACTTTTTATGCCAAGGTCAGTAATAAAAAATGTTAAATAAGATTGGTCCAAAAACCAATCCCAGAGGAACTCCCCTAGTAACCTCCCTCCATCCTGAGAGTTCACCTTTCAGTGTGATCCTTTGTAGTTCCCCCTTTAACCAGTTCCTTATCCACCTTTCAATTCTCATATTATCCCCATCTTCTCCAATTTCACTAATAATTTCCCATATATCAAATGCTGTTCTGAAATCCAGGCATTTTCTTTGTCTAAAAATCAATTATTTTCTCAAAGGAGATCAGGTTCCTCTAGCATAATCTACCTTACTTAAAACCATGTTTTATTTTATCCCAATTACCATTTACCTCTGTCCTTAAGTACTTTCTCTTTTAAATTTGCCCCAAGACCTTGCATACAATTGAAGTCAAACTAACAGACCTGTAGTTTCCTGGATCACTTTTTCCCCTTTCTTAAAAATAGGAACTATATTAGCAATTTTCCAGTCATAGAATATGACCCCAGAGTTTACAGGTTCATTAAAAATCCTTGCTATTGGGCTTGCAATTTCATGTGCCAGTTCCTCTAATATTCTTGGATGGAGATTATCCTGGTCCTCCAATTTAGTCCCATTAAACTGTTTGAGTTGACTTCCACCTTGGATGTGGTCATTTCTACCTCTATATCCTCGTTCCCATTAACCACCCTGCCACTACCACAAACTTT
>ML675618.1:54083450-54165924 GCA_007922155.1 Mesoclemmys tuberculata | reverse complement strand
CAGTGCTAAGTGGTCCCACTTCTTTCCTTGTTTTGTCTTATCTATATGGCACTAGAATCTTTTACTATTAGTTTTAATTCCGTTTGCAAGGTCCAACTCTGCTTGGCCTTTGGCAGTTCTCACTTTATCCCTACACATTCTGATCTCCAAGAGGTAGCTTTCCTTGCTGATATTTTACATCTTCCACTCTTTGTATGCTTTCTGCTGTCTCTCAGGGCTAGTCTATGCTTAAAACTTAGTGGCATCTGTACCTCACCTAAATGAGCAGCGGTAGCTATGTTAGCAGGAGAGCATTTTCCGCTGACATAGTGCTGTCCACACAAGTGTTTATGCTGGCAAAATTTATGTCGTTCAGGAAGATGTTTTTGGCACATGCACAGAAGGGTAGAGAGCAGGGCTCATACACTCCTGGGGAGCAGGGAACCCCAGATTCTAGTTCACATGGGGGCAGGAAGAGGGGCTCAAACCCCCCACATAGGGAAGGCCTCTCCAGAACCTGTCTCACATGAAGGGGAAAAGGAAAAGGGGGCTCTGGGGGCCTCCAGGCTGTGCCACACACATAGGAGGGCAATGTGGGACTTACAGATGCCCCTGCCTCTGTTCTCCCCCTGTTATTCACCCCTGTATCCTGCTTCCTAGTTACCCCCCACCCCTCCCAGGAAGCATTTGCTTGCATAGTTTATTTTCTTTAAAAAAATAGCAGTGTTGGCACCTTCTGAATAGTCTACTGTACTCATTACATTTCCTTAGAATAAAAAATCCTCTGTGATGGAGGCAGATTGGAGCCGCAATAATGGCTTTTTGAATTTCAGATTTCCACCCCAGGTTGGATTTGTACTTTCAGTGTCTGGGGGCAGTGCTCAGAGTTAAGGACCATAACATGCTCAGCCCCATGGTGTAGAAATAATTTTCCAGAGAATTAGCCTCTCTCTGCCCGTGCTCAGTGTAATTCATTATGTGCATGATTCTTAGCATGCCTAACTAGAGAAGCAAACTCTTTTTCAAATAACATTTTAATTTGATTTCCCTCAAAGGGCTGGTGGGTGATACACTCTGTTGTGGTAACCTTAGAACATCTGAGACTCTCTTACTACGATCTGATCCTTGGTTTGATCTCTATCTGCAAGCAAAAGAAACATTGACCATGTGCGTCAGCTATTAAAAAAAGATTTTTGGAGGTGTATCTCAGGAACTCCTTGCTCAAATTGCCTCAGATCTGGATCACTGACTGTCCCCCCCCATGAGGTGCACCAGATTTCAAGGCAATCTGATAACTGTATCAATTTTAGAGCACTTAGAAGAGTGGTGCTTTAAAAAGAAAGCTGGTCAGGTAACACAGAAACTTGTGTCCCAGAATCCATTAGAATCTCACATGAGACTCCTCCAAGCCTTCCAGGCAGAGACGCTACTCCCCACAGTAAGACACAGATACCACGGTGGCCTAGAATTTACTGACAGACAGCTTGTAGCTCTATTCCCTGCATTAATCTATCCAATATCAGTTTTAATTAATAGACAATCCCATTAAAATGTTCAGATTTTCCACATTTCCTGCAGGCCAGTGGTGTACTGTGGGTCTCTGGCACCTGGGGGCCAAGCCTGCATTTGCACACCTCCCCTGTGCAGGGCAGGAGGGGACCCCCGGTTCCCACCACACAGCACTGCCCCCTGCTACCCCGGAGAGAGGGAGGTCTGTACCTGCGGGGGAGGGAGGGCACTCCCCTTACCTCCTACTTGGGGGACTTTCTGCGGCTTATTAGCCAGGCTCTGCTGCCACTTCCCCTTGCACTTACCTGCCAAACAGCACCCACATGTCTCGCTCCACCCCACAGCTCAGTGCCAGCTCAGATGGGGTGGCCTTACCCTACGGCCTGGGGTGTGTGTGTGCTGGGCAGAGCCTTCCTGATGCACAGGGGGTGTGCGGTGCAGTAGACTCTGAGGGGTGCAGGAGCCTCTGAGGGGCGCCTCTCAGAGCCTCCTGCGCACCCCAACCCCTGCACACCATGAAGGGCCGGCCCGGTGCTCCCCTCGCTGGCTGGTGCCCAGGAGCCTGGCCTTTCCGCCCCCTCTCCCCCTCAGTACGCCACTGCAGCAGGCCCAATCCTCTGTGGCATTCACTAATTCACTCCAGAGCTCCCGATCAGGGTGTTGCCTTGTTCCTCTTGGCTGAAGACCTACGTACCTCAATCTCAGCACCATTTTGTTGTTGTGGAGTTACTTCCTGCCTTGCTATCTGAAGCTTTCCAACCTCCCTGGTCACTATTTCCACTGCTTCCTGTAGACTTTAATTGTATTGTTGATTCTTTCGCTCTCACTGCTGGTGTTTGAGCTCCATGGTCCTGAATCCTCAGTGCTGCTCCCTCATGCCTTTCTAACTCTAGGATCTGTTCCAGCTCACTTGCTAGTGCAATAGCTTCACTGAGCGTCTGCAGTTTTGCACTCGCCCAGTTGCATCCAGATATCCCCTTGGCTCTATTTGCCATGAAGTGGTCTCATACTGGATCACCCTGTGCTGTTGCAGCTCATCCCAGGTTAGCTTTTGCTGCTAGCCTCTTGAGCTGATTCCCGTAGTCTGAGCGTCTCTCCAGCCTGGCGTTTCTGGTCTGAAAATGTTACCTGATCTCAGCCTTCATGTAAGAGAAGCTCAAACTGCAGCTCCAATGCCTGACTAGGGTGACCAGATGTCCTAGTTTTTATAGGGACATCCAAATATTTGGGGCTTTGTCTTAGGCTCTGATATATTACCCTCCATCCCCTGTCCTGATTTTTCACACTTGCTGTCTGGTCACGCTAAATGCTTCTTTCAGGGCTTTGTAATCTGTTTGTACTTGGGGCTGGGCGCCAGGCATGGACAAACATGCTGGGACTTGCCTTTCAACAGCAACATTCACACGCACAAAAATCCACCTTCTCTCCCTCAGATTGCTGGTTCATCTTTGCAGCCTATCCAAAGTGTCCTATTCAGGAGCTCCAGTCAGCCTCAATGCCTGTAAATGGTTCAGCATAAAAACCAGGGTTTTTGCTCTGCGTCTTCCCATGCGTGAGGCTCTGTGCTGCATGTTACCCTCTTCACTGCTGTCATCTGCTATTTTTCTTCCTTCTCCTGTTATTTGTTGATCCCACCTGCTGCTGTGTGTCCTTGCATTCTCCTCCCTGGTGGGTTAGCCCAAGCATAGAATCATAGAAGATTACCATTGGAAGGGACCTTAGAAGGTCAACTGGTCCAACCCCCTGCTCAAAGCAAGACCAGCCTGACCTAAATCATCCCAGTTGGCTTTGTGAAGCTGCACCTTAAAAACCTCTATGGATGGAGATTCCACCACCTCCCTAGGTAACCCATTCCAGTGCTTCACTACCCTCCTAGTGAAAAATGTTTTCCTAATATCCAACCTAGACCTCCCCCACTGGAACTTGAGACTGTTGCTTCTAATTCTGTCATCTGCTACCACTGAGAAGAGCCTAGCTCCATCCTCCTTGGAATCCCCTTTCAGGTAGTTAAAAGCTGTTATCAAATCCTCCCTCATTCTTCTCTTCTGCAGACTAAACGAGCCTAGTTCCCTCAGCCTCAACCATAAGTCATGTGCTCCAGTCTCATAATCATTTTTGTTGCCCTCTGCTGGACTCTCTTCAATTTGTCCACATCCTTTCTGTAGTGGGGGGCCCAAAACTGAACATAATACTCCAAATATGGCCTCACCCATGCCAAATAGAGGGGAATAATCACTTCCATTGATCTGCTGGCAATGCTCCTACTCATGCAACCCAATATACCATTAGCCTTCTTGACAATAAGGGCACACTGTTGACTCATATCCAGCTTCTTGTCCATTGTAACTCCCAAGTCCTTTTCTGCAGAACTGCTGCCTAGCCAGTTGGACCTCAGTCTGTAGCAATGCATGGGATTCTTCCGTCCAAGCCAGCAGAGTCCCTGGACTGACCACATCACTCAAGCTCAGTAACAGAATGTTTATTATTGGAAGAAGGAACAGAAGCAGCTACCGTCCTGCTGATGGTCCTGCTGACTCCAAAAAGACTTTTACTGCTTCCTGGGCAGGAAGCAATCCCCCTTCCTTAACTGATCATTTTCTTAGTGTTACTACCTGAGTTAGAAGGTTCCCCATCTGGAAGGAGTCACAGTTTTCAGGAGCTGTCTATGGATGTGCAGTGAAGTGTTGTAGTTGTGTTGGTCCCAGAATATTAGAAAGACAAGGTGGGCAAGGCAGTTGGTGAGAAAGATAAGCTTTCAGGCTACACAGAGCTCTTCTTCAGGTCTGGAAATGTACTCCGAGGGTATGTCTACACTGCAGTGTAAACACAGGGTTAGTAGAACTTGAGCTAGCAGACCTAGTGCTTGAGCATCTACACATTCGTAACCCCAGGTTTGGAATTGTTGAACACTGGGTCCCAACCTTGGGTTCTAGCATCTATACTGTATTATGCAGGCCCAAGTCCAACCACCCATATCCCAGTCTTCCTAGTGCTCTCCCAAACTGTGGCTGCTCTAGTCCTTTGTTCATGGTGGGAAAACTTGACTGTCCACCAAACTTGATAATCCAGAGGCAAAGAAAATTGACCCATGGGATTATGGAATACTTTAGGTGGACACTGAGAGAATGAGTCCAGGGGGGCTGTGTCTACATTGCAAAGCAAAGGTCTTGAACTCTTGGTCCCAGCTTGACTCAGGCTAGGACTCTCCACTCCCCCTGGGGTTCTAGGACTCTGGGTTTAAGCCGTGGATTAGCACAGTTTGTATATAGACAGAAGTGGGGATAGACTTGAGTCTGAGTTCAAACCCTGGGCTTGCATTGCAGTGTGCAAAGCAAACCCAGAGTGAGAGTGTTAAATACAAGGTGGAACAGATTGTCCAGCACAAGTAGTTAGCACATATTTCAGAGAGACCATTCCAGGTGATGTGTCCTGTTAACACCTCTTGTGTGGGGGGAAGGGGAGGGAAAAACAAGCTGAGGAGAGGAGGGTTAGTGGTTATAGATTGTTGTAATAAACCATAAAGCTGGAATCTTTATTCAGTCTGTGATTTTTAGTGACTGGTGAGGAGTTAATGGGCCACATCACCTGGACTGGTCTCTTTGAAATGTGCGCTATCTGCTTACGCTGAACAAGTCGTTCCACCTTGTATTTAGCTATGTCACTCTGGGTCTTTCTAAGCTACAGTTAAAAAACCCTCAGCTGGCCCACGCCAGCTGACTGAGGCATGCGGGGCTCAGCCTCGTGGGCTGTTTAACTGAAGTGTAGACATTGAGGTTCAGGCTGGTGCCAGGCTCTAGGACATTGTGAGGTGGGAGGCTCCCAGACTGTAATATGTACTTGTAACATGTCCCCCTATTCCTGCCATTCCTCATGGTCTTCACATTTTCTTTGTCTCTGCAGTCATGCTTTGGCTGTGTGTTTTGGCAGTGGTCTTTCTTCTGTCCTAAGCCTTTGACTGGGTGCCCCAAGAGAGGCCACTCTGAGATAGAATCTTCATTTTTCTCATCAGTGAGACCAGCCTGGAGCATGTTTCCTAAAATAACAGCCTAATTCCATAATGATCAGGATTATTCAAACTAGAAAACAGAGAGAAATTAAATGAAATAAGAAAGAATCATGAATTCTAAAACCGTGCAAAGCCTCATTCAGATAGGATACGTCTTACAGTTATAATTGACTTACAATGTCTGTTCCTTCCTCATTGCTGACAGGGCCTGAGTAAATCATCCTTGTGTCAGTGGAAACCCTCTATTTTCATTTGTATCTTCCTTGTTGATATTTTTGAAAGTCTTTAATTAAAGGATTGAATACCCTTATTACCATTTTGGACATGAAGACATTTTTTGAATGAAAATGTAGACACTTTTCTGGAGTAAGTTTCAGAGCTAGTATTCTTTTATTTTTTCCTTGAAAAATGGTCTCCCTGCCCTCCCTCCCACAAATGGATCTCTTTACAAAACTTTGTGGAGGTCAAAGTATTGTTTGGCACATATCAGTTGATTTTTTTTTTCCACCTTGGAAATCATTTTTGAAATTAAGGAAATTTCTCATTTACTGAAAACTCTGTAGTCTTACTGAAAAATTTGGATTTTAGTAATCAGAAATGATTAACATTTTCAGTCAAATATGACACAGAAAATTTCACATAACACAGAAAATGAACCCACCTTGAAGCCTGCAAACCAGGCAGTTTTAGAATTTTCTACAAAATTGTTTTCCTGCTACTGACCCAGAACATACTGGAGCTCAGCATTCTTAGAGCAGAGTGACCAGATGTTCCCATACTATGGGCTTTGTCTTATATACGCATCTATGCTCTCTTACCTTCACTCCTCTCCCTCCCTCCCTCCCCCCCCCCAAAAAGTGTCCCGATTATTCACACTTGTTATCTGGTCCCCCTATTTTAGAGACATAAGGGGTGAAATCCTGATTCAATGGCAAAGCACTCATTGACTTCAACAGGGCCAGGATTTCACCCAAAGAGTGTTTCCCTCTCCCTCTTTCTTGCCACTCAATATGTAGCAGTCCAAAAGAGACCATGAAATCTCTGTAGGACTTTGGGAGACATATACATAGCCATTCTGTATACCACTTCACATCACACTTCATAGGAAATGTAATAATATCACCAAGGTCTAAGGGGGGAATATGATTGAGGTCTATAAAATCATGCAAGATGTGGAGAAAATGAATAAGGAAGTGTTATATCCTGTCACATAACATAAGAACTAGAGGTCATCCAAATGAAATTAATGGGCAGCAGGCTTAAAATAAACATAAAGAAATAGTTCTTCACACAACACACAATCTGCCTGTGGAACTCATTGCCAGGGGATGTTGTGAAGGAAAAAATGTATAATTGGGTTAAAAAAATATAATTAGGTAAGTTCTTGGAAGATCAGTCCATTGATGGCTATTAGCCAAGACCGTCAGGGATGCAACCTTGTGCTCTGGGCATCCCTAAACCTCTGAGTGACCTTCTTAGTTTGCCACTCAATTGTTTGTTTAATCAGGGATTTTACATATTCTCTCTCTCTCTCTCTGATTCCCTGGCTAGTTAATTATCTATGGCCTGGTCTACACTTACCTTTGTGATTCGGCGGCAGTCGACAGAAGATACACAAGTGACGTAAATCACTTGCGTATCTCCCGTCGACTTTGCAGCATCTCCTCCGTGCGCCGTCCACACTGCGCTGCGTCGAAGGGAACAGCGCTCCCTTCGATGCAGCGCTACGCCACTTACCGGAGTGGTTTTCCTGCGTCGCTTGCTGGATCGACTGAGTGGGTCTACACAGACCGCTCTGTTGATCCAGAGCAGTCGATCTGACGGTGGCGAATTTGCTGCCGTCAGTGTAGACCCAGCCTATGACTCTTCACAATTGTACCAAACACAGTGATGTAACTTATTTTGACGTGGGATTTCAGGAAGTAAAATGACCCTTTCTTTGTGGTAAGAAATTTAGAGCCCAAACCTAACTCATAGTATCAAATCTGGTTCTCCTTTAGGCCCTGATCCAGTGAAACCCTTAAGCACATGCGTCACATTGAAGACAAGGGGACTATCCTCATGCGCTAAGTGCTTAAGCACATGCCTAGTTTTGTTGGACTGGGGCACTATTGTGGTAAATATGAGGAAACCCCACTGAAGTGTCGATCACTTTGGATTTATGTCCACATAAAAGACAGAATTTTGCCCACTCAAATCAATGGAAGTAGGAACAGTAAACCAGGACCTGACTGGTTCTTTATGTTAACAGGGTGACTTACTGGCAGGTAGCTCAACATGTTATTGGTCTGCCCTTAAACCCTGTTCCTGACATTCTGTGACTTTAGCCTTCTCGATGTGGCAAAAGGCAGCTTTTCCTGTTGATCATGACAGGAATCAGACAACCGCTTCTTTCTAAGGAAGAGTTCTGTGCTTATTTTGCCTTTAGTCACATGCCTCTGCAACAGCAGCTCCCACCCCACATAGAGGAACGTGGATGAAGTGGGCGGAGGCAGGGAGCAGATGCCCCAGTGTGGCTGGTGGGGTTGATGTCCCAAGGGTCCGCACATTGACCCTCCCCCACTCCAAGGAGCTTACAAAGAAAAGGTTGTATAGCCTGGGGATGTGCCCTAGATCTCCTCTCACAGTGAGGATCCCTTGCTAAGGGGGGTCTCCAGAGCAGTCCTTGTAGTACAGCTTCAATAGAGCTGCACTGTCAGAGAGCAGGGGAGAAGGTGGGGATTAGGGAGCACAGCGCCCCCTTACACCATCGTGCAGTGCAGCAGCCCCTCAGCTTCAGTTTCCCAGCTGCTCTGCCCAGTCTGTAACTGATGAACTGAAGAGATTTAACTCTCCAGCTAGGTCACTCACAGTTCTACCCTCCCAGGGCATTCAACGTCCACATGGGATATGCAGCAATGCAAACAAACTCTTCCTTTTCCCGTAGGGTGGTGGTTCCCAGACTTTTTTGTTTTGAACATGCTGCCTATTAATTTCATTTGGTGACCCCTAGTTCTTGTGTTGTGAGGAGTAAATAACACTTCCTTATTTACTTTCTCCACACCAGTTATGATTTTATAGATTTCTATCATATCCCACTTTAATCGTCTCTTTTCCAAGCTGAAAAGTCCCAACCTTATTAATCTCTCCTCATATGGAATCTGTCCCACACTCTTAATCATTTTTGTTGCCCTTTTCTGTACCTTTTCCCATTCCAATTTATCTTTTTTGAGATGGGGCGACCAGATCTATGCGCAGTATTCAGATTCAGTTCATGATTTGATATTCAGACTTTAACTGAGGAGGTAGAGCAAATTATATGTTTCTCTCTCTTGATGGAATGAGTGTATATCTTCCCAGCTAATCAGGTTTCCACAGTGAATACAAACTCAATATTTAGGTAATATCCCAATTTCTGGGATGTTTTTGTTGGCCCGTACTTGTCACTTTGACTAACTTACCTTTCCGTATTCGGAGCTAAGTCTGACCACCAAAAATAACTTTGTGCCAAACTTTTCATTTTCATTTTATCTTAGTTATTTCATTCAATGTACCCACCATCTTGGCAGAGTTGGTTAAAAAAATTTTATTGGAAAGTTTCTTTCAAATTACTTTTTGAATCATACAAATATTTTTGTGGAAAATTTTCCCACTGTTCACATTTTTCTTGCTTTAATTTTTTATCCAAACCCAATAAAATGAAACTTTCTTAAGATTTCTATTTTATTTTCCCTCTCTTCTCTCTCTTTCTTTCCCATATTTTCCAACGGGGAAAAAAGGAAAGAAAGGGAAACAAAACAAAAAACAAAACAATTAAAAGAAAACGGAAAATTCTGACACTTCATTTCAACAAGAGATTACCCCCCCACGCCAAAAAAAATGTGTTTTTGGTTTCTTTTTAAAAATTCCACAAAAATTATTATCTTTTTTTATATCAGGCCAGAAGCCCCATGCAGAACAAGCAGTCTGTACTGAAAACTCAGGTCCATTTTTCTAGAAAAATGTGAATCAAGAGTGAAATCCTGGGCCCACTTAAGTCAGTGGCAAAACTTCCATTGGCTTCTGTGCGTAAGGAATTTGGCCTCACAGCATTCCTGTTCTTCAACCACTCCAAAACACTATATTGTATAGTTTTTATGATTTAGCGTCATAATTATCTCTCTACAATTTTTCTCTGATTTTGGAATTACTCCATCTTTCTTCCTACTATAAATGTATGGTTAGGTGTACAGTTAATATATGTATACTCTGGTTTCGCTTCAAAGTAGTGTTGGCTAACGGATAGTGCAGTGGACTGGGGTTCAGGAAACCTGAATTTTGTTCCAGACACTACTACTGGTCTGTTGGGTGAGTTTAGGCAAGTCACTTCACTTCTCTGCACATCAGTTTCAACATGTATAAAATGTGGATAATGGTACTAAGCTGATTTGTAAAATGTTTGAGATCTACTGATGAAAAGTAATATGTTAGAACCTTATTACTAATAGTTCAGCAAATGAAACAATTACATCACTATTGTGATAACAGCTAAACAATAAGACATAGAGTTATAGAAGAATAAAGATATCCAGCTTTGCAATAAAACAGCAAAGAAACACAAGCCCTTTTATTTGCCCATTAGCTTAGCAAAACAGGAATATAAAGTGGCATATGGAAGATGTGAACCTACTGAGATAATTACTCTTTCTGCACTGGCGGTGAAATGTCCTTTGTTCTTTCACTCCTCAGATCGCTTGATGCCAAACTAGTTTGGCAAAATCATGGAGATAAAAGTTACAGGCCAGATCCTCAGGGGGTGTAAACCAGCACGGGTCCATTGATGTCTGTGAAGAAGCTGGCCCTAAAAGACATTTCTAGGACAACAAATTATACATCTCTTCAAAAAAGAAGGACAAAGAACCTAATGGGTGGTAATTAGTTAAAATATGAAAGGGAAACTGAGAGTCGGTTGGCAAAGACCTCTGAGGAGAATTTTATTAGCTACGCCTCTGTTTTATCCATTCATTTTATAGGGAGAATGTTCATTGTTTGAAGGCTAAGATCAAGCAGCCAAAAAGCAAACACACTGTAAATCTACTCAACAATATGTTTGGGGCTGAGAAAGATAAACATGGTTTGTTTTCTCCTCTTCCTGAAATGGAAAATCCTCAGAACTTGCAGGGGTGCTGGAACAATTTTTAGAGTGGGGGTGCTGCGGGCCATTGAACCAAACTGTAAACCTTATATATAATGGAAACCGCTTCAAGTACCGCACCCCCAGCACCCCTAGTTCCAGCACCTATGGAACCGTGAGGATTTTAGGTCCCTTTTAGAAAACAGAGAATGGTCCGTTTAATTGGTACCATGCCAATTGAAAATGAAATGTAAACTCCAGCAGAACATAAGGCAGGTACAAAAACCGTTCTTTGGAAATTTCAAACTCTTACAATAGCGCCCACATTCCCTGATCGAATTGTGTGCAAGAGTTTTATAGTTTTGTTCCAATTCATGCGAGAAACCAGAAAAAGCATGGGCTCAGTGCCATGAATAGGATGTGCAAGCTGGAGATACAGGTAGTAAGGGCTGTGTTGGGTGCTGATGCCAGGCCTGATCAGGCCAATCGAGTCTCCTGCTAACAATACTGTTCAAAGTAAGTACCCTGTCTGATACCAGTGCCAGCCTCTGCCTGCTCCACTCTGCATAAAGAGCTGCCTCGGTTGCGTTTATTGTATGTTAGGAGGTTATCATGACTCGTGGCTGAGTATATATATACAGAGAGATACCTGGGATGAACTTGGCCCCACTGATGTCAATGGCAAAATTTTAATTGACTTCAGTGAGGCCAGGGTTTTGCCCCTGGTTATCAGATAAGCATGTGCATGTGGCAATAACTGTTAGGTGCGCAGATACTCTCAGACTTACTGAGACTACCATCACTCTGGTGGTCTATCAGCAGCAACAGTGTGTCTAGATGGACTAGACCTTAGAATGGGTGAGGAAGTTATTTCTCCAAGCCAGTGGAAACACCTACAAAAAACATTTGGTTGATGAAATGTTTGAGTTGAGATTTTGCTCAGTTCTGAACCAGTTCTCACGTCGCTAATATTAATATGCTGCATGACACACAATGTGATTTATGCATATTTTATCCATCACTAAGGAGAATATTATGTCATAGGTTATATCTTCTTGCATTAGAATAGTTAAAAGGATTCATAAAACGATCAAGTGTGTTCTTGTCTCTCTCTTCCTCCCCTTTCTTCTCTTGTTTGACGTTTGCAGAGAAAGTAACAAAATCTGCAATTCTTCAGAAGGTGAATGTCTGAGTCTTATGAAAGACAAATCAAAGTGCACGCTCAGACATCTCTGTCTTGACACTGACAGAGATGCATGTAGAAGTACGGAATGTGTTCGATGGAATACTACAGAGGAACCTTTTGATTAGAGATGGATGAACTGGCTTGGAAAAATGAAGAACTGACATACACTGCTAGTCTAATCTCGAGCTAAAGAAGAACCTAATCACGTTTTTTCACTTTTATGGAATTGTGGATCAGAATCCTGTTCATCTCAGCCCTGACCAGGCCCCTCATGGTTGCTTGAATTCATCCCAGGATCTTGAACGGGGTCTCAGCGTTTGCTGCACTAGTTGCTGTCCTCAAATCACCCTGGATCAAGAGCACTTCAGAAAACCCTGCTGCTTGTTTGACTCTTGAGCAGTGCAGGCATTTGTAAGGATTAAAGACAGTAAAGAGTATCAGACTGAGAACCCACCACTCTGAATGAATATCATCAAAGGTAAGTTGTCTCTGTAGGGTCAAGCAGAGAGAGAGTTTGGGAGGCAGGGGGGAAGGAAACAGAATCTGGTTGGGATGGGAGGAAGGAGGGAGAGCACCAAAGATTTGAATGAGCATTCAAGAGCAGCTCCCTCTGTGTTGCTCTGATGCAATATGTATGTATTTGAGAAAAGGTGACTATACTGGAATTGGGTTAGTAGGTGAGGATTGTAGATGCCTTCTCTCCCTCCTGCACTGCTTCGAGTTCTCTTCAAAAGGATAAATCTTTTTTGTGCCACTCTTACAAAACTCAGTTGTAAACATGCTCTCGTTAAAAAGTATTTTTAATTAAAAAGAAATCGGAGAGGGTGATAAATTGCATAACAACAACATTCATTACTTCAAAATGATTGCCAGTGCAGAACTGATTGTACAAGGGGTTGTATGAAAAGGTTCTATGTTGGAGCTATAATTTAGATTATAGTTGGCAATCTTTAATTGTGTCGGAATTAGACACTGTTGTTTTTGATACACAAAAGGCAAAACATCTGCTTTGAATGACATTGGTTTTAAAGCTTTACAAAAGAGCAACTTTTTGCATGGCCGAAGGAACAATGCTTGCTGCCCAGATTCAGAACCTGGTCCTACGCCTAGGGAAATCAATGGAAGTTTTTGTCCTTGACTTCAATGGAAACAGAATTAGGCCCTTCAACTTTACGTCAAGGACTCGTGAAGGTTTATAGGGAGGATTAAATAAAACAGGATTACTCGTTTGAAGGTTTATCTCACTACAAGCTTTTACTTAATCTAAACACAGTAAAATCATTTAGGTCATTTTTCTTCATAAATATTAATAAATTACTGACAGCAAATTTCAAAAGAGGTTGAATAAAATCTCCCCTGAGATTAAGGTCCAGGATAGAATGTACCTTCTTCAGAGAGACACAAAATATTAATTCTCCAAAGACTTATTGAGCACATTTTTCTCTTCCAGCAAGTGCATCTCAGGACAACATGAAAACAGCAATTTATCTTACTCAGATAACTTGCGATCTAATTACGATCCACATATCCGCTCTCCCACTGCTCCATTTCATACTATTATAAAAAGACACTGGTGATGTTTTGAGGCAGGCCTCCCTGTATTAAAGATCAAAGTAACCCACTGTGTTAGCTGAGCAGGGTATGTGAGGCAAAGTTTAACCAAAGTTTCATGTGAAGCAGTCATAGAAACTATGTTAGTTCTAAAAGACTGTACGCACAGGAGTGAATAATCCGTTTCTTTCACTGTCTCCATTAAATTGTTATTAAAATGCTCAGCAATGTTCCTGATGCGAATACAGATTTGGCTAAAATTGTGCATTATGTAATATACCGGCGAGACGACTTGGGGAATCTGTGTGTACAGCTTATGAATTCCAGGTGATGTTTATGAAGTTGTTATGAAGTGCTGTATTTTTGAATGCCTCTATCAGGGGCATAGCCCCTGGTGGACCAATTAGCTTCCAGGCCCAACCTAAATCTTAGCCTGCACCACTGCTGCAGCTACTGATTGCTCCTGGGAGGAGCTGCTGCCTCTATCATTGCCACCTATGGGGATCTGGAAGAAAACCCAGCTCCTACCGATTCCTGCAGGCACACGGCATAAGGCAGGATGGGGCTCAAAGGCAGAGGCTGGCATCACAAGCACAGAACACATGATCCCCCACTGTTTGCGGAGTTGCAAGAAGAACTGAATCAGCAGGAGCCATCATGATTTCATGGACAAATAGGAAGAACCCGTTCAAGGTGGTTGTTGGGGTTCACACAGCATCTGCCAATGGTGGAGCGATTTTTCTGGGCTCCAGACACAAGCACTGATTGCTTGGATTTTTGGATGTGCAAAGCTACATCCCTGGATCTGTGTACTGTGCTGATTCAGTTCTTCTTGCAGCTCCGCAAATGCTGGGGAATTGTGTGTTCTGTGCTTGCAATGCTCATGACAACCATGTAGAGCAGTGCAGGCTCCATGCTCCCATCAAAGATGGCAGATAGCAAGGACAGATGTGCAGGTTTGTGGGATTTTTAAAAAGGTGCAAAAATTATGGTCTATAGATGACATTATAGGATAGCCCAATAAATAGTGGCTTTAGATTGGATATAGAATGTGTGTTATTGTGTAAATGAATGATAGATTTATGAACCGTTGGCCAGGTCTTGAACTAAGACAGGTTCTAGATGCCCTCATCTGTCCACAAGCTGGTCGGGTGAATAGCAAGGGGGGCCTGTCTAAACCTAGTGACCCAACAGGCAAGTGAAGTGTGTGGGCTGAAAGGTCAATTCCTTTTTCCTCCAAACATGAGCCTCTGCAGCTCCATTGCTCAGTAGAGCTTCTGTGACAGCAGGGGACTGACTCCCTCTGTGTTTGTCTGTTACCTTTCCACCTCCCTCTCGCTAAATAAGCATTCCGTTATTGGGTTCATTCACCTCGGCAGTATTACGGGCTGAATTGAAGCAGTATGAATCCCTCAATAAGTCAAACCTAAGTTGTATAAGTGTGTGTTTGTGTTTTGAGAATCAATCCCTTTAGAAAAAACCACTGTCTTAAGCAAGAAATAAAAAGAACCACTACAAGCTGTAAAACTAACAAAGCCATAAATCAACTAAAGTAAATCAGATAAGGGGCACTCTCTCTCTCTCTCTCTCTCTCTCTCTCTCTCTCTCTCCCCTTTCCAAGCCCCCCCACCCATCTAAGGTGTGGAAAATAGATGGACTAAAAAGTTTTTTTTAACCCTTTGTCACCTCAATTTCTATTAAGAAAACAAACCTCTTTGAAAGAGACTGGGCATGGCAGTGTATATTTTGGAGATAGGGTGAAGCCCTGCCCATGACAATAACTAATGGAGAATAAGGATCCAAACTTTGTCCTCACTTCATCCAGGTCTACACTAAAAAGTTAGGTTGACCCAGCTACATTGCTTAGAGGTATGAAAAATCCACACCCCAAGCAACATAGTTAAACCGGCATAACCCCCAGTGCTAGGTTGACAGAAGAATTCTTCCATGAAGTTAGTTATCACCACTTGGGGAGGTAGGGTCGCCACAGTGACAGGAGAGCCCCTTCTGTTGCTGTAGTGAGTGGCTATATTAAAACGCTGGAGACAGGAACAGACGTGTGGGGTGGCACAGGAAATGGGAATGCATCACCTGTGAACTCTCTGCTGGTATGGCCTGTAACTAAGCTCAGTGTGGAGTCTTGTGTATTTTTAAGTGACTCTTCAGTACTCCCTGTTAATGTCCTTTTCTTTTTCTCCCTACTCTGATCCAGCCTGGCAGACTGTGGAGCTGGTTGCTAAGTCTCTGCTGTTTCATTTTGGTGCTATTGGTACTGACTGACCCTCAAGCCCACTAATTAGCCTGTGCAAAACTGGCAAGTTTCCCATGCTAAGAACTGCACTAAACAGGCACATAGGGCAGCCACAATGGACTGAATTTGAAGCACAGAAGCACGAGAACCTATGGAGGACGTGCCCCATCATCCTGTGGCTCTTGAAGACAAAATCCATGTAAGATCTGTCCTTTCAGGTGATTGATCCCTCTGTTACCTCCAGACTGGCCTGTTGCTTCTCAGTGGGAAAACTTATCACCTTGTAAATGGTTTCTTGTAAAGCTGTGCACTGGCAGTTACCTCGTGCCATGTGGCTCTTTTGCTTTCCAAGCTCATCTGGACAGTCACAAAGGGTGTAATTCACCCCTGTGCAGAGGGTTTAAGTGTGACCCACTTGTACACGGACTGAGAGAGAACTTTTTCTTCACCCATCACCAACGTGACAGACTTTAGAATGCCATGGGAATCTGAATCAGGGCACAGATTTCCACTGGGCTGCCTTACGGCACTTAGGGACTCTTGTGCAGAGGTATGGGATTATTTGTTGTTTACTTTTTTGTCTTGAAACCTGACATTTGGTCCTTGAAGGGCTTTCTTTAACTTCCAGGGGAATTGGACCTAGCCTTTTGAGTATAAAAGCATACTTCTGTGTCCTTTAAGCCTTGTACAGGCACTTTTCTGCCAGTGCTTTCATTAATGCCGCTGTGAAAATGGCATAACATCCATTCCCATTTTTGAAGAAAAGCTTTATCAGCTAATAGTCTACTTTGTCATTTAGAGTGCTGAACATTGCCTTATTTATCTGCTCCTTCCCTACAATCTGGAACATACATCTCCTGTGTGCGTAATAGAAGGTGACTCACTGGCATAAAGGAAAAGACAGTGGTAAATATAACTCCAATTAAATTCAATTGCTCTTCAAGGACCTTTGCCCTAGTTTGTGATTGCAGTACGTGGGAAGGGGTGAAAATGCACAGTTTTGGAAAGATGACTTGTTTAGGTGAAGAGTTTTGACTGTTTGCTTATCTTGTGTTCGGAAAGTTTAGCTACAGCTGCCTAGTTATTCCCAGAGGTACCACTTCCAATTTGCTGTGCTTCCTGAAATGATGCGGCAAAATGGCCGCTCTGACTGGTTTGGAGCAGTCATTGGTAGATAGATGAGGTAGCTCATAGCTCATCCACTTTGGTGTCCTCTATTCAGCCAGTCTCTGTATTGTGTCAGGAGAGTCCTCATTAACATCTAGACCATGGGTGGCCAAACTTAGTGACCCTCTGAGCTGCATACAACAATCTTCAGAAGTTCAAGAGCCAGGGTGTGCCTGCTGGGCCGCAGGGCTTCAGCCCTGTGGTGGGGCTTGGGGCTTCTGCCCCACAAAGCATGCCTGCCAGGGCTTCAGCCTCACTCCTGCTGATGCCCTGAGGACTCCCACCCTCCGCCCCGTGCAGGGTTGAAATGCTGAGCCACAGCAGGTGTGCCTTGATGGGGCTGAAGTCCCGAGATCCCCCTCCTGGCTGGGCAGAAGCCTTTAGCCCCACCACAGAGTAGAAGTCCCAAGCTCCCCACCCCAGTCTGGTAGGTGGAGACTGCGCGGGGGAGAGGTGGGAGGGAGGAGTGAGGACGACATGAGGGGCTCTGCAAGCCGCACTTTAATTATAAAAGAGCCACATGTGGCTCACGAGCTGTGGTTTGGCCACCCTGATCTAGACTGTGTGCTTTACCCACAGCCCTGGTTAGGGGGCAGTGCAGAGTAGCACGACCCCTCAGAGAGCCACTGGAGCAGTTATGCCACCATTGGATAATATTCCAATTCACATTCAATCCAATTCTGGATTCACATGCCAGATAATAGTGGGAATATATATTCTATATATTTTTAAATACTTATATTCTGAGAGTGTGTTCAACAGAAACTGGGATCTTGAGTTTAAATGATGTTTTTACACCCTGGATAAGAATCCCTAAATACTCCGTGTCCACAATAGTAGTTGGCTTATTAACTGTATATCAACAGGGTAAAGGATTTAACAGATACAAATTTCACAAAAGCTATTTGGTAACATTTTGCAAATTAAACTATCCGTCACTTTCAAAGTGGTATCAGTAAGTGATAGAACGATGCTGTAAATAAAGCAAATGATAGAATTTCCACAGATGAACATGAATTTAATGGATCCTAAAAAAAACGTAACAGCTGAGTAAAGATGGCAAACAAATTTTTGTGTCAAATAAGTTAATTTCTCTGATCTATAAATGTGATCATATACAGTAAAACATCATAAAGCACTGGATTTAAAAAAGAGAAAGGAAATTAACCTGAATTTCTTCAAGTAACATTTAACATTAACAATAACTTGCTGTGCCAAGTGACTTTAACTTTAAAATTGTGAGAATGTATAGAATGTCAAATGCCTCTGACTCTCTCTAGAATTCTTGAAATACTCAATCCAGGAAATTGTGATAACGAAAGACAAATAGCTCCTATCAAATGGGATAGAAACTCCATGAAAAATAATGCTGTTTCAGGAGTAGGAAAAAAGATGAGGTGATCAGAGGAAAAAGCTTAATGAAACATGATGGCTGGAAATAATGTCCCCTGCTCCCCACCAGGCCTCAAGCTGTAGCTCAGGATCTGAACATCTGATTTTCCATTTCCTTGCATCTCATGCAGATATTTACACTTGTGCAAGTTAATGTAAAATATTTCCACTCTATTTGGTATCATTCTACATGCTCTTGACACACATGTAAAATAAGAGCAAAGCAGAAGAATCAAGCTCTAATGGCTCTTAAGAACATAAGAACAATCATACTGGGTCAGACCAATGGTTCATCTAGCCCAGTATCCCGTCTTCTGACCATGGCCAATGCCAGGTGCTTCAGAGGGAATAAACAGAACAGGGCAATCATCAAGTGATCCATCCCCTGTTGTCCACTCCCAGCTTCTGGCAAACAGAGGCTAGGGAAACCGAGAGCATGGGGGTTGCATCCTGACTATCCTGGCTAATAGCCATTGATGGACTTATCCTCTATGAACATATCTTGTTCTTTTTTGAACCCTGATATATTTTTGGCCTTCACAACATCCCCTGGCAACAAGTTCCAGAAGTTGACTGCGTATTGTGTGAAGAAATACTTCCTTTTGTTTGTTTTAAACATGCTGCCTATTAATTTAATTGGGTGTCCTCTGGTTTTTGTGTTATGTGAAGAAGTAAATAACACTTTCTTATTCACTTTCTCCACACCAAGACTTTATAGACCTTTATCATATCTCCTCTTAGTCATCTCTTTTCTAAGGTGAAAAGCCCCAGTCTTTTTAATCTTCCTCATAAAGAAGCTGTTTCATACCCCTAATCATTTTTATTGCCCTTTTCTGTATCTTTTTCAATTCAAATATATCGTTTTTTGAGAGGGGGTGACCAGATCTGCATGCAGGTCTTCTAGAACTCTTTACACTTAGCTACATTGAAGATCCCTGACAAGGTTGGCAGGAGCAGAAAATTTTGACCAGGGTTGTTGTGTTTTTTTGAAATTGGGATACCCCAGAAATTGCGTCTTTGGGAAGACCTGGCGGGTAACAGGCAGAGCCACTACCACACCAATCTGAGACATAAGGGTGCGTGCAGGAAGGCATGTAGGCACAATCTCCTAACAATAAGCCACAAAGCAGTGTTTCATGTCTGTGCAATGAGCGCTCTGTAATAGGTTCCACCCAGAATTTTGTGTCCATGTGTCAGCAACCCCTTGGGAGCATTTCTCTCTGTAATTACAATTGCCTTACTGGTATACAGAGCCAGAACTTGCTGCAGATACAGTCTCGGAGGGTTAAAATTCTATTTGTTCAGTCTGAAAATTGTCTTGTTACCATAACTCAGTGTTAGCTGGTAGAACTTAGCCTGGGTGTCTAGAATTCTAGGGACTATTGCCATAGCATGTGCCTATGATTAGGTCTGCGCTACAGACTTTTGCTGATACAGCTATCTCAATCCGTGGTGTGATCTCTGAACAGCACAGTTGTGCCAGAAGAAGCTCCTAGTGTAGCACCTTTGTCAGTATAACTTGTTTCGGTGGGAAGTTGGGCTGCTGGAATAAGCTATACCAGCAAAAGTTGCCCCCAGACTATGAGCCCTTTGCTGGCATAGTATATTGGCACAGCTGTGCAGGCTCCTAGTGTAGACCTGATCTCCAAGAGGCATCCAAGTTGGCTTGGATGTGAGCACCACAACATGGCTCCCAGACTGGCTGAAAGCTGGCAAACAATGGGCAATGTACTGAGTTGGAGGGAAATGTCTTAGGGTATGTCTACCCTGCATCTGGGAGTGTTCTTCCAAGGGTGGGTAGACAGACACACAATAACTCTGTTCAAGCTAGCATGCTAAAGCAGTGTAGCCAGCAATCACAGGCAGCAGCTCGGGCTAGCCACCAGAGAATAAGTCACCTGGATCTCCTGGGCATGTTCTTGGGTGGCTATTCTGAGCTGTTGCATATGCTACCCCCAGCTAAGCTGCTCTTTTTAGTGTGCTAGCTCGAGCAGAGGTATTGTGTATCTGTCTACCCAAGCTGGGAAGCAGGATCCTGGCTGCAGTGTAGACATAGCCCAAAATGATGCTGCAGGGATTGGGGTTGGATGTGGTCTTGGTTACCATCTTATTGAATGATAGGGAAGAATTGCCTTCATAAATAAAACTAAGAAATGTTGAGAACACCAGTAAGGGCAGACAAATTATACAAAAGTACTAACACTGTAGAGCAGTTAGAAATACAGGGGGGTTTTTTGTTTTGTTTTTTTTAAATTGTGATTGCACCTAGAAGGCCCAATCAAGGATCGGACTCCGTTTGTGCTATGTGTGATATACACATGTAACGAAACAATGGTCCCTGCCCCAAAGAGGTTGGCATGAAATAAAATGTGGGTCCTGAGCTACTGACACATGTCACAGAGTAAGGAGATGGTAATCCATCTCAGTAGGACTCTGCAAGTTCCACCTGGAATGCCGTTCTTGGCGTCTAAGTTACAGAAATGTGTAAACAAAATGGAGGAGCTCAGCAAAGAGGCGTACAAATGATTAAAGGACTTGGTTCCGCATATCCAATGGCATAGTTTTGGTCCTACAATTCTGTGACATGAGATGATTTTGTTACCTGACAGAACTGGAAAGGCTATGGCATGGAAACCACGAGATTGAGGACATGTCTACACTGAGCTGGAAGGTGTAATGTCCAATTTGAGGAGACATGCCTGTTTTCAGGAACATGCACAAGGGGGAGAAGCAGGGGCAACCCCCTCCCCAGTAATTGGCTGGGGCACAGAACTCTTCCAGCCATGGAATGACAGATCAGAGCTCCGCCAGCCCCAGGACCACGGGGTGAGAGCCGGCCTCAAGGCTGCGGTGGGGAAAGCAAGCTTCTCCGGTGCCAGGGCCCCAACGGGGGCACAGAATGTGCCCCTCCAAAAGTGGACAAATTTTTATTCCTGCGCATGCCCCTGCCTGTTCTAGCTCTGATCAAGCTCGCATACTAAAAATAGAAGTGTAGCCATGACAGGAGGAGCTAGCTACTTCGAATATGTACCTCGCGTTTTGGATGGGATAATGCTCAGGGCAGCTAGCTGCTTGCATTCCCATGGCAATACTTCTATTTTTGGCATGCCAGAGTGGGTATGACTCCTCAGGCTAGAGATTACATCTTCAAGATCCAGTGTAGACAAAGCCATGCTGATCAGGGTGCACAGGGAGATTTACCCCAGTAGTCAAGTCACTCTCATGCATCTTCTCAGCACATACGGTAAGTGGCATATATTTTGAAAAATATTACATGCTCTATTTGCAAACTCAGATGCCCATTTCAGTGCACAACCTAGTTACTTTTGCATAGTCAGGTATTAGAAATGTATGGAGAGTCATGGGAAGTAAGATGTGAACTAAAGACTGGAAAAGGAACTTTTTCATCATACGCAGCCTAGCTCTTTGTCGTGTCTTGTCCTCAGGTTTGGCTCAGCTCATTATTCATTACGGCAAAATCCCTAGGAAAGATGTCAAGCTACTTTTAAAAACTAAAATCATTAAAAAGTTAATTTATACCAAGCACATGAGGATTGACAGCTTGAGAGCTTGCAAAGTGATTATTATTGAATAAAGCCCACATTATTCTCTCTTATTCTGGTTAATACTTTTCCCTTGATTATCAAAAGACAGTTTTATTGTTCAGCTAAGATAAGTAGGGTATGCATTTAGGACAGAAGATCAGTCTGAATTTTTTGATCCTTCTGGGATTGACTAGAATCCCCTCTGTCAGTGCTCAGATCTTTTAAGTTTGTTTCAATTGGGTAGAAGAGGGACTCTCTCTGCTCAGTTTGCCATGGCCTTATAGACAAATTGGGAATCTGGAGGGATTCTGTAACCGATAGAGAAAGGAGAGAGAGAGAGAACCGTCCTGCCTTCGGTTGCATACATGCCACCTGCTTGACTTCAGTGGGGCTGTACTGCTATCGCTGAGAATGGAATTTGATGTGAAGTTGCGACAGCTTGACTTGAGAAATGATTTGTACAAAGTCAGATCTGGCATGAGGCACATATTGGTTATCTGCTGCGAGGCTTAGAAAACATACTCACGTGAGGCTTCAGTCGAACTCTCTACCCATGCAAAGAAAGCTTTGTCTGAGCCAGTTGGACCAGGTTGTCATGTAAAATACTGTTCACAAAAGTGTTATCTCGATAGGAAAAAAATACTTGACATTAATTAAGGAAAGCACATGTGAGTGGAAGGCTGAGGGATGAGCACGTGGCACCTTGTAAAATGGATTAAGCACTTATGTAGCTTTTTCAATCCATAGATCTTAAAGAGCTTTACAAAAGAAAGTCAGTGTCATTAAATAAGTCCTCACGATACCATCCCAAGCATGGTATGAAATGGAATGGTGCTTGTGACCCATCCGTGCCCAGGGTAGCCACCTGATAATGCCAAGGTCAGGGCAGGCTGTAAAAGGAGAGCAGCACTGGTGACGCTGTAGTCAGACTTCCCAACCAGCCACAAACAGTGCTTCTGATTCCCCCACACTGGTTATCAAGAAGCCACTGTGCAAATACACACAGCCCCCTTTACTGCATTTCAGTCTCTGGCTCCCAATCAGCCACTAGGTCCAGTAAAGAGATCAGTTATTTAAACTCTATGCTCTTTACTAAAAAGGTTCTCTCTGATCCCAAAGGATCAGCCACAGTACCAGTTCACTATAAATTTGGATCTTACCCAAAATACCACACTGCCAGCCAATCCTTTAGTAACTAAAACTAAAGGTTTGTTATAAAAAGAAAAGCAAACAATAAGAGAAATGTTAAAGGCTTAAAGCAATCAGATACATACAAATGATTTCAAAGTCCATATACATCAGGCTTTTAGAAGAATTTTGGAGTTGCAGGCTTGTATAGTCCCTCTTGTATACATCCAGTGTCTGGATGGGTCTAAGTCCTTCAGTTCAGTTGCAAAATGAATTGATCCAGAGGTGGGCAGATGTGTGTCTGCAGCTGGACAGGAACAAAGACAAAATGGTTTCTGTGGTTTGATCTTATAGACCCTCTGCCTCTGGCCATGCTGCTTGTGGAATTTTACAGGAATCAAAATGGAGTCCAGAGTCACATGGACCAATCCTGGTAACACTTCAGGTATGCCTTTATTCCCTCCTGGGCCTTTCGCCTCTGCAAAGGTCCTGATGGGCCATTAAGCGGGCTATTTTCCTGCCACCTCTCTGTCTGGGGTGTGTCTTATACAGCATAGTTTGAAATACAGGGATATCAAAGATCTCCATAAGTTGCATTACAGATATATCACATGAACATAAACATTATCATCTTACTCAGCACGTTACAACCTTTCTAACAGTACCTGACATGGCATGTCTCACATGAATCACTATGATTCTGACATACTGATGTCAAACAATATAAGGAAGGCCCCCCCCATCCAGCCAGTGTGATAGTTCTATTCTTATGATTAGGGCCATACCAATTTCACGGCTGTGAAAGATGCATCATGGACTATGGAATTGGCCCTTGCCCATGAAATCTGATCTCCCCCATACTGCTGGGAGTGCTCCCTGGATGCTAGTCCCAGCTCAGCTGGGTCACTCCCAGGAGCAGGGGGGGAGATCAGCCCCACGTCCAGTCCCTCCCACTGCTGCAGGAAGCCTCGGGGCTGGGCAGCACCCCGGAGGTTCCTGCAGCAGCAGGAGGCTTCCGATTCCCCCTGTGCTGCTGGAGGAGTCCCAGTGGGGGGCTCCTAGCTGCTAGTCCTGGCAGGGCTGGGGTAAGACAGGACTTCTTTCCCTGCATGATTGCTCTTCTGGCTTCAGATAGCTCCGCCCCCCATTCCCTCCACTCGCTTCCTGTTCCCATCACTTCACAGACGCGAGGGTGCGGTCATTGAATAGGGAACCGCCCCACCCCCCAACAGATGCAATTATTAGTTTGTTTCAATAAAAATTTTTAAAAAATCAAGAACTTGGACAAGGGTTGATTGACACTTTACAGCAGCAAATCATACTCAGGGTTCAACTCACTGATTGGTAGATATGGACATTGGGCGCTTTTGTAGTGTAGTGATCTCAGTTGGCAGACTACTGGAAGATAAGTGAAACTACTTTAAAACAGTTGTCCAAAGTACATCAAAACCTCTAAAATCATTACTGCAGTGGATCATGGGGAAGAACTGTGAACCGCATGTTCAGTTTGATTTTATTTCTGACCAGGCTGAAGATGTACAGACAGGAAAGCTAACAACTGCATTTATTTGGATGCTGTTAACTATACAACAGTTTCCCAAGGATAATTAAAACCATTTCAAAATATGGTGCAAACTTTGACAAAGTATCTGCTTTCATGAGCAACAATGCAATTTACATGACTCTCTCTTTCAAATCTGTTCTCCAAGGTCTAGTTCCAAATGCTGTCTGTATTACATGTAATGCACATTGTCAGTGAGCCGTGGAGATGCAAGCTGATAAACTGATGAGCTACATTAAAAAAGATCTTTAAACTCTGCCCTTGCCACAAACTTTGATACAGGCAGCACATTGCAAACATGACTGAAATGATTAAAATCAGGGAACAAAACATTTCACTTCCCACAGAGCCACTACGCATTGGAAATCCTGGCTTCAGGCTGTACAATACCATGCAGCTCAGGCCTGGCGTAGTCCTCTGCTACTGAGTTCGTCTCAGAAGAGCTGCCACTGCCACAGGAAATGCAGATTTTAACAGACCGTTCAACTCTTCTAAACAATGCTCAGCGGAATGAGGTAGTTTAGTTCGCTGCCAAGAATGAGACAGGACCGATGGACTTCATCACGTGGCTCGAATCTCGACATGTCACAATCTGCCATGTTTACAACAAAATAATGGAGGTGCTGCTCTGGACTGAAGCACAGTCAAATGAAAACCACGGCCAATGCTGAGTTAAATGCCAGTGCTCAGGAGGTGTTCTCTTGCCTGGCAACGCAGCTCAGACAATGCTACTGCTACGGGGAAAAGCCAAGCAATGTAAAACAGCTCAACGGCCTGCAGCAGGGTTCCTAAAAGCTGTGTGTATTTTTGACCCTGCACAAAGGCAACTGTTGCTGGTGGATTTAACCTTGCTTAATGCTTTTCCTGGCTCTGACAAGGATTGTAAGCTGGAGAGTCCTGCTTACAAAAATATTGTGACAGAAACAGGCTGTATTTTGCCTGCTACAGTTTTGGACCTTGGTGGAAGGCAGAATCCCCCAACTTGCAAGGCTAGCGCAGCGCTGTTTGACAGTGTCAACAAACTCCGTGGATGCAGAGAGAGCTGTGTCTAAACATAGACAGGTGTTTTCAGCGCAGAGACAGGGAATGAAGAAAGACAGCTGTTGGATGCTCTGTGCTGACTGTCAGTTAATGACATTTGAAACCAGAACTTTTTTTTTTCACTTGCTTTTGTTGACGTCAGGCAGTGGTTCTCAAGTCTGAAGCTGCCAGTTGAGATCACTACCCTACAAACCTGCCTCAGATGCCCATATCTACCAGTTAGGTAGTTGAACCCTGAGTGTTATTTGATGTTGTAAAGTGTCAGTCAATAAAATCCTGTCAAGTTCATGTGATTTTTCTTTATTTTATTAAAACAATATACAATTACATCTAGAAAGGGAGCACAACCTGTGCAGTGACCCCCCCCCCCGCAGTGGCTGTGGAGCAATGGGACAGGAAGCCGGCCGGGGGGGAGTGCGGGGGCGGGAGGGATGCAGAGCTTTCTTCAGCCAGGAGAGGTACCCAAGAGCAGCCATGCAGAGGAATAGCCATGCAGCCTATCTGGGGCTAGGAACTCCCAGCTGGGGTGCATTCAGCTGGGGGAGATCGGACTCATCTCTGGGAACCTCCTGTGGCATCAGGAAGCTCCGTGGCTGCTGCCTACAGAGCCCAGCTCTAAAGGCAGAACAGAGCGAGAGCAGCAATCCTGCAACATCCCCTCCCCACAGCCCCGTTTTGGGTCAGAACCCCTACAGTTACAAATTGACCAATTTGCAAATCCTATTGCCATGAAATTGACCAGAATGGATCTTGAATTTGGTAAGGCCTTACTTATAATGCAAAGGAGGGAAGTTCATAGGCTTGTGTGTACTCGACGGGGATTACACACTGAATTAACCCTGCAATTTGGTTTGAAGGGGTGGAACTAAACCAATTCCAGCAGGTTCATTTTGGACAAACTGAAGCCTCCAAATTCCCCCGCCCACCACACTCACACTGCCCCAGATGTCAGGCCCCTTCTATCCACTAGAAGCTCTGTCTTTCTTAGGTCTGGGCAAACATCTCCATCATATTTCCATATTTATTCAACTAAAATATGGATTCACTTTGGCTGCATAGTCTTTCTGAAAATATTCTAATGAATGATTTGACTGGCTAAAATGTTCACAGATGCAGTGAATTTTAAGTGAATGTTAGAGAATGAGCCAGCAGAGCTCCAAAGACTTATTTGAGCCAAATGAGGACCTGGCCTTATGTGCCCAAAGGAAGATTTTGAATGTGCAAATATGTGGATTCACACTGGAAACTTGAATCTTCTAGAAAATATCTGCAATCCATCTTCAGTCCATGAGTCATTCATCGAAATTATTTAATATATTTTGATTAAGAAATACATTCAAGAAAATCATAAACAAGTATTGGACAACTTGCCAACAGAAGAACAGGCTAAATTCACTTAATAAATTCACCAACTTCTCCACCAACTATAACTTTCCCAAATGTCTTGAGGGTCCCTCTGTCACACTTGAGATGTCTTCTTGGAGGGACTTGGAGTCTATTGTGGGAATAAATGGGGCTGGGATAGGGGAAGGTAGGTTTCCCAGATGTACAAACACACACAGCCTAAGTTAGAGAGTCTGGGCTGGAGTTCATAATGATTTGAATCTCAAATTGAAATTTCTATTTTAACTGGTCTGAGGGCTGATGCAAGAATTGAAAGGAAAATTGGAGGACCAAAATATTTTTAAAAAAGGGTGGGAAATAACATGGTAGTGCTTTATTGTGTTACTGTATATCTACCTACAACTACAAAAATAGAAGGAAGTTTCTATCCCAACAATGTTAGTTTTTGTACACAAATAAAAATGGAATGTAATATTTGGTCATGCCAGGAATCCACATCTCCCCATAATTTTACTGCTATTCATACATACTATTTTTATACTTGTGTTGCAGTTTAAAACATCAGTCATCCACTCTGGGAGCACTGCCAGGTTTGAGAATTTCCAACATCTTACAAGACAAAATTTTCCAAAGAAATTAGAATATGGGTTGGTTTTGTCAACTCAAGTGATAGTCCTGTGTGAATTTGAATCCTTCCTGCACCATCAGATGTTGCTTAGAGCACAAACAAGCCTCCAGTATCCTGTCTATCCTGGACTGCTCTGCATGTGCTCAGCATTAAGGGCTTGTCTACACTTTGCACTGCAGTGTCTCAGCTGCACCGCTGTAGCGCTTAGTGAAGACGCTACCTACGTCAACGGGAGAGCTTCTCCTGTCATAGCAGGTACTCCACCCTACAAGAGGTGGTAGTTATGTTGATGGGAGAAGCCCTCCCATCAATATAGCTCTATCTACATCAGGAATTAGGTCGCTATAACGGCATTGTTTAGTGTAAACCAAGGTTAAGTAACGTAAGTTTTCTCTCTCTTCAGTTGTGTTCAATATAGGGATACTTTTAGTGGGCCCATTTGTGTATTCTTCCAATGGAATGCTTGCCATGGCAGATACTCTGGTTTCATTCTTACCACGTATCCCAGATATTTTCATCTTCTTTTCTGGATAATTTAAAAGAGAAGAAATTGTTAAACTCTCTGATAGATCTCAGCACAGCACATTTCATGTTTCCGTTTATTTTGCTGACTAGAAAATTAATTCTTGTTGGGTGAATTAGCCCAAGGTATGATGAAGTGTCAGGAGTAATTTTAAATGATGATGGAAAGACAGCCTTGTGGTGTAACCTTTTGCATGAAATGTTACAGTGTTAGTTTTATGTCTCTTAGGGTACAAAGTAATTTATCTTAATAAATGTGCCATTTGCCACCAAGAACAGTTTTTAGTTACCTTCAAGTGATTTGAAAAGCCATTTTCTTAATCCAAACTCATAAACAAGTGAACAGGGTTTTGCAGAATCAGTAATCATGCAGTGGCTAGGGAATGGGAATTCAGAAATAAATACATATAATTTGCTGCAACTTCATTAAGAACACTGAAAAATAACTTCATCTTGACACATCATGGCGCTACAATATATTCTGGGAGAGCTGAGTGAGTGATAGAATAGAATTAAATACAGTAAAAACATTCTAATTTTAAAAAATCAGTGTAAATTGCCTTGATTGTGAGCACCATGGCAGGAAATACTAAATGGCAAAAAAGGGCCATAGGCCCAATGTAATGACAAACAGCCTAAACTGGCCAATGGGAAATGCCTATGAGAGGGGCATGTATCTAACCCTGAACCTCTAGCTCTGCTAGCAACCCACGAATGGAAACCAGACATCTGGAGTCAGGCACCATTGTCTTGTGGGAATGGGCTAGGCACCTGTTTTGCGCCACACAAACCGGCCAAAGGAGGCTATCAAGTATATATCTGCAGTGGAAAAGATGCTGCACTGCATTTCAGTGGTTAGGACATCCCCCAAGAGGAGGGAGACCAGGGGTCTAGTCCCCCTGCTCCAAGTACTCTGTCATTATTTAATCAACATGGAACAGCTTCAATAGGAGAGACTGAGGGGTCAGAATATTCCATATCATAGTGGTTAGACCACTCTGCTGAGAGGTTGGAGACCCCTGTTCAGAATTTTTATCCCTCTCTGGCAGAGGTGGGAATCGAACCTAGGTCTTCCACCTCTCAGATAAATGTTTTAATCTCTGATCTAAAAGTTATAAGCTGATAACCTCCTGCTTCTCCAGGATTTTGAACGGGGCCTGATCCAATAACCAGCCTCTGAGCTTGTCTATGAAATTAAGCCCTGCATTCAATTTATGCACTTGAATACCTCTCATCTTCTGATCTATGAATTGCCCCGGGGCTTAGGAGGGGAGGCAGCAGCAAGTATGCCCAGAGGCAGAGTCATAGGCATCTAAGGAGCTTTTACCTTGAAAACTTAGGTGCCAAGTAAGTTTAGATGCCTACGGGGTTTGGTGGGGTGGTGGTTTGTGGATAACAGTGGAGTTCAAACTGGAATGTAGGTGCCTACACCCAAAATTTAGGCACATAAGTTTGGGTTTCAGGTGCCTAGGTACATTTGTGGATCTGTGTTTTGGTGCTTAAAAGCACAGAGCAGACTTGTATTTTTAGTGTGGGAGAAATCTAATAAAAGAAACAGGTGTGATCAATACAAATCTTCAGCTGAAGGAAATAGCATGGCTGAATCCTGTTTATTAATCTGCTGTGTGTCAATATATGTCATAACAAGACATGAAATTCCCTTTTGACAAGTGAGAGAGACCTCCTGCTTAAAGAAACAAAATACCCTTGGTGTGAAGAATGCTGTTGATTGGTCTGCCTCCTCCTCCTCTGTATTGTAGATTCTCAAGAGCATTCTATACTCAAAGAAAATGAACAACCAGCAAAGAAATATATATATATGTGAAATAGCTGAAGGATATATTAAGTTTGACTATAGATTGCGTTCCTTTGGGTAATTGAAAACAGTCAATTCAGTACCCTTTCAGTTTCTATTTCATGTCATAATTCCAAAGCCACATGTGAGCCAAAAGAGAAGTTCTTCTATTAAAATGTGAGCCTTTCCATTTATTCTTTCTGCCACTTACCTGATCTCTTAGTAGAAAATTTTATTATTCATTAGTGTTATTTTAATACTCATTAGAGATTTTAAAGAATCTATCTGGTGCTTTATTTTCTAAATTACAAATTGCTCACCAGATGCTGAGGAAAAGAAGGTAATTCAGGTGCAAAGCTAGCCATTGTGCCAGCAAGAAACTTTTTTTCTTGGCACTACTTATGTTCTTCTGTTGACCTCTTTGGTTTATATTCAGTTCTGAAATTTGGATTCAGTTGAAAGAGCAAGTCATTTGTTCATGTGTTGTTTGTTTTGCTGATCTACATATAAATGTGTGTAGATCACTAAACAGTTCTTGTTGGGGTTGCAAGGACTTTTTGGAGGACAAGATTAGAATTCAGAATGACCTTGACAAATTGGAGAATAGGTCTGAATTCAAGAAAATGCAATTCAATAAAGATAAGTGCAAATTATTTCAGTTAGGAAGGAAAATCAAATGCACAAGTACAAAATGGGGAATAACTGGCTAGGCAGTAGTAATGCTGAAAAGGAACTGGGGGTTATAATGGATCAAAAATTGAATATGAGTCAACATATACACAAAGACTAATATAATTCTGGTGTGTATTAACAGGAGTGTTGTACACAAGACGTAGGAGGTAATTGTTTCACTCTACTTCGCACTGGTGTGGCCTCTGCTAGAATACAGTGTCCCACGCAGGGCACCACGCCTTAAGAAAAATGTGCACCAATTGGAGAGAGTCCATAAAAGAGCAATAAAAATGATAAAAGTTTTAGAAAACATGACCTATGAGGAAAGGTTTTTAAAAAAATTTACTATGTTTAGTCTTGAAAAAAAAGACACTGACGGGGACCCTGTTAACAGTCTGCAAATATGTTATGGACTGTTATAAAGAGGACTGTGATCAATTGTTCTCTATGTCCTCTGAAGGTGAAAAAAGAAGTAATGGGCTTAATCTGCAGCAAGGGAGATTTAGGTTAGAAATTAGGAAACATTTTCTGACTATAAGGGTAGTTAGTTGTGGAATCCCCATCATTGGAGATTTTTAAGAATAGGCTGGACAAACACCTGTCTGGGATGGTTTCGGTTTACTTGATCCTATATCAGTGCAGGGGGCTGTACTTGATGACTTCTCAAGATCCCTTCCAGTCCTACATTACTATGATTCTGTGATAACTACACAACAAGTGGTTGAGATAAATAAATAAGCAAACAAGCAGATCTTCCTGTAACGTGGAAAAGGAGAAGAGCAGAAGACTCAATGAAGTCCACTAGGAACTTCATCATGCAATCTAATTTACCTAGAAAGCATGTCAATAATACAGTGATGGGAATTGAAGAAAACCCATAGATTGACTGTAAATGTGTTATTTCAGTAATGGAAAGCTATTCACAGTTCGATTCTTTTGCTGTGCTGGTGACGTTTACAATACTATATTTTATCTACCCTCAGGGGTGCTGTGCTTTAGATCTGAGTGTAAGAAAGCTATAGAGAAACTATTCTTTCCTGATGTCCTAAAGCCATTGTTTGTCATAAATCTCTTGCTCTTTTTTTCTTTTTAAGTTAACACGGTGAAATTATTGTGGTGATCTATTCTCCTGCAGTTTCTTTTAGAAATCAGTGACTAACTCACACCCCACAAAGCCATCCAAGGAGGGGAATTTAGCCCTCTGGAAGCTGGGTCAGTAACTATGCAGAAGTTGATGGGAATCAACTGCCACATGAAAGAGGTATGCAGTATTGCTGTAGCCTGTTGGTCCCAGGATATTAGAGAGACCAAGGGGTGAGGTATTATATTTTATTGGACCAACTTCTGTTGGTGAGAGTGACAAGGTTTCGAGCTTACACACGGGGTGTCAATTGTAGGTCATAACAGTATGGCTAGCCACCACTGTTCAGAAATAATTAATCACATCCTCAAAAATCATGAGATTGTCTCAAATTATAATTTTTTTTGGAGGGGGGGATGGTCCTCTCTATGGTGTTGTAGCCTTTAGGGCTCCCATTTTCAAGATTTTCTCCACAGCTAAGGATTAGAACTTTTTTTTTTTAAAAAACCAAGAAAACCCTAAAGCTGAGATTCACATGTAATCACGTGAATTCAGGGGCTGGTGTCTTAAGGAGAGCACCATATATCACCAAACTGATGGTAAAATTGTAAGAGCTGGCAACACAAGCGGTGTGTCTGGGAACCTTCCTATGAAGAGGGAGAAAGCAGGTGAGAGGCAGGGACTGCCTGGATGGAACTGGGGTATTATACTTCATTTCCTCCTGGAAATGTTGTTACAGAGATTCTGCAGTTTCAGGAAAGTTAACTGCCTCAGGTTGTATAACTTTTACTGGGCTGCCAGCTCCCTGCTGTAGGTCATGTTCATCGCTGAGGAAAGCCCCAGGGGGCCTGAAGTCACTTGGCTGTGCTCGCAGGGATCCAGAGAAGGGCTGGGCTAAGAGGGGGGTATGTGTCCTGTAATTTGCATGAAGACCCTAGCTTGTGAGGATCACCCAATATCTTTGGAGATGAGTTTGATTGACCCATGCAGTGGCAAGTCCTAGGAAAGCCACACAGGGATTCTTGCATGGTTTTCTGTCCCCTTATAGGGGAATTTCCATAGAAACAGTGGGCTGAGCTATTGTACTTGAAATTGTTTCTAATTTTTTAAAATCCTTAATAAAAATAAATTTCTCCTCAAGAACTTCCCTGCAGCAGTCACAACAAGCTTGTATTGTGATGCCCCTAACATCACCAAGTCTGATGACAAGAATAGAAATGTCAAGCTCAGGGCAATGGAGGAGATCCAGGGTGACTAGATAGCAAGTGTGAAAAATTGGGACAGGGGGTGCGGGTGAGAGGTAATAGGCGCCTATATAAGACTAAAATTGGGACATCTGCTCACCCTAAGGAGATACCAAGCTTACTTGACTTGATAGTTGTTGGTCTGCCGAGGTCTTCTTAGCTAATTAGTGACTAATTAGAAATGTACACTGCTTTGCAGCCTTTTGGCTGGTATCAAGTAGAGTACCATTGTAATAGCTGATGTGTCCTCTCTTTGTAGGGGAGGACAGCTGTTGATCTAACAGGTCATTTCCACCACTATGATCATCCTATAGGGCCAGACTGATACTGTTACTGACATTGAATAGTTCTTTACACCATGGGTAGTGTCCTATTGAAGTCCACAGAGGTACTTATGGAGTAAGGTGCTACTCAGTGTGAGTAATGGAATAGCATTCTGGCCCATAATGTTTGCTTAGGGGACAATACAACTTTTGGACAAGATCCACAGCTGTTGTAAATTAGTGTTGCTCCATTGTCTTCATAGTAAACTGGAGCTGGGGGTGTGGCTGTATGTCTTTAAATAACTCAGAGCTAGATGCTAATTTCTTAAAAAGAGTATTTGGAGTGAAAAAAATGCAAATTAAAGATAATGAGACAGGTTTCTGCTACTGCAATTCCAGTATTAGGCCCAGTGTTTGTTTATACAGAAAGTAATATTCTTCTAGGGCCTGATTCTCTTTTCCAACTGGTGTAAATCAGGATTAACTCCACTGATGTAAATGGAGCTACATTGGTGGAAAACTCATGTGTTTAAAAAGAGAATCAGGCACCTTGATCTAGAACTTGGACCTAAAATCCAGAACTCAAACCAAACAGTAATGTCTTCATGTTCTTTACAATGACACTGTGGGCCAAGTTGGGGGGCCGGGTGCATGCGCCATGCGGGCCCCCGTGCCGGGGCCCACCGGGGTCGGGGTCAGCTTCCCAGTTGCCGCTGTCGCTGCGGCTGACCGGGTGGCGGGTGTGTGGGGGCCGATCTCCGGCACTGGGGGGTTCGCTCACTGGGGGCCTCCAGGGTCGGGGTCGGTTCTCCCGCTGCCAATGCTGCTGTGGTTTGCCTGGCGGCTGGCTCTGGGGGGCCTGATGCCGACACTGTGTGGGCCTCCCTGCCGGGGCCCGTCAGGGTCGGCTCTCCTGTTGCCAATGCCACTGCGGCTGACCAGGTGGTGGGCATGGAGGAGGAGCTGGTCACTGGTGCTGCGTGCGCCCCCCTGCCGGGGCCTGCCGGGGTCGGGGTCAGCACCCCTCATGCCAATGCCACCTTGGCTCGCTTTGTGGCTGGCGCTGGGGGGCTGGCTCCCAGTTTTGAGGGAGCTCCCCCTCTGGGGGCCTCTGGGGACAGGGCTGGCCCCGTTGCTGCTGCTGCTCCCGGTGCCGAGCATCCACCTGTTGCCCCCCCGCTCCATGGACCCTCCCCGGGGGTCCGCCGGGTGCTGGGGCCACCCCACGGGAACCATCACCACTGGCCGGGCAGCCAGCATCGGGGAGTTGGCTGCCGGCTTGGTCCATTCCCCCTCTCCAGGAACCTCCTCAGCACCAAGCGAAGTGACCAGCGTGTCTGCGCCACCAGACGTGGTCCATGCTGCCTCCCTGCACGCAGCCCGTGGACCCCGTGGGGCCACTGCGATGTGGCCTGGCCCCCCGGAGGTGGGCACAGGGCACATCGAGATGAGGGTCGCTGCCGTCCTGGAATACCTCCGCAGAAACACCACCACGAGAGACGTCAACACCAGCCCATTGGACTCACCCACCCCCCCGGAGTCTCCTCCACGGAGCGTTCCGGCCTCTCCCTGGGATCCACCAGCAGGGCGGGAGCCCCCCCCAGTGCAGGCCCACAAGGAAGACGCAGACTGCATCTATTTCTGCTACCCACTCACCGAGGAACCCCTTCGCTGTCCCATCTGCCACCTGACCCATGACTTCCATCTCCTGGGCAGTACCACGAGACATCTGAGGAACATCCACAACAAAAGAGTGGCCTTCAGGTGCGTGAGTTGTGACGTGATCAGGGAGATGCAGAAAAGCTTCAAGGGGCACCAAAAGTACTGTAAGAGGTGGCTTGCGCCAGTGGGGCCGGTCTCCGATCCTGCTCGTTCCGGGGAGGCCCCTTGCACCCCGTCCCCGGCTGCCGACCCACCCATCGTTTCTCCCCCTGCCACACCCCTGCTGCCTGCTCTGGACCCAAGGCAGGGGGGCATGCCTCACCAACCTGCCAGCGTGTCGACACCAACCTTGCCACGCATGCCCACCACCCAGGCTCCTGTGTCCAGGTCACCGCTGGCTCTGCAAGAGCCCACCAGAGGGGACCCCAGCCACAGACAGGCCAATGACACCACAGGTCCCCGGCCATCAGCCTGTGCTCCCCCAAGGACCAAAGCCAGAGCTCCTGAGCCCATCTGCCAGTGAAGGGCCAGCACGTCCCAGACGCCAAGCACGAGACCGGCACCCGGTGCCACCGATACGCCGCCAGCGCCCCTGATCCACCGCCCGAATGACGGGAGCCATGGGCACCCAGCCGGAGGAAGCCCACGGGCCAACCGCCCGATGAGTGGGCACCCCGAGCCCCCCCCTCCGAGACCGAGGAAGGCGATGAACCACCGGAGATGAGGCCCACCACACCCTGGCAGCTCCTATGGTTGGAGTGGCTCACTGCGGCAGAGTCCTTCGACAACTTCAACCCCCTCGTGGAGAGGCTCACCCAGGAGCTGGACAAGGAAATCACCGTGGGAAGAACACCACCCCAGGGGACCATCCCTACCCCCCACAGACCACCGGTAAACTGCGGCGATGACAGGAGAGGGCCCAGAAGGAGGAACCAGGTCAAATGCTACAACCCGGCTGCAGCCTCGAGGATCCAGAAGTTATTTTGGACAAATCGCGCCAAGGCCATTTGTGAGATATTCGAAGGACCCTCGCCCTATTGCACAATCGCCCCCGAGAGGCTGGTGGCCTACTTCACCAACGTCTTTGACCGCGTGGACCCAGTCACCACCAAGTGCCTGCCGTGCGTTCCCCTGCTCCCCAGGGTCGGCGAGGCGGGAGATCTGGAGGCTGATTTCACGCTAAAAAGGGTGACAGCCAGGCTAGCCAGGACTAAGAACACGGCACCGGGGAAGGACGGCATCTGCTACGGCATCCTAAAGAAGTGTGACCCCGGCTGCCTGGTGCTCTCAGCCCTCTTCAACCACTGCAAACAGCTCCTCTGGACCCGCTCCACCTGGAAAAGGCCATGACGGTGCTAATGCACAAAAAGGGAGAGAGAGACGACCCCGGTAACTGGAGATCCATCTCCCTCTGCTCCACCATGTATAAACTTTACATCAGCTGCCTGGCGGCTAGGATCACGGACTGGGCCATGGCCGGGGACGCCATCAGCCCCACCCAGAAGGGCTTCATGTCCCGTGAGGGGTGCTATGAGCACAACTTCCTCCTCCAGTCCGCCCTACAGACAGCCAGGCAGGCACGGCGGCAGTGTACTGTGGCCTGGCTGGACCTGGCCAACGCCTTTGGGTCCATGCCCCACCAACACATCTTCTCCATGCTGGAAGAATTTGGGATGCCTGGAGGCTTCATCCAGCTGCTCCGAGAGCTGTACAACTGGTGTGTCACCACCATCTGCTTGACCGAGGGGGAGACGGCGGAGGTCGCGATCCAGAGCGGGGTGAAGCACGGCTGCCCCCTCAGCCCCATCATCTTCAACCTCGCCATGGAGCCACTCATCCGAGCCGTCACCCAGGACCCGAGAGGGTTCCAGCTCCACGAGGAGAAGGCCAACATCCTGGCTTACACAGACGACCTGTTCCTAATCGTGGAGAACTCCCTGCACCTCCAAGGAATGCTGGACGCCACCAGCCGAGCGGCTAACCCAGGACCCCCTCTGGCCAGGACATCGCCACCTATCTCAGCGGCTCCCTGGATGGCGAGTTCCGCCGGGCTGGGGGCGATTTCTCCTCGCTCTGGATCCGTGCCCGCGTCGCCACCCGGTGCCTGGGCAAGTGTCTAGGCTGCCGCTGGACGTGGTGCGAGAAGCGCCAGGAGCTGTCGGTGCTGATGCCACGGATCAGTGCCCGCAACCACACCATTGACCCTTCCCACGCTAGGGGCACGCTGGAGAGGACCCTGAAGGATGCCATCCACACCCTCTGTCACGCGGGCTGCATTAAGAGGGGGGGGCATTTGTGTGGTTTGACATTAATATGTCAAAATCATAATAATTCATGTAAGACATGCCATGTCAGGTACTGTTAGAAAGGTTATGATATGCTGAATAAGATGATAAAATTTGTGTTCCTGTGTAATATGTGTAAGGAAAGTTATGGAGATCTTTGATATCCCTGTATTTCAAACTGTGCTGTAGAAGACACACCCCAGACAGAGAGGCCGCAGGACAATAGCCCGCTTAATGGCCCATCAAGACCTTTACAGAAGCCAGAGGCCCGGGAAGAAACTAAAGGCATACCTGAAGAGTTACCAGGATTGGCCCATGTGACTATGGACTTCATTTTGGTTCCAGTAAAGTTCCACAAGCCACATGGCCAGTAACAGAGGGTATATAAGATCAAACCACAGAAACCATTTTGTCTTCGTCTTTGCCTTGTGTCCTTGTTCCTGTCCAGCTGCGGACACGCCTCTGGATTAACACACTGTGCAACTGAACTGAAGGACTTAGACCCATCCAGGTACTGGATGTATACCAGAGGAACTATACAAGCCTGCAACTCCACAATTGTTCTAGAAACCTGATGTATATGGACTTTTAAATCATTTGTATATCTCTGATTGCTTTAAGCCTTTAACACTTCTCTTATTGTTTGTTTTTCTTTTATTAATAAACCTTTAGTTTTAGTTACTAGAGGATTGGCTGGCAGCGTGGTATTTGGGGTAAGATCCAAACTTATAGTGAACTGGTACTGTGGCTGATCCTTTGGGATCAGAGGGAATCTTTTAGTAAAGAGCATAGAGTTAAAGCAACTGGTCTCTTTACTGGACCTAATGTCCGTTTGGGAGCCAGAGACTGAAATGCAGTAAAGGGGGCTGTGTGTATTTGCACAGTGGCTTCTTGATAACCAGTGTGGGGGAATCAGAAGCTCTGTTTGTGGCTGGTTGGGAAGTCTGACTGCAGTGTCACCCACCAGTGCTGGGAGAATTTGCTCTCCTTTTGCAGCCTGCCCTGACCCTGGCATTATCAGTGGGCTACCCTGGGCACGGACGGGTCACACCCTCTACATGGAGGCCCTGAAGAGGAAGCCCGACCAGGGGAAGGCCTTCGAAGTGACCAGCAAGTGGGACTCCAGCAGCCACTTCCTGGCCGAGGGCAGCTACACCCGCTTCGCGGACTGGCGCTTCATCCACCTGGCCCAGCTCAACTGCCTGCCGCTCAACGGGGCCATCCACCATGGGAACTGGGACAAACGCTGCAGGAAGTGCGGGTAAATCAATGAGACACTGCCCCATGTCCTCTGTGGCTGCAAGCCCCACTCCAGGGCCTGGCAGCTCCGGCACAACACAGTCCAGGACCGGCTGGCGAAAGCCATCCCAACCCGGCTGGGCATGGTCACCGTCAACTCCTCCATCCCCGGCACCAACAGCCTGCTGAGGCCCGGCATCGACGTCACCAATGAGGAGTGCAAGAGGGTCACCATGGTGGACGTCACAGTCCCGTTCGAGAACCGGAGCCCGGCCTTCCATGTGGCCCGAGTGCGGAAACAGGAGAAGTATGCTCCCCCGGCTGATGCCCTGAGAGCGAGGGGCTACGAGGTCCAGGTCCACGCCCTGATTGTGGGAGCCCTGGGCGCCTGGGACCCTCGCAACGAGGCTGTGCTGCGGGCCTGCGGTGTTGGCTGGCTCTACGCCCGCCTCATGCGACGCCTCATGGTGTCAGACTGCATCCGGTAGTCCCGGGACATTTACATGGAGTACACCACCAGTCACAGGCAGTACCACAAGGAGTGAGCACCGCAGCGCAGAATTTATGAACTCACAACACAACCCCACCACCCAACGGACCCAATGGGGGACGCTATGTTGTTACGGTCTTATGTGCTTCACCTTTTCCGCACCCCACGCAACCATTGTAACATGTAATGTTTCTTCATCACTGTTATGCTTTGTGCACTGTAATCCCCCACTTTTCACCCCATCCAGGACACCACGGGTTATGATCTTGTTTTACTCCCCGACCCCCAATGACTCTGTAGCCACCAATACCCCTTCCCCCCGCCTGGATGTCTTGCTCTCGTGTTCTAAACCTTGTATTGTTCTTTTGAAACATTAACTTCCAATAAAACCTTTAAATCTCTCTAATAACTTATTGATTTGGCATGGACAGGTAGGGCACGTCCACACTGTACACTTCTTTCAGCAGTACATAAAGACACCACCATCCGCCCTTAGCAATGTAGATTCTGAGGCATGGCTTAGGCAAAGAAAGACATGGCTGAAGGGTATGGGTGCGTACCCAAGTACATACCCTACAGTGCTCTCTACATGCCCAAGCAACACCTCCCTAGCTAACTGCTCTTTTTAGCAGCGTAGTGTCCCACCGTCTCCCTGCTGCTGGAGTCCTTCCCCACTGCATCCCCAGTGCCAGAGCCTTCCCCTGAGGTGAGAAAGACATCAGCAGTAGCCTGCTGCCGGAGCCTTTCACTGACTGTAGTTACACATCCCAATGTGGATGCAGCCTTGTTGTTCACTTTTGTGTACACATGTTCATGTACATGATACAGTGTCACCAGTGGTGTGTAATGTAAACTTAGCCTCAGACTACACTAAGTGTTGGCACACATTGATCTCATTACAAGATTAACATCTAAGTAGTATCAATGCTAGGGAAGCAAATGTACTTCATATATTTGTAGAATTTTAACAAATATGGCAATATTTACCCCCTTCCCTCCAGTAGTACTCTACTGATAATTGAACCAAGTTCTTCTCTGTTTTCAAATATTTGGATTATAATCCGTCACTTTGGTTCCAAGAAATATCCATGCTAATATCTTCTCAGTGGAAGTACCCTTCCTGGGTTCAAAAAAAGGGGGTGGGGAATTATAGGTATTGTTTTTTGCCAAGTTTTCTTCCAAAAATCTCTTCAAAGACTAATATACATTAAGTGAAATACATAAACTGCTGTATCATTTGATTTATGAGCAAAGATTTTATCACCAATACTTACAGTATAAAGAGGCTAATCCATCAATCAAAGATTAATCTTGGCAACCGTAGCCAAAAATTAAAGTTCTTCTGGACGTCAGCCTAGTGATTATAAAACATAATCTGCCAGAGGTCCAGATCATCGCAATGTGGGAGCTGCTTTCTAAGCAGCTATTATTTAATAGTGGGTAAGGAGTGGCATGACTTAAAAAGTTTGGTGACCACTGGTGAAGAGGGATATATGGATGTGGATGCTGGCTGACTGAAAGATGATAGAAGGGGAAGGTGCAAGCTTCATAGTATCATAGAAGATTAGAGTTGGAAGGGACCGCAGGAGATCATCTAGTCCAACCCCCTGCTCAAAGCAGGACTAACCTCAGCTAAATCATCCCAGCCAGGATTTTGTCAAGCTGCAGTTTAAAAACCTCTAAAGATGGAGATTCCACCGCTTCCCTAAGTAACCCATTTCAGTGCTTCACCAACCTCAGAGTGAAAACGTTTTTCCTAATATCTAACCTAGACCTTTCCCACTGTAATTTGAGACCATTGGTCCTTGTTCTATCATCTACTACCATTGAGAACAGCCTAGCTCCATTCTCCCTGGAACCCCCTTTCAGGTAGTTAAAGGCTGCTATTAAATCCCTCCTCATTCTTCTCTTTTGCAGACTAAACAAACCTAGTTCCCTCAGCCTTTCCCCAGAAGTCTTGTGCTCCAGCCTCCTAATCATTTTTGTTGCCCTCTGCTGGACTCTATCCAACTTGTCCACATCCTTTTCGTAGTGGGGGGCCCAAAACTGGACACAATACTCCATATGTGGCCTCACCAATGCCGAATAGCCTTCTTGGCAACCAGGGCACACTACTGACTCATATCCAGCTTCTTATCCACTGTAACCCCCAGGTCCTTTTCTGCAGAACTGCTGCCTAGCCCGTCGGTCCCCAGTCTGTAGCTGTGTATGTGCATCATGGCTACCACTTTCGCTATCTGTTGGGAGTCCAGGATCCCCCATAACACCCCTGAGCCATTGTCATCCTGGTCCTGAGAAATGTCCTCAGGTCAGAGCGAGGGAATCAGATGATATCATCACCTTCACTGGCTTTGGCTAAATTCTGAACAGTCTGAGACTTCGGTCTCTGTTTCCCTCTCCACTCCCTGCCCCTCCCCATGTGTCCTTTTCCTCGTGTCTTTATTTCCTTATTTCTTCTCTCGCCTATCCCTGTTCTTTTGCCTTCTGTCTGATAAGACTGTTTTAGCTAGTCAAAACTCTCCTTTTTGCAACACTGCTGTAAGCCTGTGACCAGAAAGGCAAGTAAAAGCAGGGTCCTAAAGAACCAGATGCGAGCACAGGTTTGCCAGGTCTCAGAATGGCTGATACGATCAAGTGCTGGTCAGTGAAGTTACAAGTGAGAGCTGAGACCAGAGACAGAAGGTGCATCTTCAGTGCTTAATTTGTGCCAGGGCTGAGCCCCGGCACTTCTAGGCTTGGCTGTTCATAGCCCCAGCACCTCTGGGCTTGTGGTGTCAGTTATGAAAGCAAAAAAAATTGCTTGAGCCCCAGCACCTCTTTCATTACATATTAAGCACTATGCATTTTTTTAATCTTTGCTGTGCTTTTCTCTCCCTTCTTGTGTGTGTTTGTCTTGGTTCTGCTCTAGGAAATAGGATCAGACTTTAACAACAACAATGACACTAACAGCTCCAGCCCAGCTAAACTAACTTTTTCTCTGTTCCCGCAAAAGGACAGTTATTACCATCTGCCAAGTAGGAGAGTTTTCCTTCTAAAAACTGTCTCCAGCCTAAAGGGAACAAGGGATGTAGTTCAAATTAAAGCCTTAATGAATTCTTTACATTGCAAATGCTGTAACTGCTTTTCCTTCTTTTTCCTATATCCTTAATGAACGGTATCTGTATCTTTCAATGGATTTTTAATGGTGTGTGCATGGTGCTAAGCAGGCTGAAGGTTCTGTATACCAAATCCCCGAACCTCATATAAAAGAGTTCAATGTTGGTCACGTTATCACCTTTGATTTTTTGGGCCTATATATATTCCATCAATATTAATACAACAGGTTCCCGACTGTGGATCGCAAGCAAAGGTAGGCACCGTCTACCCATACTTAAGCAACTAACTATGTGCAGGGGTAGGATTTAAGATCCATCCTTCTTGTAAGCATCTCCTGTTGGCTAGTTTAGATGGCTACATGCCTAGAATAGTGGTTTTTGTGGATCCAATTCTCAGGCACCTATAGCTTCCAATTCATTGTACAGAGAGCTTAGAGGCCTAACTCAGGGTTTGTGGCTCCCACTGTTGTTCCAGTGACTTTCTAGGTACTTAAAAGTTAGGCATTGCAATGCCTGAATCCCTTTGTGGATCCGGGCCTTAATCTGTCAGTATTTCACTTTCACTTAGGGCTGTCAAACGATTAAAACAAGTAATCACAATTAATCACGAGATTGAAAAAATATAATCACAATTAATCGCACTTATAATTGCATGGTGAAACAATAATAGAATACAATTTATTTAAATAATTTGGATGTTTTCTACATTTTCAAATATATTGATTTCAATTGCAAGGCAGAATACAAAGTGCGCAGTGATCGCTTTATATTATTATTTTTTATTACAAATATTTGCACTGTTAAAAAGTTAAACAAGAGAATGGGTTTTTTTTTCCACCTCACACAAGTACTATAGTGCAATCTCTTCATTGTAAAAGTGCAACTTACAAATGTAGAATTATGTAATTAAAAATAATATAAAGTGAGTATTGTATACTTTCTATTCTGCATTGCAATTGAAATCAATATATTTTACAACGTAGAAAAAATCCAAAAATATTTATAACAAATTTAAATTGGTAGTCTATTATTGTTTAACAGTGTGATTAAAACTGAGATTAATCGCAATAAACATTTTAAATCAAATTTATTTGTGTTGAATTAATAGCTTGAGTTAACTGCAGTTAATTGACAGAACTTCTTTCACGTCTGTGAAACAGGAATAAATAATGCTAACTTCCCTCCCGGGGGCATTGTGAGATATAACGGATTAATGAAAGTGTGTGAAGCACTCTTAAAGTGCTAAATTATTTTTAAAATGTCAGGCTTATAGCATTGATGTGAAAGTGTGAGAAGGAACTGAAGGGGGTTGTTAGGTGGGATTAGTTAGGGGAGCAAGAATTTATGATCTTTCATGGTTGTTTCAGTATAAAATCAGGGCAAACTCAGATGCTTTGCCTCATCAAGGAAGTGAGATCCTAGGTTCACTCAGTCCTTAGCTTCACAGCAAAACCCAGATGATGTAAACCCAGTGAATGTAAACCATGAGTTCAGCACAGTTCTGATGTTTTGTTCATCAAATGAGTGAGTCTAGAGTGCAGTATGTGTTAAAGACATTTAAAAGATGCTGTGACTCATCCATGCCTAGGGTAGACCACCTGAAAATGCCAAGTCAGGGCAGGCTGCAAAAGGAGAGCAGAATCTCCCAGCACTGGGGAGTAACACGGTAGTTAGACTTCCCAACGAGCCAAAAACAGTGCTTCTGATTCTCCACTCTGGTCATCAAGAAGGTAAAGAAAAAGTAGCACAGCCCCCTTTACTGATTTTCAGTCCCTGGCTCCCAATCAGCCACTAGGTCCAGTAAAGAGATAAATTATTACAAATCTAGGCTCTTTACCAAAACATTCTCCTGACCCCAAAGGGTCAGCCACATCAATATGAGTTCAGATCTTATCCAAAATACCACGCTGCCAGCCAATCCTTTACTAGCTAAAACGAAAGGTTTATTATAAAAGGAAAGAAACAAATGATAAGAGAAATGTTAACGGATTAAAGCAATCAGATACATACAGATGATTTGAAAGTTCATACATACCAGGTTTTCATTAGAATTGTGGTGTTTGCAGGGTTGTATAGTCCCTCTGGTGAACATCTAGTACCTTGATGAGTCTAAGTCCTTTGTTTCACAGCTTCAGTTGTAAATGATCCAGAGGCAGGTGAAGGCCTGGTGTAAATGATCCAGAGGCAGGTGAAGGCTGAAGACTAACTGAAGGCTAGAAACTGAAGACAACCTGAATGTGGTGCAGCTGCCTTTTATGTCCCTTTGTGCTGCTTTTGGAAATTTACAGAAATAAGATGGAGTCCACGGTCACATGAGTAAGTCCTGGCGACTCTTCAGGTGTAGCCCCTTGGGCTCTTTCCCTGGGCTTACTGGACCTTTGAGTTCCCTTAATGGGCCATTAAGCAGGCTAGTGCTGCAGCCATCATGGCTGGGGTGTTGTCCAGAAACACTGCACAAGTTGAAATACATACATCAAACATCCATAACTTCCAATACAAATATGACACATACACATAAACAATATCATCGTACTTAGCAAATTATAGCCTTTCTCATGGTCCCTGACATGGCCTATCTCATGTGAATTATTGCAGTTTTGAAATATTGATATTAAATCACATTATAAATGGTCCCCCTAATCCAGCTGGTGTCAAAGATGCTGCCAAAATCTCCATAAGACTGCCTCTTGACAGGCGTCTGTATCTTATTGTATGTGGTTCCTCACCACACTGTCTTACTGAATTTAACTCAACTTTCGTATGCCTTTACATGTAATTACTTTCATTAAATTACATCAGTGCCACTGGAGGAGATAATTCAACTAAAGGAATAATATCTTTTTTCATTAACATATAAATTTTCCATCTTGTAAGAAAGGGCTTTTTACTATTGTAAATGCAATCCAGAGTTTAAGCATAGTTTTAGTTTAAAGAGTTTGCAGATAATCAAAAAACTCTGCCTCTTTCATTTTCAGAACAGACTACTTCAGAGGAATAATTAGCCTATATGATTATTTTTCCTTCTTATTAAAGCTGTGAATAGCAGCTATTTATCTTCCACACTCAACCCTTAATTTATATTATGAATCCGCATTGACATTCTTGGTAAAGGTAAAGGCTGGAGAAAATATTAATATTGAAATAAAGTTTGGGGCAACTTCTAAGAAATGAGTAATTTCTTCAAATTTCCAAAGCTCTTAAATCATTTAAAGCATTGATTAATTTTCACTTCACCTTTGTTAGGTATAAAGCATTATTAGCCACATTTTACAGCTGGATCAATTGTGGCATAGAGAAGTTAAGTTAAATATTCACAGTCATATGACAAATCAGTAGAAAAGCTGAAGTTCTGACATGCTGACCTCTGTTCTAACCGCTAGACAATACTTCTTTAATCAAACATTCATACTTAAACAGTTATGAGCAATGCATTTTTATGAATGTGTTTGACAAACTGAGCTATTAGTAACTGTGGAAGATAGAAAGCAGCATTTTCTGATATGTATGTCTAAAGATGGGGCTTTGAAAGGTACAGATGTTCCTACTTCTTGAAGCATGTTTTGCATATACAGTATAATGAGATTAAGTGATAGTTTTTGCTTAGTTTGAGCCTGATCCGAAGTTGGTTGAAGTGAAAGGTGACTTCAGTGGGGTTTGGATATGGCGTCTAATGCATAGGCACAGTGGTACTTCTTAAATTCCTTTTCAAAATCCTTTTGTAGAGCTGGAAGGGACATCAAGAGGTCATCTAGTCCAGCCCCCCACACTGAAGCAGGATTAAGTATGCCTATACCATCCTTGACAGGTGTTTATCTAACTTCTTCTTAAACCTACAAGGGTAGGGATTCAACAACATCCCAAGGTAATGTGTTCCTGTGCTTAACTATTCTTACAGTTAGAAAGTTTTTCCTAATATTCAATCTAAATCTCCCTTGTTGCAAACTAAGTGGGTTACTTCTTGTCCTACCCTCTGTGGACATGGAGAACGCTCTCTTTATAACAATCTTTAACATATTTGAAGACTGTTACCAAATCCCCCTTCAGCCTTCTCTGCCATAGCCTAAATATGCCCAGTTCTTTCAACCTTTCCTCACAAGACATGTTTTCTAAACCTCTTATCATTTTTGTTGTTCTCCTCTGGACTGTCTCCAGTATGTTACATCTTTCTTAGTAGGGTGCCCAAAACTGGACACACTACTCCTGCTGAGGCTTCACCAATGCTGAGTAGAGCAAAACGGTTACCTCCTGCATCCCACATATGACGGCCCCGTTAATACATCCTAGAATATTTACCTTTTTTGCAACAAACTCATTCAGTTTGTGATCCCCAATAGCTCCAGATCCTTTCTTGAAGTCCTACTTTATTTCCCACTTTGTATCAGTGCATTTGACATTTCCTTCCTAAGTATAGTACTTTGCACTTATATTTATTGAATTTCATCTTGTTGACTTCAAACCAATTCTCCAATTTATCAAGATCTTTTTGAATTCTAATCCTGTGCCCCTAGGTGCATGCAACCCCTCCCAGGTTGGTCACCTGCAAATAGTATGTGTATACTCTCCACTCTATCATAGAAGTTGTTAATGAAAATGCTGAGTAGTACTACACCCAGGACAAAGCCTTGTGGGACCCCACTAGATCCAGGCTTGAAGTTTGACAGCGAACCGTTGATAACTACTCTTTGAGAAGGGTCTTCAACTTGATTGGGGCAAATGAAAGGAAGGAAGAAGAGATGTTGTACAGCAGGGTATTTCCAGTGGGGCACTCTGAGATGGATGCTCCAAGAGTTCTTTTTCAATTAAAAATGGCAGAGCCTGGGGATTTCTTTTGTCAGTGTGATGATGGAGCTACATGTACTACATCTAATCCCTAACTGGGATTGCACATTACAGCCACATCCCTTAGGATATGCAGAGCCTCAAGTATGGAAGGCTAGAAAAAGCCCCAAATGTGCAAATAAATAATTTCTGGGTTCAAACATACTGTCTAAAGTTTCTAGCCTAGCTTCCTGGAACACAAACTGTCACTGAAGATATTCTGACAGGTATGATGTAGGTGGATGAAGCATTAATTGAAAGCAATTTGGATATATAGATTGAAGAGGGAAGATTGTAATAATGGTAAACGCTTTGTTCCAAAATAAACGCCTATAGAAGAAGATCTTTAGAGTCCGCTGGAAAGAGCTTTTTTGCAACATCAGAAACTATAAGTAGAGCAAATGTGATTAAACCATCAAATATGGTAAGAAGAAGATGATGAATGTATTTAGGTCATGCTTTATGCAGGCCCAGATTGAAGAATTTTGGAGCAGTGTATGCTATGGAAATTACAGCCCCCTCACCTGCCTTAAAGTAGAGCTCTGCTCTGGTGGTTGCTGCCAGCCCTGCACAGGATACTTATCTCCTGCCTAGGGGCTGCTCAACAAAGCACCCTTGTCCCATACATACCAACCCCACCTCACACAGAGCCCAGAATGCCTCTCCCACCTCACCCCACATGTAACTCACTCCACACAGCCCCAAACCAGCCACCACTATCCTGATATCCCCACATATCCCAGCAACTCTGACATACATCCTGCTCCATACAGCCCCCAGCAATTTAGCTCCACTGGCCACAGCCCCAACATCCAGCTCCCAAACCCACTGCCCCCCAACATTCTTCATTCCTCCACTTGCCCTAACCCTTCACTGCCCCCCAGCATTTCCCTCTCATCTCATAGCCCACCAACAACTCATATCTAGCTCCTCACGCACCCCCAGGACCTTCCTGGGCACATGGTCACGATGAAGGGGGGGCAGGCCCAAATTTGAGTGAGTGGCATTGCAATCTGGCGCATGAGGTCACAGCACTGCTCAACTTTTATTTATTTTTTCTTTCAGTGGCCGGGGGCCCTCCTGAGATGGGGACCTGTGTAAGCACATTGATTAATCCAGGCCTGGCTTTACCACACCTCCTGCATGGAGAAAAAGAGTTACATAGAACAGTAAAGAAGGAAGCCAAATCCATCAGCATGACACCCAGAAGCCTGAACAGATCAACACAAGACCAAAATACATGGCAGAAAATGGTGGAGGCCCTATACACCTGAGGGTGCAGAAGGATAAAGAAAGAAGGAAGAAGCTCTTTATGGCAGGGACCTTGTCTTACTCTGTTTTAGTGCAGCACCTGTTACAGTGGAGCCCTGATCCTAATCAGAGATGTGAAATTTCCCGGGGAGCAACCTGAACTGCTGTGTCCCCTTAGCTCTCCAGCCTGGGATGGCTTTTACACGGCTTTGCTAGTGAATAGCAAAACTCTCCACTCTCTGCTTGCTCACAGCCACCAGCTTGTAAAGTCATTCCCCACTGAGTCCATGAATGCTATGGCAGCCACCCATGAGTCACATACAAGGTGACACCCACTTAAGTTCAAAAGCAAAAAGCTTTCAATAGTCTGTACTGGCTGGAAAAACCTCCAGGCCAGGACCACTCCCCCCTCAGCTCAGAGATGTCTTTCAAGTGATCATGCTGCCATGAGTAGGCTTGGGGGAGGAGAGTTAGCTAGAGCCAATTTCCCCCTTCTTGTACTCTGACCTTTTGTACTGGAAAAATCTTTGCTTGATCATAGGGACAGGCAGTTCCATGGCATAAGTGAGCTGCCAGCTGTCCTTCAGGTGAACTGTAAATTTCTTGTTTATAACTGCCCTGCTAGCACATATCTTAACAGGATAATGATATTTAGCAGATTATGAATTTTCAAATGATGCCTCACAAGGCATACTTCGTACACAAATGTATCATAATCATATAGTGGATGCACATGGGGTACAGGGTGTCACAGGGGATTTTGGGTGCTGCCACAATATAAATATTATGTAATTGTACTAATAATAATTTGAAGGCTTTGCAGAGCAGCCCCTGTGTGCCATCATACAATTTACAGGACAAGTTAAGTATTGCTCAGGTTTAACTAACAGCAAATGGTTAAGTACATGAGAAAATCTATAATATATTATCCCCAACCGATGCCTTCAATACAAAGGGCCTGATTCCCTACTCCACTGTCTTCCAGGAGAAAATGGGTTAAGATTCTCAAAAGAGTAAAGATCATAATCAAAGGCTTTATAAAAGCAGAGTCGCTGAGACAGATTTAGCTACTCTCAGAATGAGAATGCATCTGTTCTAACCTACAATTCATTAATTAATGTGGTATATAGTAAGACAGAATTTAGTTTTGATAAAATAATAGTTTAAGATCAGGAAGATATAACCTATGAATATAACTTGAATGATAATAAGGGTTAGAAATTGCAGTCAAAACATTGCTAAGGTGAACAGGACACTTTTAATGAGGGAAAGAAATCCATGGAAAATTAAGGTGAGCATTGAGAAAGAAATGGCAATGTAATAATAGTCTTACATTTATTTAATGACTTTCATCTCAGAGGAACCCACAGCGTTTTATAGAATGATAGACAAACTAAATAGATAGATCACTTTACCCACCACTGAACTGCTGCTGCCTTTGGTGTAAACAACCATTTAACAATTCACACAAACACTACAGAACCATCTGGGACTCGAAGAGTAAAAGAATATCATATCCATTTGGAACAGCAGACAGACAAGATGCATATATCTGAGTGAGAATTTGGCCAGGACACTAGATTTAAGAACCTACTCTTTGAAAAATAGAATGGAAGTGTTGCTCTTTCTTTCTTATACACCAAATACTTTTTGCTGGAATTACTTGAATTTGATATAAGATGGAAAACTAGAAAAAATAAAGTTCCATGAGAGGACACAGCATATGTCTCTCCTCCTATGGGCTGCATCAGAACTAAACCCCATCTCTTCCCTCTTTCATCTGGGTCCCTCATCTTTATATCCCTGCCACCCTATTTCTCTCTCTCATCCCCAATTTATTATTTTTCATAGATTCATGCATTATAAGGCCAGAAGGGAGCATTGTGAAGATCATTCTAGTCTGGTCCCCTCCTGCCCCCCCAGAACTTCCCTGAATTAATTCCGACTTCAAATCTAATACCAATGGTTAAACTGGGGCCTATTGTAGAAATAGTAGGGCTTTTCAGGACCTGAGTCAAGTGTTGTATTAATGTTTAATTAAAGTCCCTATAATTAAGATTGTTTCTATCTCATTGCCATTTGATAAGGGAAAACAAATTTGGTGTGATTTTTATGGCTTTTAATCAAGAGCATAAATACTTATAAAAGTAGCTAATTTATTATACTTCCCTAAAGTACTAAAAAATATGCAAATTAGATTGAGGTTACAATGTGAATCAAGTTAGTCAAATAAAGAAGTTAATAATCATACAAATTAAAATTGTCTAACTAAAGGAAAACAATTTGAGACCAACCGTTGGGCAAATCAGATTGAGAACAATCAACAATCAGATTGAGAATAATCAAATCACATAGTTAACATCAATGATTAAAATGGCTTACCATGTCTTTCTATCTCTATGCAGTTTATTTAGCAGGTTATACTTTCCCCTGTGATAACAATGAGTTAAGGTTGGAGTCTTTACATAATCAAGGTGACCTCTAGTAACCTGTGATAAGCTTTGCTTTGAACCTAGGTTAATTGATGCCTAGTGGTAACTTGCAATAGAGGCTTATGCACACATTATTACTGCCACCACCCCTGCCAAAAAAGGTGAGGACATGTCTTTCCTGCCAGGTGTCACTGCACAGGTATTCAGGTATCCTGTTAAGGAAACAAAAAGAGGAAGAATTTACTTAGAAAAAGAAAGGGAATCTGCTCTTCAACTTGCCTGGTCTGTGGAGCATCAGAGTCAATCAAGAACTGCAGGTTGGAGAACCAGGAAATAATCTTCTCACTCAGGTACAATCATCCTAGCAGGCAACATCCTCTGGTCAACTAGCTCGTCAATGATATCTTTGTCTCTACTTTCCTGGGGGGGAGTGGGAGTATCAGCCATGTGGTTGCCATTGTGGGGATCTCAGGAGGAGCACACTTTTTCCTCATTTATCGGGTCTTTGAAGGTTGAAACCCAAATCGGTATCATACCACAGGACCTCCCCGACAATCTTCTAATTGAATCAGGGGATCACTGGTTTCCAATCTCAATTGCATAGTCCAGTTCTGGTCAAGGGAGGTCAGTCTGACCTTTGGTACACTCTAGGGCACTCTTTTCTAAGATACTGATTCTTTGTCACAACCACAGATCCATGTGTTTTTCTTAAGCAAGCAATAATACGGGAATAACAGGAGATGGTGACTCCACCAAAATGATCTTGACTCCCTTTATCTAGGTCAACAGTCTGGACTCCTAAATGGCTTCCTGATGATTAGGGCCTGTCCAGTTTCCTGGTCATAACTTATGACCCATTGTCCTTTGACTTAGAAAAGTTCTCTCTTACTCTTCACAGTTCTCATGCATACTCTTTAAGGCCTACAAGACCTCATGACTATAGTAAGACATTATAGAATTGTTACCCTGTCTGGGAAACTGGGGAACGGTATGATAAATTATTTCACTCTATCAAAGCTCAAAATCAAGCTGCTTCAAAAGCTACTTGTTATATCCCATTAACATAACCTCATTAAAATATGGCAAATTAAATTTTATACTTAATGATAACATTACTATAAGCCACACACCTACAATATATAACCTGCTGATTTTAAAAATATCTAACCTTAGTAGCTGCTGTTTAATGTCCTCTTTGGTTACTGATGGAATGGAAAGTATTTCATCATGGTCATCAGATATGAATACATCATCTGTCTTTTTCCAAATACAGAATAGAAATATTTATTGAAAACCTCTGCCATTTCTGCATTATTATTGACAATTCTACCATTTCCATCTAGTGATGGACTAATACTATCGTTAGGTTATTTTTTTCCTGATACATTTTTAAAAAATCTTCTTTCTGTCCTTAACAGTGCTGGCCATAGAGGGCTCCTTAAGTCCTTTTGAGTTCCTTATCAATTTCCTACAATTTTTAACTTCTAATTTACATTGATTGTGCTCAACTTCACTTTTTTCCATTTCAGACATATTATTTTCATTTTTTATTGCTGCTTTTACTACTGTTTTTAACCAGCACAAACATCTTTCTGAATTGGGGGATTTTTTGACATCTACTAAAATGTTCTTAGAGTTCCCAATTATCATTCACAGTTTTAAGCATATATACTTCTGGGGTGGGCTCTGAGATACTACAGTGAATTCTTTCCAAGGTTTCTAATTAGTGGCTCTTGCCTACATGCTCTGGGTCTAACTGATCACCCTCTTTGGGGTTAGGAAGCATTTTCCCTCTGGTCAGATTGGCAGAGACCGTGGAGATTTTTCACTTTTCTCTGCAGTGTGAGGCATTCATCACTTGCTGGTTTGAATTAGAGTAAATTGTGGATTCACTGTAACTTGAAGTCTTTAAATCAAGTCTTGAGGACTTCTGTAACTCAGGCAGAGGTTATGGGCCTACTACAGGATTGGGTGAGGTTCTGTGGCATGCAATGTGCAGGAGTCAGACTAGAGGATCATGATGGTTCCTTCTAGACTTAAAGTCTTTGAATCTATGAGAACCAAAAGACAGAGCCAGGAGCTGTGGTCAGGAGAGAAGCCAGTGGTTGGAGCCAGGAATCGGGAGCCAGAACAGAATAAAAAAGTGGAACTGGAATTATGAGCAAGAGACAAACCAATGGTCAGAGCCAGGAGTTCAGAGGAAGGTAGGGATTAGGGCTGAAGTGGGAGCAGGCATGGGATGGAGCAAGAGCCAGTACAGGAAGCTGGTCTGGCTCAGCTGCAGGTGTGGAATGCCATAAGCAGCAGCTATGCTGCTGTTGCTACAAGTCTTAAATGGTGAGCTGTTATTCCTTCTGTCCAGTCAGGGAGCACAGTCACTTAGTGTGAGTTAATTGGGCCCAGCTGAACTCATTGGGTTGCTAGGTAACCAAGTCTAAAGTCAGCTGAGTTCCTGACACAAAGCATGCATTGCATGTCCGACAGGTTGTGCATTGTCTAACTGGTGGCTCATGGAAGATTCCCAGGGAGGATGCCATTTTATGGAACAAACCTCCATGCATTCGCCATACATGCAAGGTCAGGCTGCATGGAGGACACCATTTTGGACAGCCTCAGGCATGCAAGGGAATTGTTGCATGCCTTACTAAAACTGTCATAGCCATTGCTGGCCTCCAAATCTCTTTCCCCCTTTTTCAGGTTCTCTTACCCCCTGCGTTTTGGCCTTCCTATTTTTCTCCATTTGCCCCTTTCTTTTGATCCACCCTTGTTGATTTTGAACACTTTGTGATTAGTGTGAATACCAGTGAGACACGGTATGCCCGATTTGTAGATTACTAAGGTTTAATGTGCAAGGTTTTTTTTATAAATATACTAGTTAGATATAAAGCCTAAAATTAACTACAATATATTATACTTACTAAGCCTGGAGAGCTAAGCAGTTACTTAGAAGGCTGTATACAGGAATGGCTTTTTTTAGGGGCCCAGTTGGGGAGTTAGTGGATTTTTTGGTTTAACCAGCAGCACCTTTTGGTGTTAGGAGTTGATGGAGTACTCCCCTATGTTTAAGTGGTGACTTTTTGTACTTTTTTATAAACAACTTTTATTTAATTATTTTAATTATTATATATGCTAATTTACCTACATTGGGTTTTTACCCTTAACTACATTTTATTTTTACCATGATAATTGGGGTTGTTAAAACAACGTTTGGTGATAGGAGGGGTGGAGTAAAAATATGCCCCTTGGCAATAAAACAGTGTACCCCCAGATGTTTAAGGATAACTTTTTGTTTTTATTACTGTTATTTATGTGCAGCTGCAAGCAATACAGTATTTGTATTTTGTTTTGTTATGTGCTGTGGTGTGCAGAAACGGAGACATTTATAAGGTTACTCAGTTTTTGCCAACTGGAAGATGTTATGCTACAAGGGTAAGACTAGCCAAGCAAGCAACTGAAGCTATGCTAGGCCTGTAGGAAGGTGGTCAAGCAACTCAAATTGTACTGGGCCTCCAACATTCCCCTCCTTGGTGGCTGTTATAACTTAATACGCCACCATGATGAGTTTTTGATACACACCTTTGACTGTGGTTTAAGGCACCCCAGCCGGGATTTGAATGATTAGTGTTTTTTTGTTGGCAGGGTATATCACTGAGCGTTGCCTTACTTGTATGCGGGGGTTTTTTAGGTTCTTGAGTTGCTTTAGGGATCTTTTAGTTTACCAAAAGTCCCACTGCAGCCATTATAGAAACTATTTGCAAAACACACATGAGCATAATGGGATGCAACGCTAGATTTAAAATTTTAGTGGGAGTAGGGGACCATTTTAATAGGGTTTTTTACCAGCTGTGCTTTGTGGCAGCTTTTGCAGTATTTAGGACTTTGATTACTTTAGTTTTATTATATTTGACTATTAAATTTATAGTTTTTAATTGCTTTTGAATGTGTGTAAAAGCACAGGGTTATTATGTTTGAGTGTGTTAGCATGCATTGTACCAAATTAGTATTGATTTTTAATATTACAGGTTGAACATATTTTACAACATTAATATTTGAACATATTTTACAACATTAATATTTAGTATTAATAACTTAAATGTATTTTTGGTGCTTTATAAACTACATTGCACAATTTTAATACAGCAACATTGTAATAACATTTGTTTTGGGCAGGATTAACAGTTTTTAAATAAATTTTATTAATTACAACTTGGGTTCATTGTGTGTGTACACAAACACAATCTTGTTTAATTTACACAATGGTAGAATTAATGCTATTACTGGGTAAGAAAGCATATTGACAATTTTATACATTTATTTTATTTTTTTAGAAGGGTATGTAAATTGTGTTGGTTTTTTACAAATACATTTTAATTTTGATTTTAACATGGCTTTACGTGTGCAGCTTTGTAAACTAACCAGTTGAGTTTTTTGATTTTTGTTTTTTTAATTTTATGTTAGGTGTTTAATAGACCATAACACTTTAGTTTTTACATTGAGGCCTAAGGGGACTATTTTGTGTATGTTTACGATGCGAGCAGCCGATATTGTTATTACATATGCTGTAATTACTTGAGCCTGGGCATTTACTGTGAGATTTAATATTTTTAACAACGACTTAAGGCCCTTTTTTGGGTGGTGGCATTATTTTAAATTAATTTTTAAATTTTATTTGCAGGACTTTACTAAGTTTTTGTTGGATGAGACCTTGGCCTATTTTCTGAGCCCAAAGCTGTGCTTGTATGCATCCTAAAGCTTTGGAGGTAGCATTTATGAGGTTTAATAGGTTTAGGCATGCTTTTTTTAATTTTATGTTTTAGGGTGCTAATATATTTTTATGTACCTTTTTATATTTTAAGGCTGAATGTGATTTGATTTGGGCTTTGAGGCTTTGCCTAGGATGCTTAACTTGCTTGTTAAAACTTTTTTATTAATTGCATTTAGCACTTTTGCTGATGCTTTTATACCTTTTCACATTTTTTTAAAAATATTTTGCTTGGGACATGCATGTGTGTTAGAGTTGTGTGTTACCCAGGTGTTTGTTTAATGCAGCCATTTTTGTAATAGAGGTGTTACAAATGGTGCACAGTGGGGATGTAGGCAGGATATGTTAATATTTTGTATGCCTACATGTAACTTTACAAGGTGTACCTTTGGGGTTTTTAGTACTTGGCTTTTATAATTTTTTTTTAACACCAAGTTTTTAACATTGTATTTTTTGAGTTTAGGAGCACAATGTAGAGCTACACTTAGATAGGTGTTTATGTACATGTCTACGCTTGCAGAGGGATTTACTAAAGCCCAATGTGGATAGGATACCTTTAGTTTAGTAATAGGGTTTTTTTTTATTATGTGGAATATTTTTATGTAGTAATAGCTAAAATCAGCTTTGTTTTAAATTACTTTAGACCAATTTTGACACCATAAGTGTGTTGCTTTTAAAAAAAATTACTTTGTGTAAATAAACCAAATTATTTGGGCCTGCTTTTTTTTTTTTGGGTGGGGGTACTTATTTTAGTGACATTGTGAGTTGCCCCTTAAAATTACACAAAGTTATTATTTTAAGCTTTAAAGCATTTTTTTAGCCACACGGTAATGGGTAGGGGTACCATTTTACAACATTTGTTTGGGATTGCACCTTTTTTTTTACCAACATAGCACAGCAAATACACCCAGTAAAACAATAGCAAGAACACCATACAACTCTATTTATATTGCATATTTTGATTTTGTGCTCTTGTGTGCCATTGTGGATTTGTGTAATATTTATTTACAAACAAAACAAAAAACAAAAGCAAGATTTATAGACCCCAATTAGTGTTGATTATTTACAACATATATTTAATTTTTATATTTGCTGTTAGCCAGTGGTCTACCAAATTATATGGCATAATAGAGGAGTTGTACTGTGGTATTTTATAATTTTTTTTTGCCTATAAACTTTATTGGTTCTGCTGAGAACCACATGAGTTGGCTGTTATTGCACTTAATTTGCCATTTGGATATGCAGCAATTACTTTGCAAGTAAATAAATTGAAATGGACTACAGCAAAAGGCTTGGTATATTATAATAGCAGATTATTTAAATTTAGGGTCATTATTTATGGCATAATCAACAAAGTGATTTAAAAATATTAGTAACAGGGGCTTTAAGGGATGAATTACGGGCCACAGGCTTCGTTGTTTTTGCCCATAGTTTAAGTATTGCCTTTTTATGCCTTGAGCTGTGAAGAATGAAACCAATATAATGTTTTTTCTTTTTCTTTTTAATTTTTACCTGATATAGAGTGGGGCTGGCTTTATTTACTATAAGCACAGGTGTTATTTATTGTGGGCTCAGTTTTGCATGTGCAAACTCTTTTGTAACTTTGTGTAGCACTTGATTTTAATTTGCCATTTTGAAGGTTTTAATATGAGACCAAATAGCTGATTTATTTTTTTAATATTTATACCAAGTACATTGGCCACTTGCTGTTGTATGCATGTAATATTTTGTAGAAACTGTGACACATACTGATTAGCTAACAATTTGGGTTGGAGCTTATTTGGAGGACCATTTGTTTACCAGTGCTTTAAGGATTTTATTTTACATTTTGTTATAACTTTAAAGGGGGAATACCCATGGGCTGCTTTTGTTACTTTTAAAGACATGAGTATTAATGGCGATTTGGCATTTTAATTTTTGCCTTGAGCACTGATTATTTTTTAAAGCCAATTTTAAAGTTTGATTAGTGCATTTTACTACTTTTGAACTTTGAGGATGATATGGTATAGTTAGTAATTAGTATTTATTACTATTAATTTATTGGTGCTGTGCACATATTTCATAATTTAATAACATGGGCCTGGCAAATTATGGGGGAGCAGTGTAGCCCTTGTGGAACATGCGTTAAAGTGAGTTGACCATTTTTGTAGGTAAAAGCACATTTATACCAGCAGTTAGGATGTAGAGGAATAGCAAAGAATGCATTTGATAAATTTAATACTGAAAACCATTTAGCTCCCATACCTATTGCAGCCATTACTTTTGGTAATTTAGCCACCATAGAGGCTACTTTGGGTGTACATGTATTTAAAGCCCTGTAATTTACTGTAAGTTGCCAGCTTTTTTTGTCCGCTTTACGGACTGGCCATATGGGGTAGTTGTTTATGCTATTAGTTTTTACTAGCACTTTTTGTTGCAAGAAAGCAGTAATTGTGGGTAACAATTTTTTTAAGCCTTTTTTGAGTATTTGTACTGCTTTTGGGGTAGTGGATTAGGTTTTACAATAAGAACACAGGCATTTACCCGGCCACAATTCAATTTATTTTTGGCCCATGCTTGTGGGTGTGCTTGTACTATGTTAGCAACATTTAGGGAATACTGCTTTGCTGTAACTGAGAGTGGCTTTGGTGCTTTAAGAGCTGCCACCCTGTGTGCAGCTGCAACAACTTTAAGAGTTTTTAATTTAATTTACAACACCCAATTAGCTAAATTAACAACAGCAAGCATTTTAAGCAAGCAATTTATGCACAGAATAGCTGCTTTTTTAGCAAGTGCCAAACCAAAAACTTTTGTTTGTTTTTTTTTACAGTGGTGTTAATAAGGAGACGAGAGAGGGGCATATTTATGCTGGAACCTTTAAAATCCTTTAGCCTTTGCAAGTGATTATTTTCTTTTTTTAACTTGACCATTGCAGAAAGTAAGCAATTATTAATTAATGAAATTGTGGCACCAGTATTTACAAGCATATGTTGTTTGAATGCCCTCTGTTTAAAATTTACCCAGATAGTGGGTTGTTTTTATTTATTAGATGTTAAAGATGCCGCATATATTAGGGGATTCAGGGACACCCGGCCCCCCTATGCCTTTGAGGGCCTCCCCTCAGGAGGTGGGATTGGCCATTGACCCTTGTTAACACATTTTTTTGGAGTGGGAGACTTTTTTTTACAAATCAGCTTAGTCAGCTGATTATTTGATTTGCCATTAATTAGAGGTTTAGGGGCATATTGGAGAGCTTGATTTTACAGAACCCAATGCAGGGGATTTATTTTTTTACAGCCTTCCTCTTGGCCATGTCCTTAACTTTTTTAGGGACTAAATCACCTTTTTTTGCTTTTTTGATTTTGAAAGATGATTTGAGAAGCCAATTCTTTTGTTTGTTTGTGCAGCAGTTTTTACTTTGTGCTTATTAGGGAAGGCTTGGCTTACAAAAAGTTTGGCAAGCTCATTTACTAGTAACAGTGCCTTTTACATTATAGCTATTAAATTTTAGAGTACCCAAGGCAACTTTTACTTGCCCTTTTATGAAACGAATTGGAAAATTTGTGTTTATAAGGTTTTGACCTCTTTTTTTTTTTAATGCCGCATAGCTTGCCATAGGATTTTTTTACATTGTAAGTAAACATTAGGATGTTCCCCTAGGGCTGGCCTCTTTAAATGAAAACGTACCTGTAACCCGTCCGTGCCCAGGGTAGCCCACTGATAATGCCAGGGTCAGGGCAGGCTGCAAAAGGAGAGCAAATTCTCCCAACACTGGTGGGTGACACTGCAGTCAGACTTCCCAACCAGCCACAAACAGTGCTTCTGATTCCCCCACACTGGTTATCAAGAAGCCACTGTGCAAATACACACAGCCCCCTTTACTGCATTTCAGTCTCTGGCTCCCAAACTGACACTAGGTCCAGTAAAGAGATCAGTTGCTTTAACTCTACGCTCTTTACTAAAAGATTCCCTCTGATCCCAAGGGATCAGCCACAGTACCAGTTCACTATAAGTTTGGATCTTACCCAAAATACCACGCTGCCAGCCAATCCTTTAGTAACTAAAACTAAAGGTTTATTAATAAAAGAAAAACAAACAATAAGAGAAGTGTTAAAGGCTTAAAGCAATCAGATACATACAGATGATTTAAAAGTCCATATACATCAGGTTTCTAGAACAATTGTGGAGTTGCAGGCTTGTATAGTTCCTCTGGTATACATCCAGTACCTGGATGGGTCTAAGTCCTTCAGTTCAGTTGCATAGTGTGTTAATCCAGAGGTGTGTCCGCAGCTGGACAGGAACAAGGACACAAGGCAAAGACCCAGACGAAGACGAAGACAAAATGGTTTCTGTGGTTTGATCTTATATACCCTCTGTTACTGGCCATGTGGCTTGTGGAACTTTACTGGAACCAAAATGAAGTCCATAGAGACATGGGCCAATCCGGGTAACTCTTCAGGTATGCCTTTAGTTTCTTCCCGGGCCTCTGGCTTCTGATAAGGCCTTGATTGGGCTATTAAGCAAGCTATTGTCCTGCCGCCTCTCGGTCTAGGGTGTGTCTTCCACAGCACAGTTTGAAATACAGGGATATCAAAGATCTCCATAACTTTCCTTACACATATTACACATGAACACAAATATTACCATCTTATTCAGCATATTATAACCTTTCTAACCATACCTGACATGGCATGTCTTACATGAATTATTATGATTTTGACTTATTAATGTCAAACAACACAAATGCCCCCCCCTCCTAATGCAGCCCGCGTGACAGTACCTTAATGTGCTTGCCATATTTTGTCTTATTATGTGCTGTTATGTGCAGAAACTGAGACATCTATAGGTTATTCAGTTTTTGCCAACTGGAAGATGTCACGCTACAGTGGTCAGAATAGCTAAGCAAGCAATTGAAGCTATGCTAGGCCTGTAAAACAGTGGTCAAGCAACTCAAATTGTACTGGGCCTCCAACAATCCTAATGGCCTCCATCAAGCTTTTCCCTTCCTCTTAGTCCCCGCTATCTCTTATCATCCTCCTTAGAGCCACCCTCCACCTCCACCACAAACTTTCTCTAATTCATACTCTTCATCCACATCCCTTTCTCTTTGTTTCTATCTCCATTTTCTCCTCTATTTGGGCCACCACCTCATTCCTTGTTCTCCTCCTGGATCCCCCTCATCCACTTTCTGTCCCTCTTTAACAAAAACAACAATGTAGGAAAGAAAATGTTTTGAAACTGCTAGGCAGCCAAGCTGATTGGCCCCTCTCTATTTGCACTGCCCCTTAGTGCCTCAACATGCTGTTATTCGTGCGCATGCTCCTGTTTTTTCCCTTCTTCATGAACAATCTCCTGGCCTTCTTTCACCACCCTTCCTCTGTTGGGAAGTGAGAGTGGAAGTGGATGGGTCTGTAACTCATCTTAGAGCACATAATTTTATTTTCTCTAGGTCTTATACACATTTTAAGCCCTGGAGGGCCAAGTGTTATGCAGCGGAGGAGTTAGGGCTCTCTGTCTTTTAGAACCTTCACAACGTTAGTTAAGATCCAGGTGTTGGTTGCCATGGTAACAGCATCCATAACACGGAAGGCAACAGCACAGGAGGTCAGTTTTAAATTAAATGTGCAGATACATTTTAATGCCAAGGATGGAAGATTCAGTCTAGAATTCAGCCTGAACAAAATTAGCTAAAAGAAGGAAAGGCTGGTGAGAGGGGAAGCAAAGCAAGATGTTGAATCTTTACTCTCTTATTCTATTCTAATTGGGTTCTTATTACCACACACATCACCATAGTATCTGGGCACTTTCCAGCAGTGCATTAAGTGTTGTGGTTAACATCTATTGTGTGTGGCTTGTTTTCTCATTCATCCTCTCCCAGAGGGATAATTGTGTACGCAGCCGCATTTGGTTTTGGTACTTTTTTTCTAAAATGTACATGTTACTGTGTATTTGTTGGAGAAGGCAGCTCAAAGAAGTATGCCTTCACTTGGGTGAAAGGTGGTGAGAATTGTGATGGTCCTTAGTTCTCCTGACAGCCCCTCAAGAAAGCTCTGTCTCCCACACAGCTGAGCTTTATGTTAAAAAACTAATTTGTGCCTGAAGAGTAGTTTTTGCATCGAAGTGTTGCTCTTTTAAGACTTCTGACAGAACGTTCCACACCTCATCCCTCTCAGATTTTGGAACGCACTTCAGAGTCTTAAATCTTGGGTCTAGTGCTGTAGCTATCTTTAAAACTCTCACAATGGTACCTTCTTTGTGTTTTGTCAAATCTGCAGTGAAAAGTGCTCTTAAATTGAAAAACATATGCTGGGTCATCATTCGAGACTGCCATAATATGAAATACATGGCAGAATGCAGGTAAAACCACAGAGCAGGGGACATACAATTCTCCCCCAAGGAGTTCAGTCACAAATTTAATTAACATGTTAATTTTTTAACAAGTGTCGTCAGCATGGATGCATGTCCTCTGGAATGGTGGCCAAAGCATGAAGGGGCATATGAATGTTTAACATATCTGGCCCATAAATACTGTGCAGTACCGGCTACCAGAGTGCCATGCAAATGCCTGTTCTCACTTTCAGGTGATGTTGTAAACAAGAAGTGGGCAGCATTATCTCCCGTAAATGTAAACACATTTGTTTATCTTAGTGATTGGCTGAATAAGAAGTAGGAGTGAGTGGGCTTGTAGGTGCTAAAGTTTTACGTTGTTTTGTTTTGATGCAGTTATGTGACAAAAAATATGTATATTTGTAAATTGCAATGAAATCAATAGGTTTTGGGGCAATGTATCAGTTTTGCCAAAATTTTCTCAGAAAATTTTTGAAACAATTAATTTCAATCTTAGCATTTCAACTATTATATTATATCATATTACTAAAGTCAAACCAAAATGTTTCAAAAAGGTCAAAACAAAATATTTTTGACTACTTCGTTTGGCAAAAAATTTAGGGATTTTGACTGTTCACCTCAGTTTGGGATTAAACTAGATTTAGAAACCTTGAAATTTCCAGCAGGATGGAAATTCTGAATGTCAACCAGCTCCATTTATGACGTTCATATCCCATCATATACAGCATTGCTCCTTACATGCTAGCTTGTGAATTTTCCTACATGCCTGTGCTGGGGAGTAAGAGAGTAAGGGAGTAAGTATGTCTAAACTAGTGACTGTATATGTGTCCATGCACTTGGTTGTGCCATAACCAAGTGGCAGGTGGTAACCACCCATCACTGGTCTGGATTGCACTCCGAAATGTGACACATGCCTGTCACATATACCCATTCTATGCTAAGCTGGAGTGTGTGCTGTCAAGGGCTCTGCTATAGAGTATGACGTGTCTCATGATCCCTTCCTCAATCCTTGCTGGCCTCATTGTCTGATGGGATGCTGACGAGGGCCAGAGGGAGGATGCGGCAAGGACTGTGGAGGATGCCTCAGAAGGCCTGGAGGGTAAGGACAATGTGATTCTGCACCTCTACACAGAGGAGCCAGCTAAGGAAGTGTAGGAGGACCCCATGCCTTGGCAGGAATCAGAACCAGAGGCTGGTAAGTTACAATGTATCCCCACCCTCCCTGCCAATAGTCCCTCTTGCGCTAGTGTTACATGCCTAAGGCGCTACTTGAATTGTGGGATGATTGTCAAATAACTGTGGCTGAGTTGCAGACAAGACATGGAAAATCGCGGTAATTTGGAAAAGGCAGAGTAGATTTATTTGTTTAAGAAAATTATGCTGGACCAATATAAACACTTAAGTACTATGTTATGCATACTCATATTTTTGAAAACCAGACGTTTAACTGAAACCATATAACAGTCATTGTTTTGTTTTGTTTTTAAAAAAAATAAGACCGGCACAATATAAAATTCAGAAGTGGGAAAGTTTAATACAACTGCCGTAGAAACTGAGTTCAGTCACTTTAGTCTTTTACATTTTACATTGCATTGAACATTGGTGCAGGACACCCCACAATAGTTGTCTCCTGCATGCCCTTTCTTTGCTTTGTGAAGACTCGTCCATATTGAGATACTGCACGGTCAGCACCCCAAGACTTAGGCAAGATTGATAATGATCGCTTTGCTGTCTCTGCTAACTCTGGGAGCCATGGTAGAACTGCAGGTGAATCCCAAAACTCTTCAAGATCATTTAGTTCACATTCACTTGCAAAAAAAAATGTATGGGGGCCAGCCTCACAGCCAAACATAGGGATTGCCTCCAGAGGGAGCACCTGCTCTGATTACATATTCACTTGTTTCATATCAGATACCCCAAAGTGCTCTCATAAATGACAGTCTGGGTTGCATGAACTTTGGTCCTGGTTGAGCTGCTCTGGCAACACTCTCCTTAGAGTTGCAGTGGTATTCTTCCCATTTGGCTGCCATTTTCTTGCACTCTCCTTCCAAAAACTCATTCTGCTCCACATCTTTGATGTACTTTTCTTTTGCGTTAGGATCTTCTCGGTGTGTCGAATCTATTACAGTGTTGTACAATTGATGGATAGAAACAGAACACATCTCAAAAGATTTAATGGTTTTTATCAATGGTTTGGCATTCTGAGTAATGAACTCTAAGTCAAGTGGTAAGGTCCTGGTCATTTAAAAGCAAGATCAGTCAGTCCATTACTAGAGTTGTGATTCACTGGACCTCAAGATAGCACCTCGTAATCCCCATATACATCATTTGTGTATGGTCATGACATTGAATACAAAACAGGTCATGCAAGATACCATGTGATCTGCTGAAACTCATTGTTCTGTCAAAATATGTATATCATTAGTGTGTATGAAGTTATTCAATTTTGCTATATGGTTGTTATTGAATTATGTTGGGAGTTTGGGAGATGCCCCACTGCTAGCTATCCAGTGACAACAAAGGTGGTGACCAGCACCCAAACAGGCATTAAGCACCATCAGAAGCCATTGACCAGCAGCAGAACTGGAAACAGGAGATTTACAATTCTGTAAGAGACAGTTTGTTGCATAATATGGAGAAGGAGCAGAAGAAAATCATCATTCCATCTTTCCATGTCTGACATTTAGCTTGGCAGAGAAAACAGTGAAGGGGGCATGATTAGGAACAGCCAACGGCAAATGTGTGAAAGCAGAGGACAATACCAGCAAAGCAAATATCCCTGGAGTGTCTCCCTGTGATGCACAGAACCCTGGGCTATGCCCCCTAAAAGGTACTCTAACTTCACATAACAGCAGTGACTGTGGATGCGGGTATATGCATGTAGACAGCCTTATACCCATGTCCAGCGCTGCATAATGTGGACTCTGAGCAGATATGCGGAGTATGCGCGAGAATGTTTATGGTCCAGTAACCAATAATGGGTGTAAATGTTGACATAACCCAAGATTCCCTACAAATGGGCTAATTTGGATCCATCACACAACTGTAAATGGATACTGTGTCTGGGAATTACTCCTGGGGTGCTGCAGTACAAGCACTGCCCCTTGCTCAGGGCCGCATCTAAGTTAAAAAATAAGCCCGGTTCCATGAATGAAAGAGATCTTGCTGATGTCTTTAGTCATCAGTAGGAACAAGGATCTCTTCTCTTATGGCATCTCTTTTTCTGCTACATATATAAACTGTCCAAGTAGAATATAATAATTTATGTTTCATCTGATGCTAAAACTTTATTACAAGTTTTTCTATATTTTCTAAAGTTGTCTTGATTAAATTACTATTAATTATGTTTTCATACTGACAGTGGCAATTTCATTGCTCAAAAATACAGGGCTGGAATAAATTGTAATGTCTCCAGAGGGTGAGTGGTGATGAAAAATTAGGTCAGTATTTATGGAAGTATAAAAGGAATTAAGTTTGTTTAATCAGGAGTGTTTAATTTAATGTATCTAATTAGAAAGTGGAAAATGTTAAAATTTTTGCTTAAAATTGAAATAAATACAACAAAATGTAAATCAGAATGATATACTCCTCAACAATGTATTATTGTCCTAACCTGCAATGCAAACTGAGTGCTCAAAGCAAAATCCTTTAAATTCAATGGAAAGATTCCTATTAACGTCAATGGGTTTTGGATCAGGCCTTGAGTGCCTAGACAGGGATTGTGGTCAAAGTCTCTCTATTTTAGCTCTGGAGCCAGGTTGCTATCAAAAGAAGCTTTTCATTCAGCATCAGAAATGAGAATGGGTGATCAAAAAGGCATTCTGGCCTGCCCATCTCAAACTCTCTCCCATTCATACATATTCATCCCACCCTAGGCTCCAATCCAGCAAAGTGCTTTATGCACACACTTAAGTCTACTTGTTTGTTGAGATCAACACATTCTGACATTCTTAGCTGGATCAGGACCCTTATCACCACCACACAGTCGCTACGGACAATACCAGGTTTGCCATGGCCCCAATGGTACTGTTGCGCTGGGCCCAAGTAGCTGGAGCCCAAGTAGCCAGGGCTTCACTTCACCTGCACTGGCTGTAGGGGTGGCGGTGGCTGCAGCAATTGCTGTGGCCAGGAAGCAGCTGGGGGGCAGCTGGAGCAGCAGCTTGATGCCCTGCCCAGCGATCCAGATTGCAGCAGCTGGGGCAGTGCCCCCATTCCCTGCAGGTGGCTGCCCATGACCATGGAGCCCATCATGTGGGGGCAGCAGGCCAGCTGGGGCTGAACACCGACTGCACCCTATGGGCAGGCCAGGCCCCAGGGACCAGGTGCGGCACAGGGACAGCTGCCAAACTTCTCCTGGTGTGGGAGCCGAATGCCGCCAGTGCCCAGCACGCAGCCTAGGGAACAGCCAGAGTGGAGGGCCTGCCCCAGCCCGCTGGACCTGGGGCCCCTGCAGGTGGCAGGTGCTGGGGAAAGATTACACAATTCCAGGGCTTGTAGCCACGGGCTGGGCCTGCTGCCCTGGGACAGCCATGGTTGGTACCATTCAGCACACTGTCCTCAGGATGGTCGGCCCTGGCAGAGGACTCCTGAGCCAGCTGGTGCTGCTGTGGCTCCCCCTGCTTGTGCCCACCCCTCCAAAGTGCCTGTCTGCCAGAAGATCATGGTGCCCATATGCAGGGGCATCATTTACAACCCGCCCCTGCACCATGAAGGTTTTCTGGGAATAATCTACAGAGTTCCAGGAAAAGATCAAAGCCTTTTGTGAGAAGAAGAGCTTCTGGGGGGAAAATCCAACCTCTCCAGGAAAATATCAAAGCCTTCTGGGAACACAAAGCTTTCTGGGAGGAGCAAAGAGCTTTTAAGAAAGATGAAGGTGCCTTCCAGGAAATAGAAGATGCCTTCAGGAAAAGGAAGATGACTTCCTGATAGGAAAAAAATGTTTTCTGTGAGAAGCAAATATTCTTCCAAGATGAAGATGGTACATGATGGAAAGAGTTTGGGGTTGTCAGGGAGAAGGAAAAGGCTATGGGGAACAAGGTGAGGCTATCTGGGAGGAAGAGGAATCTCTCTGGGAAGAGGAATAGTCCTCCTGGAAAAAGAAACCTGTTTTACGCAAGGACAGAAATGACATTAAGCTGCATTGATTGATATTGAGGTCATGTTCATATAGAAGAAGGGTGTAGCACAAGGCATGGTATAAATGAGTTTTGTGAAACTGAAGCCCAAAAGACTTGGGGATTGCTATGTGTCTTACTCCTTGATCTAGGAAAATGTGTCTTTTTCCTAGACACATTTGGATTCAGATGGGGAGATTCAGAAAAAATAAAACCATTTCATGTGTATTATTTTTAAAAAAAAATTTAATTGCATGTATTTAACTTTGTGATTGTTTTTCTCGGTTTTCTTGTATGTCTGTAAATATCATGAAGCTGCTATGTGACAGCCTAATTTATCAACCTTTCACCTCCAACCAAGACACATGGGATTTTATAAATTCTGGCTCTCAGAATAATGATGCTTTAACAAGAGAATTTTAACTTAAATTCTAAAAATTAGTGTCAGTAAATTGGTTAAGGACTTGATAAAAAAAGCTTTTTTTGCAATTCCACCCCCACCTGCTATTCAGCTTGAGGTGTTATCCAGCCTGTGAAAAGTTGCTGAGAGCCTTGGTAACTTCCCAAGAAAGTTGGGACTATCAGTATTTAATATTGGAAATGCTTAATACAGTACAGATACTTCTCTGATGCTTCATTTAATTCTTATTTCTTCACAATTCCAAAATGTTCCGGTAGGTCCTCATTCTGTGCTCTAAGCACCTGTCCCTTTAACTAAAAATCTCAAACCAAACATAGGAGTACCCATAAATATACCCATCTGAGCCATGCCCTCCTGAACAACAGAGAAAATAGATGGGCTTTGCAGCATGGCTGGAAGCAGGGCTAGTTCTAGGGGAGGTGACAGGTCAGTTGCTCCGCTTCTGATTGTCCAGGTTTTTTTTTTCCTCCACTCCCAATGGGGCGTTGCCCCTGGCGGGAAGGTTAACAAACTTGGGTTCTAAACTGGCATCTCTGTGGATCTCAATTGAGGCAGTGCGCCATGGGAAGAGAGGCAATATCTCAGGAAACCCGGTCCCAAGCCATTCATGGCTTCATAGGTTAAAAGCCACATTTTGAATTTCACCAATACAAATCCCTCCAGCTCTCCCAGCTGCTTTCCCCAGCCCACCAATGTCATCTCAGTCTTGCCTGGTCTGAGTCACAGCCAGCTAGCTCTCATCCAGGGCTCAAGATCATCTAGACACTGGATAATTCATTCTACTGTTCTGGCTGTGTCAAACGTGCCTGGAGATGTAACAAACACACTGAAGTCAAAGTCTCCTCTCCTAGCAGCCTCATATACACATGAAAAAAGAAAACTGACCATAGCGATCCCTATGGCACCCTAGTAGAGAGAACCCATGGGGCACAAGAACAACTGTCCATAAATACTCTTTGGGTGCTCTCAGAAAGACAGGAATGGAGCCATTCCGTGGCACTCCATCCACTCCCCTAGTGGTTGCAAATGACTCATCAAAATCTTAAGGAAAACGGTATCAAAGACTGCTGACAAAGCCTAACCAGTAGGGGACAAGAGTTACCCAATTCAGCATCTATCCAGTAGAGGACTCCATACTCCCTAGGGTACATCAGGCCTGGTATAATGCCAGACTCCCATGCAAGCAACAGCAGCTGACTGGAGCCAGCAGGGTGAGAAAGAGCTGCAGAGAGGCGGTCATGCAGGGTGGGAGTATGGACTCAGAAGCTGAGACCCACGGAAGCAACCTGTTGCTGGAAGGTGCCAGTCGTAGCAGTGGCAGAGTGGGATGTGGGGTGGTGGCCTCCATGTAGGTGAGGGACAAATCTGCACATGCGTGGCAGGAGGACAGTGTAGAGGGTTCACAACGAGACACTGTTATCCTTGTACTCCACTATGTGGCCAGCCTTTAGGGGCTAAATCAGGAATGGTTGAGTTGATCTTTTATGGCAACTGTTAAAGTAATTGTGCTGAGGGTATTTGCATCTTTTATTGTCTGGCAGACACAGGAAGGTAATCCTGTTGTTTGGATTCTGTGAGGATTAATGGGGACCCACCACAGCCTAGAGCCAGGACAACAAAGTGTTTGGGCAATAGGGGCAAAAAGGGGTAACTTTCCTGAGGCTTGCCCCCGCATTTTAGAGGGCCCCCAAAATGAGTGGTGTTGCAGCCTGGCATGCCAGATTGCAATACCGCTCCCTGAAATTTGGCCCAGCAGTCCCTCAGCTGAGTGAGGGGTGGCTGGGCCAAACCTAGTGGCACCATGCTAAGTTAAAGTGAGAGAGATTTAGTTATACACACCAAGTAAAAAAAATTCTGGGGATGCCCCTGCATGGTGAGACTGAGAGTTTTGGTTACTAAGCTAATTATCAAAGACAGATTGCTAGCCAGAAGAAAATCAGAAATAAAGTCACCTGTTCAAAACTTTAGAATCCCCCGAACTATCTGAATGAGTTTGAACAAAGATCTCCCTTCTCTCACCTGACCAAACTAAGACTAAACTGCTAGTTTACATGCTTATTTCCTGTGATCCCAATCATAAACCCATTGACGTCAGAGGAGATAGATTATTATTTGTTAGTCAAATCACCTCTTTCATTTGTCAGGTCTAGAAAGTTTTTATATTGTTATATTCCGGGGTGCAAGCTGGGCCAATGAGGAGCTGTCAACACCTGCCCTGCAACCTGGGGTGCCTCACAATGCTCTGCTGTTGTAACTCCCAACCTGGCTCCCTCACAAATAGCATTCAGGTCACATCCTGGGTGTCTGTGTATAGCTGCAGCCTGTCAGCACGCTCCGTCAGACTCTGGTTTCCACCAGCCTTGGTTTCCACTTGCAGGGTTGACCCCCAACACAAACCCAGTTCTGAATTGCCCCCTAAAACAGTGTTCTCCACTGTACAGCCCTCTCTTATCCAGCCCTTTCATGGACAGTTCAGTTAGTAAAGATCTGTTGTCCCAATAAGGGGACAATAGCCAACATTTTTCTACTATAAATGGAGTTAACCAAACAATTCAGTTTGAATGCAACACTTGATTAGTTTTGATTAAAGAATAAAGGAAGTTTATTAGCTACAAAGAGAGATTTTAAGTGAGTACAAGCATAAGGCATTTAAGTCAGAAATGGTTGCAAAAGAAATAAAAATAAAACACTCTTTAATGCCAAAATTTAACAAACTAGACTTGGTTCAAGATAAAATTCTTAGCATATGCTCCTAGCAACAGGGCTGACCAAGCTTCAGGTCAGGAGCTCTCCCACAGTAAAATGGCTGCTTCTTTTGTCTTCGTATGTAAAAGAGAACGAAAGATGGATAGGGAGTGATACTTTGAAGTGTTTTTGCCCCTCACTTCTATAGTCCACTCATCCTTTTAAATGCATTTTTCTGACCCTAGATGAAGTTCATTTTTTTTCTGTGAGGTTGGAGTCATTGAATCTCATGGTAAAATAGGTTCCATGCTGTTGTTTGCTCAAATGTAGGGTGACCTGTTTTTGCCCCTGTTCTTTGCCAAAGAATGGACATGTGAGAGGTGGTTGTCTAACAGCTTTGATGACACACGGATAAAGGTATCCGCTCATCCTTTGTCTTTGAGAAACAGGTTTATCCACCCCCAGATTTGTCTAGTAATCACATTTCTGTCATAATTTCATTTTATGTTAATAAATGTATACATAATGTTGCTACTTACATTTCACCATGATATTAGTGACCAATGAATTGTTAGTTTTCAAATGATACTTCACATTGCGTATGTGAAGCTCCCAATTGTCTCTACCTTCTTCCAAACTGTGTTGGCATCATGGAGCAAGTCCATGAAGATGTGGTTCTGCTCCTGCTCACAGGACTAATGTTCATGGGGTGCAGTAACAGGTATTAGACAGAATTGGTCCAAAGAACCATCGGATGGCAAAGATGGCTAACTTAGAGGGGGAATGAAAATCCACTTGGGTTCCATGGAACAGATGTTTTGAATGCTAGGATTGTAGTGGTATGCCTATGGGGTGGACCTCCACTTCTGGTACTGAAGAAGCAGCATGGTGTGGTGAGACCGTGTCATCTTGGAAACCTGTGATGATGACCAGTGGCTGTAGAACTTCAGAATGATGAAGCAGAGCTTAACTGAGTTGTGCAAAGTAGCTTGCACCAACACTCCAATGCCAACCCACTCAATCTGGAAACCCTTAACAGTGCAGAAGCAGGTGGCTATTGCCCTTTGGAAGCTGGCAACATCTGACAATAGGTTTGACAGTTGCAAACCTATTCAGAGTTGGAAAGTCAACTGTCGGAGCAGTTGTTGTACAGGCTTGCCAGACTATCAATACTGCAATCTACCCAAGGATGGTTGATATTACTCAAATCCCTGAAATTATAGCAACTATTTCAGAGCATGGGTTTTTCATACTGTGTGGGGGTCATTGATGGAACACACATCGCTATACTTTGCCCATTGAAAGGGGCCACTGAGTACATGAACCACAAAGTATTTATTGAGTCTGAAAGGCTTAGTGGATCACAGGGATCAGTGTATGAACACAAATGTTGGACACATGGGAAACGTCCATGAGGCCACAGTGCTCAAATGATTGGGGTTACACTGCATAGGGGAAGAAGGGACTTTATTCCCTCAAAATGCTGTGACTATGTACAGGGCTTCTGTGCCAACATTTATTTTGGGGGACTCTCCATACCCACTCCTACCATCGCTCATAGAATATTAGAGTTGGAAGGGACCTCAGGAGGTCATCTAGTCCAACCACCTGCTCAGAGCAGGACTAACTTCAACTAAATAATCCCAGCGAGGGTTTTGTCAAGCCGCAGCTTAAAAACTTATAAAAATGGAGATGCCACCACCTCCCTAGGTAACCTGTTCCAGTACTTCACCACCCTCCTAGTGAAAAACTTTTTCCTAATATCCAACCTAGACCTCCCCCAATGCAACTTGAGACTGTTGCTCCTTGTTCTGTCATCTGCCACCACTGAGAACAGCTTAGCTCCATCCTTCCTGGAACTCCCTTTCAGGTAGTTAAAGGCTCCCATCAAATCCCCCCTCATTCTTCTCTTCTACAGACTAAACAAGCCTAGTTCCTTCAGCCTCTCCTCATAAGTCTTGTGCTCCAGCCCCCTAATCATTTTTGTTGCCCTTCGATGGACTCTCTCCAACTTCTCCACATTATTTTTGTAGTGGGGGACACAAAAATGGGCCCAATACTCCAAATGCAGCCTCACCAATGCCGAATAGAGGGGAATAATCACTTCCCTCGATCTGCTGGCAATGCTCCTGTTAATGCAGCCCAATATGCCATTAGTCTTATTGGAAACCAGGGCACACTCCTGACTCATATCCAGCTTCTTATTCACTATAACCCCCAGGTCCTTTTCTGCAGTACTGCTTCCTACCTCATCAGCCCCCAGTCTGTATCTGTGCATGGGATTCTTCCATCCTAAGTGAGGGACTCTGCACTTGTCCTTGTTGAATCTCATCAGATTTCTTTTGGCCCAATCCTCCAATTTGTTTAGATCCTTCTGTATCCTATCCCTCCTTCCAGGGTATCTACCACTCCCCCTAACTTAGTGTCATCTGCAGGCTTGCTGAGGGTGCAATCTACCTCATCCTCCAGATCATTTATGAAGATGTTGAACAAAACTGGCCCCAGGACTGACCCCTGAAGCACTCCACTTGTGACCAGTTGCCAGCTAGACATGGAGCCATTGATCACTACTCATTGAGCCTTATGATCTAGCCAGTTCTCTATCCATTTTATAGTCCATTCTTCCAACCAACCCATACTACTTCAGCTTGCTGATAAGAATACTGTGGGAGACTGTACCAAAAGCTTTGCTAAAGTCAAGATATATCATGAAGTCTTACCCTGACATTGCTGACTCACGAAAAAGGAAATTTATCTAAGGACTGCGTAGCTGCAGAATAGTGGTGGAATGTACCCTGGGACATTTGAAATTATGTTGGTGATGTCTCAGGATACACTTGGATGCCAGTGTGGCCAACGTGATTCTGAGTATTGTGGTGTGCTGTGTTTTGTATAACATATATGAGGCTAAAGGAGTATACTTTCACAGCATGGGAACTTTCCAAAATCTGTGCAGCCAACCGGACTTTACCTAGGTGCATACTACTCTTGGTCCCCAACAGACCAGAGAATTCATGATGCTATGTGCTCACATGTAATAGAATAGCGGAGAGCCAGAAAGTGAACTGGGATTGTGCCAAGGAATACCATTGTGACACTATGGTGCTGCTTGACATTGCAACAATGCTCTTTTGAGTACTTGTGTTGCAACATACCTCAGTGGGTTTTGGTCCCTTGCAGTTAATGTTTGAATGCACTAACTGATTGGGGGAGGTTAACACCATTGACCCTGGTTTTGTGTTGTGGAGACTTTAAATGCTCTTTTAATTTTTTCATTGAGCAATGTTTTTATTTCATAACAACTGCTCTGTTTTGGGTTAGTTTCTGAGGAGCACTTAAGCACTGTTACAGTAATTAAAACAGTTGTGTAAGTTTTTAAGAAGGACTTCACACATTCCTTCCTTCACACATTCCGTCGGATGCCATATGTCACAGCTCTTAGTAGGTGCTATGCATGATTGATCCTAAACCATGTCTACTTGCTATGGTTGCCAGTGGTAACTGTATGGTGAGTGTGTGGGAGTCCTTAGCTCTCACCTTCTGGGGGGGGGGGCATGCTGAGATCACCCAGATTATGGCAAACTGTAAAGTATGGGGCAGGCTAACCCCCAAATCGGTGGTTGTTTCTACTAATTAGATTCACCGAGCAAGCAACAAAGCAGTTTCATATATTACCTTAGTGGTTCCCCAGAAGCCAAAAACACAGTTCTGTTAAAGCAGTCCTGCCCCTGGTCTTCCACCCAGACAGCCAAGTGAAATATGACGGGGATTACAGAAAATCTTGTCCATCACATAAAAGAGTTCTACCAATCCCAGAGGATGGACACGTTACCCACCAGGTCAATGAATGTTTCAGATCTTGCGCAAATACACACTTACAGTCAGTTCTTATACACGGAACTAATATTTATTAAAAAAAGAAAGAGAGAGAGTATTGGTTAAAAGATCATTACGCATACAGATAAGAATGATGTTCATAGGTCAGTTTCATAGTAGAGATGGTAAGCTGAGTTGCAAAAGTTCGTTCCAGAAATCAGTTCATAGGCTATAATCCATTAGACAGTTCATGTAAAGAGTCTGTATTATTTCTTCCATGAGAAACAGCTGGGTGATCCAGATTGCAGTTGGAATCTTAGTCTTGTGACTCAAACCTCACTTGTCAAGGCTTAAGCAGTCCTAAAATAACAGAATCATGGCCCCAGAGTCTTTTTATGGATCCCTGGCAGTCCATTGTTAGCTTATTGACAGTAGTGGGCAGTTCTTGTGGCTTTGAAGTAACACTTCCTATTTCCTATGCACACACAGGGAACTAACTGCATTGATCAGCATAAGATAATTATCCATTCAAAAGTAGTTTACTACACACTTTAGAGAGCCACAAAGACCATGATACTATTACACCTCAATTTCATCTCACTGTTAATATTCCCTTTCGATCTCTGAATCACTAGAACATTGTGATCGGCAGGAAAAGCAGTTTATCTATCAGGTAATAAAATCATATTGTGAAGCTTTTAACAGTTATGGGTAAACACAGACTAATATAATTAAGCCTAAAATTTAGTCATGACTATTTTTAGTAAAACTCATGGACAGGTCACGAGCAATGAAGAAAAATTCATGGAAGCTCGTGACCTGTCCATGACGTTTACTACAAATAACCATGACAAAATTCGTCTGAGGGGATGAGAGCAGTAGCCATGTTGTGAAGAGGAGTAGAGGGGGGTGGGATCCAGCATCCCTGCCATGGCGATGTGGAGCTACAGGTGGCCCCCATGGAGCGACTTGGCCCCTCTGCCTGGGATCTGTGGAACCTGGCTTGGAGCTATAGGTGGCCCCCACTGACCATAGCCACAGGGAACTGCAGCAGATTGGAGCTCCAAGGCTGGTGGCTCAGATCTCAAGGGTCCCCCTGCTGCCCAGGATCTCCTTGGTACCTGGAGCTGCTCAGGGTTGTGGGGGGCCCCTGTGGGATGCTGGCTCACAGCTCCATGCTCCCCCAGCCATGGCTTAGAGCTCCAGGCTCCCCCGACCACAGCTCAGAACACTGGACTCCCTCTGCCACTTCTGGTGGCTCAGAGCCCCAAGCATGCACCACTGCCTAGGGTCCCCGTGCTGCCTTGGGCCTCTCAGAGATGTGGGGGGCCTCTGCTGCCCATGGCAGCTCAGAGCTCCAGGCTTCCTCCACTGCCAGTGGCAGCAGGGAGCTGAGGAGTCCACTCCAGCAGCTGGAAGTTGCAGTGGCTCAGAGCTCTGGGTCTCCCATCGCCCGGGGCCACTCAGACCTGGGGGCAGGCGGCCTGCCACTGCTTGGAGCTCCAGTTCCAGCCCTCCCGTCAGCCGACAGCTGCACTCCCGCTACACCGAGGCTCGAAAGGAAAATGTCACAGAGGTTTTTGGAAGTCACGGAATCCGTGACTTTCGCAACCTCCATGACAGACTCTCAGCCTTCAATATAATAAGTAGTTACTTCTCATTTCTAACAATACAAACCGGCATTTCAAACACTTTTGTCTATTAACATGGCTTGGCTAATTATCTACAAGGAATAGCTCTAATGATCATTTCAATACTTTTCTTGCATGTCTTCGAAGGTTGATTTTGGGTCAGTTGCCTGCTAAGGCTTAACCCTTTCTTGCTCAGTATCACAGCTTGGTGTCGGGTATCTTCACTGTTTGTTTTCTTTTGTCTGTAATCTCACTTAATTAACAGGAAATATACAGAGAATTTTCAGCTTCAGGCATGTATTACCAGAGCAAGAGGGCGGGTTTCCAGGGAGTGTTTTTTAATTTACCTGCCCTGGATTCTGGCTCCTCCTCAGAGCTAGAGGCACAAAATCACGTCCTCTTCCTCTGAGTCTCCTGGAGCTTCCTCTAGGACTTCCTCAGAGGTCCCTGCTGTCTCCTCGTCCTACCCCTCATTAGCTTCCCAACATACAAATAGGCCGGTGGAGTTGAGCAGGGGGTTGAGAGTGACTTCGGGCTCTGTACTTGTAGCCCTGGAGAGCTCCCAGTCCAGCTCACTGTAGTGGGTGCATGTGCTAGGTCCCCACCTGGAGCAACTGTTCTAGTCCTTCACCCTCCAGTAAAGGAGCCCAAGGTGCTTCATGCTTTCTCGGCGCTGGGCTGGAGTCCAGTGGAAGCCTGCTGCCTCCAGCCTGCTGAACTATCCTGGTATAGGCGAATGTTCCAGCCAATTCAGGCAAAGTGATGGACGACAGAGTACTCTGACCAAACATTGATCAGCACCCATGTTGCTCCAGAGACCAGGTGGCTGATCTCAGACCATGATCATTTGTACTGAGCAATAGATTTCAACCTGACACTATTCTGCAGTGCTCAGTGCAGGTCACTTCTACTGCTGGAAGAGGGGGTAAGGGATCTTTATACCCATGGGTAAGGGTCAGACGACAAAGGGCTCAATGCATTGTGGGAATGGCCCTGGAAGACTATCAATACCCATGACCTGGTATGTGCCCCTTGTCCCCATTCACACTGCACTGTAGAATGGGTCTGGAAGGCTGGGTCTACACTGACGGCGGCAAATTCGCTGCCATTAGATCGATTGCTCTGGATCGACTGAGTGGTCTGTGTAGACATGCTCAGTCGATCCAGCAAGCCATGCAGGAAAACCACCCCGGTAAGTGGCTGTTCCCTTCGATGCAGCGCAGTGTGGACGGCGTGCAGAGGAGACGCTGCAAAATGGACAGGAGATACTCAAGTGATTTACGTCACTTGCATATCTCCCGTCGACTGCTGCCAAATCGCAAAGGTAAGTGTAGCCCGGACCTCAGACTCCCAGTGATCATGCTGCTGGCTTTTCTACCTGGGGATAGTATCTGAAACCTCAGCAAATGCTCATTTTTTCTCTTTCTGTAGCTAATTTGGTCTAAGCCAAAGAGATGTCTTTAAAAGACCTAAACGTTCATTGTTGTTAATACATTTGCTTCCTTCTTTGTGTTTTATGCAAGGCTCCAGTTTCCATTTCATATCATCATCTGAGTATCTGAGTTCTCTCTGAATAGCTAAGATAATCATTTCATACATCAATGAGGCTAAGTTTCAGCTTTGAAATAAATATTAGAGCTACTGATCTCAGCTAAATTGTCACCGTTTACTTGTTTATACGCACAATGCTTTTCTGTACCAACTCCCACGTAAGTACCTCAAAATGCTTTACAAATATTAAGGCCAGCTTGTCTGTGGGTCTAGTGTGGGAATTCAGTGGGGGGGAAGGGCAGGGGAGGGGCAAGGAGCCTTTTCCACTCCGTTGTGTATCTCCCACAAGGACCAAAAATGTTGGTAGTTCCTGAGCTCAAGGGAACACAAAAACTAATCCCTAGCAACCCAAAGGACAGGGCAACATGTACACACTCTGCTTGTATGCCTTTCTGGAATTCTGTCTGGGGCACTACAATCCATGATGCCCCTGCTCCAGTCAATAGCTGAATGCTACAAGTTAGTGCATTAATTAATAGGACATCACCTGGTGTGGTAGCTGTGTATTATCCCAGTTTATACGTGAAAGAGAGGTTAACAGATTTGCCCCAAGTCACAAGGCAAAGCGGAAAAGGTGTACTTTTACCTTCTAACTGAGGTGACAACAAGAACCAGCTTGCTGTCAGGTTCGATTTATATGGATCCCTCAAATAAGGAGCGACAAGGGTTGCTTTGCATACAACTTTGTTTTACTTGCAACAATCCATACATCAACAATTACAATTTAAAAATCACCATTAATTCTTATTTAATACAACAACTTAACTACTTAAAACACAATCACAATTACAACTATACAATTATACTTACAAAGCTAGCTTACACTATAGGGTTATACTTATACTATTATACTTACACTGCAACAGTGAGGTTTGTCAGCAGCAAAGCAACACTCCAATATTACTAGTACGATTCCCGGGTTTGCATCTGAGTGGAATATACTGTCACACTCAGTTTTCACAGCCACACGCTCTATACTCAGGTTTGAGCGGCAAACTGGGGAGAGACGGTAGGTAGATCAGGCCTACACGTAGAGCTATTCTGGTGCTCTTCCAAAAATACGGGACATCTCCAGTTTACTTCCTGCTTATGATCACCTTACATTCTCTTCCTCACAGCCATATGCCCACTTTTTAGCCAATTATGAAGTTCCTAAGAGCGATGAGGTGATTGGGGGCTGCACCCTGACACAGCCAAACATGATTTTATCTTTCTTGATTGTCCAGCTATGTGCTAGACAGACTTCTGGCCCCCTGCTTGGGCAGTTGTACTCTTTTTGTGGATTTACTCCAGCTGTTGTCTGCTGTTGACAAAGGATCACTCATTGCAATACATGTCTGAATATTATTTTAAATGGAGTTTACTGAGTTTCAAGTCACAGAGGGCGCATACAGGTTTATCAAGCCTACAGGCCACATACTGATTGCATCTTGATTGTTTCCAATACATAACACCTTCTGGGATTCTCCTGGTGCTTATCACAGGGATTCCTGACAAGGCAAGGCTAGATGCTGCTACAAAGCAGTTAATGTTTTACATCCAGGCCCAATGAGTTTGTATTTCTATTAATTTAAAATGGAGTTGGGTCACTTTAATTATAAAAATGAAACAATGTTACAACACTAACCATGGGACGAAACTTCCAACAGTGTGATGATTTGTTGAGCAGGTCTGTATTTCTTCCTCCTTTAACCTTGAAGTGGAGTGTTTGTAAGAACAAATAGATTCTCAGAGAAGAACTTAATGGGTCAGTGTTCTCATCTGAGCTTTCTCAATCCATCCATTACATTCTTATTAACAACCTTTCTCGGGAGATAAGCAATGAAATATGAAACTTCCTGTAATTACCAGCACATTGCATTCTGGTGCAGTATCAGTGGGCTCCAACAATTGTCTGTAGAACTCTTCAAGTTCATTGCTCTTGTTTGCTGCTTTTGGTGTATAGGCTTGAAAGAAAGATTTCTCAGCACTTCTTAGAGGCAGGTTGGAATAAGCCTGTTAGTGACTGGACTGCATGTGCTTTTGCAAGGTAATTTAGCAGGTCATTACTCTATAATGAGGACGTAGACCCCTCTTGACATTTCTGCTCATTAAAAAGTAGCCATAGTATTCAGCCATTTCAATAGTGTGATTTTGTGTAATTGTTTCATTCACACATTATATTAGGTCTCATATACTTCATATATTATTATGGGCTTTTTCTTTATTCAAAAGTCTACTGCTGTTAAACAATGTAAAAGGAAATAAAATATGAGACAGTTTTATAACACTGGTAGGCTCTCTATTAAAGCTGCCATTTCACCCTTAGCTTACCCCATTCCACTAAGGATATGTCAATGCTGTCATTAGAGGTGCAATTGGAGCGTGCATAGACATACCCAAGCTGGCTTTGATCTAGCTAATACTAGTACTTGGGTAGCCAGGTGCCTGGTTCTTGACTGGAAAGTCGGTCGAAAAGGGGACCTGACAGTGTCTGGTCACATTTACTGAGGGACATCCAAAATCTGGTTACTGTGGGCAGGAAAGAGGGGGATGCACCAGGTTGTCATCCACGCCAGCCCCTACTTAGTCGAGGCTGACTCCTACCTGCATCGGGCAGCTGAAGTTCCCAGCCCTGACTCCGCAGGTGAGTCCCTCCTGACCCAGGCAGAGAGGAGGTGGGAGCTGAAAAGCAGCTAGTGACAGGGAAGGAGGGAAGAAGAGTGAATGGGGACAGGGCTTTGGAAGGAAGAGGTGGGGCAGAGGCACAGTCTCGGGGCAGAGATGGGGCCTCAGTGGGAAGAGGTGGGGCAGAGGAGGTTCTGGCTTTCCTGCTGGACTGTCCGGTTTTTAAATGTTCCAAAGTTGGCGACCCTAGCAGAGAAGCTGCAGCAGCCGGGAGGTACTTTCCAAGTAAGTGCCCAGCATCCCAGGTGGCTTGTAGAACCCTCACTGAAGCTTGTGCCGCCATGGATTCAATGCTATTAGTACTCGTGCTAGCTAGATGAACGCCAACTCAGGTATGTCTCTGCATGCTGCAGTCATAGCTCTGATTAAAGATAGACATTCCCTATGTCTCCGCAATGCAGTCCCTGTCACTTGCTGCTCTGAAATGTCTGCAATGCCTTGCTGTGATGGGGTGAATCATCATCACCTGCTAGAGGAGGGGAAAAAGATCCAATTAGTGGCATGCTGCATACCGGGGGCGGGGGTGTGTGATTGATTGATTGATTGCTTCCTGGCCAGAGGGGCAGAGCTAGGTGATGGGCATAGCCACCTGGGGCCTAAGCAGACTGAAAGAGGTCAGTGGGGAGAATGCAGAGAATCTAGGACTGTCATGCAGGAGGGAACCCCAGGATTAGAGTACGTTCTTGGGGGGAGTTCTGAGCCAGGGTCAGAAGGTACAGGGAGATCCTTAGGGGAAGCTGCTGGAGTCTCCAGAGAGGGGAGGCAGTGGGGCAGGACCTGCTACACCAGAAGTGACAGGAGGCGGAACCCTGCAGGAGCAGGATAGGCTCTGTGGGGGGAGGCTTGAGGTAGGCCCACCAAGAACACTTCATTGGAGACTGAGAGGGATGAAAGACTTATTGGTTTAGAGCTTTACTTGGACTTTCAGTTGGACCTTTTTGTGGACCCAGAAGGGGTTTAGAACTTTGTGTCACTTGGTTGGAGGGATGCGCCATGAAAGATTCAGCAGTAGGCCGATGGCCTACAGGAGGCCATTGAGCTGAAGCTACAAGCAACATTCACCCCCTGACACAAGGGGGCTCACTTGTGGTGAGCGCGCTACGCCACACAAGGCAACCTGAAGGAGCTGGGCAAGCAGGAGTGCATTAACATCTCATCTCTTTGCTTAAACTACTTTTATTCATATTGCCATTTCTATTCCATTTACATAATGATTGCCTTCAAGGCCGCTGGCAGTCTAATTCAGCTTCTTTAGGCTACAGTTCTCGGCCTTGAAGGATGTTGACTTTTGTTCTGAACACACTTCACTTTGAGAGCTATTATTAGTACTACTCTACTCATAGCCATATGGCTCACAAAAAAGCTGCTTTTAAGCCAAATGCACAATGTTTATCTGCTTTTGACATTTATAGGCCCATTTAGCCCCTCTGTCACTGCAGGGTTACTTTAAGTACCACATTGTTGTTTTGGAGGTAGACACCATCTGTCCTTTGAGAGCTTCTCTTGAGTTCCATTATTAGCAAATGAATATATTTTCTCTTGGTTCTTTACAGTATGGTGTAGCTAAAAATATACACATTTCCTTAAACTATTTGTGGCTAATGTAAAACGTTTATAAGAAGCGCTCATCTCTAACTATTGATGAAAATGCAGAAAAAAGTAGACCTCTGTGCCATGGATCTAAAGCTTCTAACCCTGCTGATGATCCATGTGGGTGTCAAAATGATGCCACATGATGGATTTTATGTTTATCAGTTTGCTTCTTTAAAAACTTAGGAAATTACACGCTAACGCCTACAATAACACAGCAGTCTCAAGGCTACAAAGTCAAGCATTCAAAAGTTAGGAAACACTTCCTTAATTCCTTAATTACCTAAGGAAAGTCAACCTTAATTCAGACCCCTTGTGCTACTGCATTGTGATGCAGTCTTTCATTACATGATCACATGCTATTTTTTCCACAGGACCACTGACTCATTCACTGCATGTGATGGACCTGCTCTGGAGATGAATAATGCCGCGGAGTGAAGGATACTGTTGTTGGGAAGAGCCCTACTTTATCTGTAGTCGAAGTTGGACAGTGTGTATCTAGAGAGGGTACTGGGACAGTTGGGCTTAGGTCTGCCCAAAACTAAAGGCTTGCCCCTTAACTGAGGAAAAGAAACTACAAACCCCAGGCCACAACTAAATTCAGGGGGACAACGGATGCAAAAATAGGAACAGTAGTGCGTGTCATAGGCTGAAAGTCAGGGTTCCAGATAGAGCACTGGGCAGAGAACCCCACACCATGTCCACTGCTTCTCAGTGGAGTCCAAAGAGTCAGTGAATGCCCCACCCCTCCAGAGGAAGTCTGCCAAGAGACATGACATGAGGAGGGAATGAAAACAGGTCCCAAAGTTACAGAACACCTCTCCCTCATCTGCCCCACTCCTTGATGAGCTTCCCCCTCCTGGTCTGGTGGATGGCCATTTTGGCCAGCTCCAATAGGTGGCCAGTGAGCAGGTCTCACAACTTCATGGGGCCATTGATGGGGTGTGTGAGAATAAACAAGGAAGGCAAAAAGTGCAACCAGAAACTAATAAGAGGTTCTGGAGCAGCTGGAAGAGCTGCAGCCTGATGCACTCTACATGGATGTGCACCAGGGTGTGTGTCTCTTACTTCAGAAGGGACAGGTGTCAAGAAAGTCTGTAAACCACTCCAGCCACACACCTGTGCGCATGGTTCCACGAAGGAGCTGTCAGCTAATATTCCTGCAAGGCTGTGGGATCATGGGAGTACAGCCTAGTCCACCAGGGCTTCCTACTTTCCATAGATGGCAACAGGTCACTTGGTATCTGGATGGGACATGAAGTCCCATCATCTGGATGGTATGATCCACAAGCGTGGACAAATGTTCTCTGGGTGTGATTTGAAGACTGACCAGCTGGATCATGTTCAGCCTGCTCAGGCAGTGTATTAGGGAGACCGGGAGACTCACAGGGTAGATGCCTAATAACGAGGTCCAGAGGTCCAGCAAGGAACTCACTCCTGCAGGACCCATTCAAAAGAAGCAGGGGCTAGGCTGCCATCACCTTCTGGAGCACAGAATGGAGAACCTGCAGGGTGGGTAACCCTGGTCAAGTGCCACAGGATCCATCCAATTCCTCCGACCACAGTGCAGGAGGTTTCTGATTCTAGTTACACGAGCCAGGCCCATCCTCTGGTGCAGCAAGGGGGACTCTTCCACTTGCACATGAAGTTGTGGGTTGTGTGGTAAGAGTTCAGCCAGGAG
>ML675618.1:54023892-54078450 GCA_007922155.1 Mesoclemmys tuberculata | reverse complement strand
AGGTCCTGAGGAGGTCCTGGTGAAAAACTGGAAGCTTAGAGAGGTCTTGGGGGAGATCCCTCTGGTGGAGATAAAATTGCTGCTGGTCGTCTTGGAGCTCTTAGAAGCAGCAGAGGAAAGTGTGTGCCAGCATGCTCAATGCTGGACTACGACCACCATAAAGGAGTCTCTGCAGGGCCTGAAGGCAAAATATGTGGACCTGGCTGCTAATGCAAACCAGCTCCTGTCCACCCTGTTTTAGAGATACCCACAGAGACCCAGTACTTCTCCAGCCAAAAGAACTCTAGGACCTTCCTCTTGAGGTTAGGGAAGGTACCTGGGGGCAGGCTCAGAGTGTTGAACCAATGCCAGGCCATGGACAGTATCAACTGACTGGCAGCCAATGCCCTCCCCCAAGAAAAAAGCCACCATAGATGCCTCATCCATTTCTTCAACCAGTCAGACACCCTGGCTTTTAGATCAATCCAATTTTCCAGTGAGGAGATAGCACAGTGGACCTGTGCCTCACTCTTCTTTGTCTCTCTCCATGATTTTCTTGGATTTCTGTCTCTCACTGAATCTCCTTCTCCAGGACAATACACGTCCTACAAATTAGACTTTCTGGGATCTCATTCCCGGTCACTTACACCATTTTTTAACCCCAATGGAATTTAACTGATTTAATTGGAATGTCTCCTGATGTGTACCAGTGTAAGTGACAGCAGAATCAGCTCTTTTAAACCTCAGTTTCTGCTGCACTGTGACACTCTGGACCGGATCTTCTGGTCCAGCCAATCTGTGCTTGACACAAGACTGGAGGATGGTAGGAGCAAAACTGGCTTTAAGTCAATTGCATGGCTCTCAGTTCCTGATGCCTTCTAACCCCAGGCCAGTCCCTGGTATAAACTAAAGCAGTCTAATGGCTACTGTAACATATACTGAGTGCTCACAAGCCCCAGGGCCATTCTGGCACCCATTGATTGCTGGGATATAGGGATTCCCTGACTACGTCCCATGTCTCCTGGAAACTCAACATGACTATGAGGCCATGGAGAAGTGGGGAGAGGATGCTGTGATGGTGGCTACACAGAAAGAAACTTCAAAAGGGCAATTAAATAGGCTTTAGATTGTTTGTTTTGCCATAATAGTGCTAAGCAACCAGAGTGGGGCTGGAGATCCAGTCTTATATGTTTAAACAAAATCTACTCAACTTCCTTCACATTTTATAAAACTTGATCTGATATTGTCCCTTTCTGCAATATTGCCAACATGGCAAATGTCTCCTATTTTTCTTTATGTGGCATGTTTGATTTTCACACAGCTCTAACTGGAACTCACACCGTGAATATTACTGCATTTCTCTCAGCAGAATAAATGAGAATTGATACATCTGGTATTTGCAACTAGATTAATCCCTATAAAACAAATGGGCAGGGTTTCTGAAATGCCTAAGAAGTGTGATATGAAAGTTGTGCATGAGGTGTAAAGAGAACTTTGTGTGAAATAAAAAGAGAGGAGATCTCAGTATTCAGGTACTCAAAGGGTAATGCAGTTGCTCAGAGTTACACTCTGTTTGATTTTGCAATAGCTTTCAAGTGTGACAGGAGAGAATTAGTCAACTCCCTTTAAAATGAAATGATCTTTGGCCACCTGCTGTTCTAGCTGTCATGAACCATCTTGAATTTCAGTTTAAAAACAAAGCTGATTTTAGACTATAAGAATGTAAAAAAAATACATATTTTGAAAACTAATAACCTCTTGGTTTTCAGTTCCCATAGAAAAGTTGTCAGTTGTTCAAAGAGCGCTTCTCATTAGCCATGTACTTCACATGCACTAGCCAAGGTAGAGGGGTTAAGTATTTTCTCTGGTGGCTTAGGCAATGACTACAGAGCCAAGATATCGTTCTTAGTCCCTCACTGAAGTACTATGATTTTTTAGCAACTTTTACTAACAGCTGGAGTGGAGATTGCTTGTGCTGACTTTGCATGCACTCATTTACGGTAAACATATGAGGCAATCTGGCCAAGTGGCTAATATGTTATCTGGGATGCAGGAGAGCTGGGTTCTCTTCCTGACTGTGTCACTGATGTTGGGCAAGTAACTTCAATTCTTGGCACCTCTGTTTCCCTGTCTGTAAAACAGGATAATGATTCTGACCTGCTATATAAAGTGCATTGAGATCTACTGATGAACAGTGCTGCATAAGAACTATGTATTATTATATGCAAGCTTGGAACGATTAGATTTTTATCGGTAAGCATTGATTCTACTCTACACACACAACCCAATTAAAAATATGTCCATCAATGATCAATGTGACGTTAACAATTTGTTTCAAAATTTATAAAGCTTTTAACTTTTTGAATCTCAGCATCTACAGTCATTAAATAACTATTTTCTGACTCCCTCCATAATTTCCTGCAACTGTGAAAATGTAAATTCATTTAAAAATTGGGGAAAAATGCTTTAAAATAATCATAAATATCAGCCACTGAATTTAAAAACCTGCTTATGAGGTAGACCGGTTCCAGAGCCCACTGAAGTCAATGGGAATCTTTCCAGACCATGAATGAACAAAGTGTATTTGCAATGTGCTTCATATTGCAGTAGCTGATTCTCATTTGCCCTCTAAGCCAAATTCCCTCATGTTTACACCTTCTCACTTAATAGTTGTCTTTTCTTTGGGTGTCCTATGGAGCAAAACAGGCTTTGACCCAGTATCACTTAACACTAAGCTCTTATGCTGTCATGGCCAGCTCTCAGAGCCCCAAAAGCCAATTGTATGGCCCTTCTGGGATTCTTAGAACCAAATTCTTTGTTGGTTTAAATGGATGTAGCTCGACTGAAGTCAATGGAGGTGAACCCAGTTACACCAGAAAAGAATTTAGCCCTATACTATTTGAGGGATGAGCCCATCTCTCCTCTGAGATTTGTCTAGGGCTGAGCACAGTACTGGCAATGCTGTGCGCTGGTTTGCTGAATGCTTTTACATGTATTTAGGCAAATGATGGAGCTGCTCCACTAAGTGCTCAGGCTCTGCTTAGGGCTGAATAATTTTATAACACTAGGTGCAGTTGGGTAATGTTGGGGGCTGGGTTCCTGCTTGCTCCTGTGTGTTGTGGTTTTGATGAATCAAGGGTGTGATGGGGGGGTATCAGGCCCTTTGAGGTCCCTCCTGGAGGCCTCACTGTCCTACCACAACCAGCCCCAGGAAAGGAGCAATGAAGGTGGGTTCTCCAGGCCTGCCTAGAAAGGCTGCAGGGAAGTAGCCAATCAGAGTCCAGCAGTCTCAGTTAAAAGGAGCTACAGGGCCTGAGCAGGTCAGTTCCTGGCTGGGACTAGAGGAGCAAAGAAGGGTGCTCGTTGCTGGTCACAGGAGCTCAAGAAGAGACCCAGAAGAAGGGTTCTGGTGATACTGGCCTTCAGTGAGGAGGAAGAGGATTTGAAAAGTTCAGCCCTGAGGTCAGGGTGAAGAGAAAATGGCTACATGGGAAAAGGCTCAGGGAATATCAGCAGCAAACTGAGGGAAGATGTATGCTGCTGCTGTGTGTAGGGTTCCTGGGCTGTGACCCAGAGTAGTGGATGGACCCGGATCCCCCCCACTAGTCAATGGGGAAGTTCTGAAAAGGGGAGAAGGCTCTTTACTAAAAGCCCAAGAAAGGGGGTGGAATTTAAACAGGCACAGAGATGGGGCTGAAGACCTTGGTGAGGGCCAGTTATTTGTTGAACTTTGTTACCCTAGAAGTGGTTCATCCATTCATCTGTGGATTGTGTGACTTAACTGGAGCACTGAGCCACTGAAGACCGACTTAGTGAGTCCCACAACCTACAGAGGGCACCAGAATCGGGGGAAAAGAGGTTGCAGCATCATACTCAGCTGACAGTAAGCACTGGCGAGAGGTGAGTGCCCTGTTACAGGGGATTTGCAGGATTTTATTTTATTTAGCTTAAAGTCTGAAAATCAAGGTATAAATTATTTAAAGGGGAAAAGTCTATCACATATGAGCAGGGGAAACCATAAAATCATCCATAGTGAATCCCAAACCGAAGACATAGGTGATTTTGGTTTTGTTCTTGGGAACACAAAACACGATGACTGAGGTATCCCCAAAGCAGAGTTGCCATCAGTTGAGAATCAGACTACCATGAAGACCTCCCACATATCTTGCTTATGATCATAGGACCAACCCAAACCCTTCCTCTTTGACTCACACATTTGTGTACTCTGTTTAGAAACAAGGAAACAAATAATACGCTATCAGAGGGAAAGTATAGTGAAACGTAATTAACTGGATTGCAGTCTAACAGCCAGGATCCTGTGTTGCATTTAAACGCAAATGCTGGAATCCAACATCAGCACATTACGGCCAGTTTGTTGTTAAAGTTCTGAGAGGATGTTTCTCATCCATTGTGTTCAATAAATTCTGGCAAGTTTATCAGTTTTGATTTTCTTGTTCTGTCTACCTGTCTCATCTATCAGTTATAGGAGTGGAATATGTATGCATAACAACACATCAAAATGACCAGTTTCCCCTGATTTTCTACAGGTTTTGGCAAACTGCAGCCCACTGCTGTCAATCTAGGCATAATTGTTAAAGAAGAAATTCTAGAATTTTTGCTTTTCCAGATTTTTAAAAAACCACCTAGACCACATCTAATGCTTCCTTATTTTGTAGATAATGCCCTAACCATAGCATTTGGAGTCATGTACAGAAATAATGACAACAGCTTGTGCTCTTTGTCATAAATGGTCCAAGACACACTACAGTACAACTCCATTTGTATAATGGCTCTGTCAGAGAATGACATACTTTTCAGATGTAGCTCATTTTAAGGTCATTCATTTTCATCCCAAAATTACCTACAATCCACACAAATTGGGTTTCCCCAGCGTTTAGTACTGAAAACGATTTACATCCGAAATAGCCCCATAACCAAGATTACAGAGTTGTTTACACTAAGGGTATGTCTTCACTACAAAACGAGCCCAGGCTTGCCTAGTTCTGGTGAAGCATCCCCACTGCAGAATTCTACCCATGCCAGATCCATGTGGCTGTGTCCACACCAGTGCTGCACTAGCTTATGTGCTGGGCTGGACTTCTGGCAGCCTATCCCATGATTCTTAGCACCATACTAAGCTGCACTGCTCTGTGGATTTATTCATAAATAAATGGTGGGAAAACTTGTCTGTCTTTCCTGGGTGGATGTTCTCTTGGCCCCCCAACTCAGTAAATTAAAGTGCTGGTTTCTTCCAAGGGATGAATCCCACTCAACATGAGGAGTTGATCCAGCCGTTAATGCAAGTGACAGGCAGACTATGTCTGACTAGCTATTTGCACATGCAAATGCCCAGTTTGTACATGGAATCCTGGTAACTGTCGGTGCAAACTAGGCACATATTGTGCCACTATATTTTTGAAAATCAAGTCCTATGTGACTTGCTTAGGTCACTATAAGTGAGTTACGAGCAATGCTCACAGAAGAGATCAGGAGTTCCTGGTTCCCGGGCCAATGCTCAGTCTACTAGACCATGTGATTTTACAGTGATTTTTCATAAAAGCATACTGTACAGCAAACAGTAAATGTCAGTAAGTGTAGTTAGCCCAATGATATACTGGTGTGACATGCTGTACCCCAGGTACACCCTCAGGGTTTGATTTCTGTGTCATTCCCGTTCATCCTTACAGTGTAACTGTGTATTGTCTAATGCAAAGTATGCCATGTAAGGTGTTTTTGGAATGCTTATGACTGAGTACTGAATATTATTGTTATGGTAGCATGTTTCCTGCAATGTCACATATGTATAGATATGAAACTCTGCTACGTAATGTTCCCAAAGGTGTGTCTCGCATGGCTTAAATAGAGCCAGGCAAACACAATGCAAAGTGAGGTCCACACCTCACAGAGGCATGCATACGGGAACAGTGGACTGGCCTGAGCACCTGAGAAGGTGCTGCTCATTTGACTCAAGTGGAGGAAACCATGCCCATTGCCGGACGTGGCCAGTCACCTGACCCAAGGGGGCGACGAGGAAATAGATTAAAGGAAGAAGTGTGTTTGTCTCTGGGGCTCTCCTTTGGAATCTATCTATGAAGCAACAAACTGGGGGGAGGGCGGGAAGGAGGAGGAAGGAAGGAGAGGCAGGCCTGGCTGCAGGAGTCAGCTCTGTCTGTGTGGTAAGGTAACATCAAAGACTGAAAGGCTATTGAAATGTTAAGTTTCGTTTCGAATGCGATTTTGTTTTATTTCTTCCTGATCAATCTGACTCATATTATTCTGCCATATGATCACTTAAAATCTTTCTGCACTTAGTAAACTTGTTTGTTTGCTTTATCTAAAGTAGTGCATGTGGGTTGAGTGTGTGCAGAGACTTCGTTTGGCGTGACAGAGCTGGTGCATATCAATTTCTTTGATAAATTGATGGACTAATGTAATGAGCTTGCAGGGTGCGATGTCCAGCACTGAACCCTGCAAGATGGCCAGTCCTGGGGTTGCATCTGGGACTGGGGGTGTCTGCTGGGGGTCTATCCTATGAGTGGCTAGCCACTAGGTCAGGGACAGATTACTTGCAGGAGGCTGGGCGTGGATTGACCCAGGAATGGGTGGTTCACACAGGAAAGCAGAGTAATTCAGGGCCCAGGAGTGAGAGATTGGGATGACACAGCTACACACCAGTCCAGATTGCAGGGGGGAACGCCACAACTGGGTTCAGTGAAACTGTATAGACTGGAAGGAAAGTATGTTGTCAGTTTGAAAAAAGGCCTTGATTCAAACTGCACTTGATTTAGGTTGATATGTGCCTGTTTAAGATGAAGGATTTTCGTTTCAGACTCGATACGCTATTTCTGCTTGTAGTGTGTTGGTTTCAGTGACAATGATTTCCACAAATATGTATTCATTTTACATAGAACATTTAAAATGGCATTTATTCTTACACTCAAGTTTTTTTTCCTCTGCAACTGCTCCTCAGGGTGTCTGACTCATACCTATTTATAGAACATGTGTAGGTTGAAAACAGATTTAAGAATCTGCATAGCTACTCTTCGGCTGTCTACATGGGTGCTCTACTTTCTGTTCCACTTGGTGGGGAGTGTACGAATGTGAGAGAGGGGCATGGAAGAGTTATAATGCCCCATCTCTGAGTTAGTGTTAGTCCATATTGTGCCTCCACTGGCTCCCTAGGAATAGAAACGATAGTGGCAGCTCTCCATACCTCTGAACCTACCAGTGCCCAAATGTGAGAAACAATGTGTAACAAAAACTTAAAATGAGGGACACCATATATTCATGAAGGAACTTAAAGTTCAGCATGATTCCTTCCTTTAGGATATGCCATCACCACAGAGTTAGCCCCAGGCCATAGGCATGTGCATGGGGTGTGCTGGGTGTGCCTAGACACACTCTAATGCAGGGGTGGCAAACATGCAGCCCATGGGCCGCATCCAGCCAGCCAACATTTTCGGTCCAGCCCGTGGCTGCTGCGCATGCTGCTGCGAGACCTTGAGATTCCGCAGCACAGTAGGAGTCAGAGCGGACAGTAAAATTCCACTAACCCTCGTGTCAGCGTGTGAGAATGTGAGATCTCGTGGTGTTACTCTCCACCGCGCATTCTACTCTGCCGCTGAATTTCAGTTCGCCATGGGATTTCACGGCATAGAGTAAAAGGCCTGTTATTCTGTGCACACCCTAAAATGTGCTGCTCACGCCTATGCCCCAGGCTCTGCTGATGTCCACACAGTCTTGAGGGTGATGTAAGCCTGACAGCTGAGGGTGTAGATTTGAGCCTGGGTTTTTCTTCAGCCTGGATTGGCAATTCACCAGCTTTGCAATGAGGATGCAGGCTAGTTAAACCCAGATGCTGATAGATCTTCAATGCCTTGCCACAATTTCACAAGGCTATATTTTCTAGCTCTCTACCTCCTCTTTTTTTTTTTTTTCACTATAAGTCATCTACCCTGGTCTGACATTTAAACCCCACGTTTGCCTGCTATGTTTCTGTTGTGCTTCTGCATTATTTGAACAGACATGCTGTCTGAGAAATCCTCCTACCAGTGTGATGTCAGCTGGCCTGAAGCCATCTCCTGCCTTCTGGTGAAGTTCTTGTGTGAGGTCAGAAAGACCCCTAATTTGGGGAGAGGTACCCCAAACCATCAATTCTATGAGGAAGTCATATATAGCTGACAGAAGAGGGGGATTCAGTGGATGAGATCCCAGGGAGGAGAGAAAATCAAAGCCCTGAAAACTGCATACAGGAAAGCCATTGAAAACATATTCAGGGCATTTTTGCATTCTATAGAAGTCAATGGCGTTACTCCAAATTTTCATCAGTGTAAATAACTAGTGCCCCAATCCTGCAAATTGCTCCACCCAGGCAGACACAAAGAGACCTACTGATGTCAACAGAGCTTTGCAAATCAGCGCTTTAAAGTAGAATTTCCCCCAAACAGATGTTGTATCTGCAGCCAGGAGGCAGCCAACATAACTAAACAAGCCCATAGAGTTTAATGATCTGCCTCTGAGGTTTCCTGGGTACTGTGTGATGAATAAACTGCTAAGCTGGTGGGAGCGGACAACAAAGTTCAATGATTTTGTTCAAACTTCTGTGTTTTCTGCAAGGATTGGGAATTTTCTAACCACCTGTAGGTGCAGGGGACGACGGTGTATAATCATCCTCATGGCTACTTGCTGAAGCTGATACATTTACTCTAAAGTGTCTTGTTCTCTTCTTCTGTATTGACTGATTTTGAACTCTCCCTCTTCTTGTGCAGAAACTTCTCTGTTTTAAATAGCTCTATTTTCACATCTCTCTCATAGTTTTTGAACTTACTGCCTCATGTCTGTCCTTAACATACTGTCAGCTGAACCCAATGCAGGGATTTTTTTGTCAGTAGCTTAGAAGTGATATAAACATTCATCTATCTATAACAAATTAAGTCTTGTTGCTTTCTGTGCTTCACAAGGTTATAGCATTCTCTCTTCTACATAGGGACTGCCATGCTGGGTCAGACGAATGATTCATCTCGTTCAATATTGTAATGAAGCTGCAAAGTGAGGACATCAGATTTCCTCCCCATTGCACTTCCCCTTCCCTTCACCAGGTAAGGGGAAAGGTCCTCTATTTGGGAGTGGGAGCCAGAGGCTGAAGAGAAACCTCAGGAACTGTGGATAGAGCCATGTGTGGGACAGGCTTGGACTGTCAGACATCATAGCTAAGTGCAGATCTGCGTGGGACTTAAGGGGGAACAGCAGTGGCTGGGCAGAGAACCAGTGCAAAGGGGCCCAGTGAGAAACAATAACTGAGCCTGGCTTGGAAACCCACAAATGCTTATTTCCTTGCATAGAGACTGGACTGCAGAGGGCACCCAAGGCACTAGGTCTGAAGAAACCTAACTGTTGATTGGCCTGCCCCAGGGATCCAAACAGAAGCACTACTGCTCGCTTTGGACACTAACTGTACCTAGGCTATTTGCAACCTTTCCTGCTGGCCCTAATAAAAACCTTTCCTTTAGCAAGAGTCCGAGTAGTCATTGGGACCCAGCAAGGCTCGCACCTACAAGACCTAGCAGGTGATGCATCTACAGTGCTTGTCTTCAAAATGTGGTACAGTGGGCACAGTCCTGGGGTATAGAATAACCCCAATAATTACAATATCCCATCTTTGATGATGGCTAATACTATATGTTTCAAGGGAAAGTACAAGAAGTATACCTGAGTTCAAAACAATTAGGTAAGTTCATGGAGGATAGGTTGGTCAATGGCTATTAGCCAAGATGGTCAGGAATACAACCCCATGCTCTGAGTGTCTCGAAACCTCTGAGCCCCCGAAGATGGGAACTGGACGACAGGGAGTGGATCACTCGATAATTGCCCTGTTCTGTTCATTCCCTCTGAAGCAGCTGGCACTGGCTATTATTGGAAGACAGGATAGTGGGCTAGATAGACGACTGGCTTGACCTAATATGGTCATTATGTTCTTAAACCCCATAGTGAATATTTATTCCATAGGGGAACTTTCCTCTTAATCCCACTCAGGTCGTCTCTGATCCAGCATAACATTTAAGCACATACTTAACTTTAAGCAGGTAAATATTCCCATTCACTTCAATGGAACTCCTCACATGCTTGAAGTTAAACACATGCTTAGGTGCTTCACTGGATCAGGGCCTTAGTGCTTGGCGTATGCCCAGCAGCAAGACTGTTTACACCCCCTTTAAAAATAATGTTAATTCAATTTAATGTAACTCTGGCTGTTGAAGATGTGCATGTGTTTTAGAGACTGCACACGCCCATTTGGAAACATGTGAAAGCTCATAGCCACTTTTGAAAAATTAGTTCATTGTTGCTGTGGTGTTTCATATATTTAAAGGCAGTTTCAGTTCATGGTTGGAAACAGGAACTGAACAGATTCCAATTAGCAATTTTAACAGTGAGGGTAATTAACAAGTGGACCAATATTCCAAGGGAGGCGGTGGATCCTCCATCTCTTGATGGCTTCAGCTGAAGGCTGGGTGCCTTTGTGGGAGATATGTTTAAGTCCAACACAAATTACTGGGCTAAATACAGGGCTCATTGGGTGAAAGGTCTGATGTAGAGGCGGTTAGACTAGATGATACAATGGTCTCTTCAGGCATGGGTGGCAGGTGAAGATTCCCCTTGAAGAGGCTAGACCCCCATCCCATGTCTTCTGCCCATGGCCCCATGCACGGTCCACCTCTGCTCCACCTCAAGCCCTGCCTCTTCCCTGCTTAGTCCCCTCCCCACTTGCTATTGCGCCCCTCCTCTCCTTTCCCCCTCCTCCCTGCTCACCCCCGCCACTGCTAACCACGTGCCTCTCTTCCCCGCCTGCTCATCCTCCATACCAGCAATCACCATGTCTCTCCTCCTCCCCCCAGTTCCTCCTCCACACACCCATTCCCCCACGGCAACCTCCACTTGCACTCTCCACCATGCCCCTCAGCAGAGTTTATTTATTATGCTCCATGCAGGTTCCCAGGAGGCTGAGGAGATGATGTCTGCTACTCAGCTTCCCAGGTTCATCAGTAATCTTTTTGGGGAGTCCAAGGGACCTGGGAAGCTGAGTAGCAGATACTTCCCCCTCAACCACCTGGGAACCTGCATGGTGCATAATAAATAAGCACAAACTTCCAATGGAAGGCCACTCCCAAAAGGGAGGGGAAGAGGTGGGGGGACCATGGCCAGGGCCCCCACATGGGGGGAAAGGGTACACTTTACTGGGGCCCGGAGGCCCTTGGTGGCCTGGCCTATGCTGCAACCCCCTTACCATAAGAAAAAGATTTTCATGGCTCATGAGATTGTATGTGTGGTCTGAGGGATTGTGGTATGTGTGTGGGAGGAGGCCCGTGTTACAAGTTTGTACTGGGCCTGAAAAAATTATGCTTGGGCCCTGACTACGGCCCAGGCGTCCAGTGGCAGGCCTCACCTGGCCTATTATACCCACCATCCATGCCGTCAGACCTCAAACGTGAATGAAAGAATGTAGCCTTTAACAAGCATGTAACAAAGTACTGTGCTTCTCAGGATGGCTATTGTGACCTGAGACGCTTCCCTTCCTCCTCCTTCAGTTCCTCAGACTATTTTCACACTGCCTGCTGGCTAGCTGTCTTTTTGCTGCAGTGATTCAGTATTCAGTCTACACACATTTGCACTGGCATGACTTGTTTATCTCTTTAGACATGTTATTCACACTGTCCAAGTCTTGCAAAGTGCTTCATTTTACACCCTCTTTCTGCTAGTCATTATGATCTGAAGTTTAGTTTTGTGCCCCTGAAGGGGATCATATTTCATTTTTAGCAGCAATGTAAACTTGCATTTTCTTCAGTGCCTGGTTTCAGCTTGGGATTTGCGGAGCTGCCCAGAGGGACCAGTGTCTCCATGGCAATCTCATTGTGTGAGCTTAGTGTTTTGCTGGGCCTTTATAGACGTTCTCAATTTTTCTGTCATCTTTCCCAGTCTTGCCTCTAATAGATCTGCAGAAATTTCTACTGCTAGGTGGCCAATGTAAGGCATCACACCTGAAAGAGAAATCCTGAAGTCTGGTCTACACAAAAGCTTAGGTCAGCACAGCTACTTCACTCAGGGGTATGAAAAATCCACATCCTTGAACCACGTAGTTAAACAGACCTAACCCCTGGTCTAGACAGTGCTAGGTGGATGGAAAACTTCTTCCCTCAACCTAGCCACTGCCTCCCAGGGAGGTGGCCTATCTGTACCAATGGGAGAACTCCTCTCATCAGGGCAAGTAGGGTTTACAGTAAAGTGCTGCAGCTGTGCTGCTGTAGCACTTCAAGTGTAGACAAAGCCCTTAGATATGCACTAGAATGTAAGTTTACTATGAGCAGATTTATGGGGCATGAAGGAAAGGTTAGCTGGTTGGAGCAGCACTTGCCGAGGCAGTGTCTTTTATCTCAATTATTGGCAGATTTTGGCTAAAATTTTAAAAACTTTATGGCAAACATTAGGCTTCTAAATCCATAGTTAGATGACTAAATAAAAGTGCGCTGTTTTTCAAAGGAACTGAGCACCCCTCCCGAAGGACTTCATGTGGCTATAGGGTCTAACTAACTACCCAGCTCCTGTGTGGATTGCTTAGTAAGATCAGGCCTTAGGGTTGAAAGGTTTTGGGGGCAGGGATATATTTTTTACCAGGATCTGTGTTCCAAGAGGGGTCTGGCACCTGTGTGCACTACAGAATAACTAATAATCATTATTTATTAGCTATTTTTCAATACACACACACACACACACATGCTGATTTAATGGAAAATTAATTCAATAGAAGCTATTCCCCTTTAATAAAAACCAAAAACTTTATGGACTGTGGCAAGAAAAATGCTGTCGCACAGTAGCTGATTTCAGCTCTAGCAAACATTTAACAAAACAAAAGACTCTGAATAGAATCTTAATTAGCTTTATCTTTGCCTAATGGGAGGCAAGCTTAAACCATGTCTGGGGCTCTTAGGCAGAGCTCCCACTTCCAGGCAGGAATATCTGTCCCCACCCCCGTTTAACTTGACAGGGGTCTGGCATCTGAGCCCTTTGCTTAGCCAGTTCAGTTCAGATGATAGTGGCCAATCAGAATAGGCTAAGACCAGTTCTGCTGCCCTTTGCTCTTTCAATAAGGGGGATAACATTTCATTACCCCTGCATTCAACAGTAAAGTGATTTGTAAACCAACACCAGCCAAAGAGATCATTTGGGCAAAGCAGTCCCATCATGCCGAGCACCTAAGCAGGGTGGGTGTGCTCATGCAAATACAGTCTAGCCCTGTTCCTCTCCCCTCAGCCAGCTCTGCAGGGGAGAGCTCATTCAGACCCTGCTTACACTAATAATTTGCACAAGACTCTCATTGTAACAACCTAGACATTGAAGAAAGTCTTAAATTATCTCACATGATATTTCCACCCTTTATTTTCTTTGTCCTGTTTTGGGCTGTTGATAAGAGGCAGTTAAGTGTGTGTTCTATGTGGATATGAGGTACCAACTGAAAGGGAATTCTTCCCTGCTTGAGCCAGGGATTTTAGGATCAGTCATCCAAAGGAAGGTTATAGAAATGTCACCTTTCCTTTTTACTTTAGATCAATATTACTTTAACCAAATGCCCCTTTTTCCTCCCACCCTAATCAGGTTCATCTTGCAGATGTAGTATCAGTAAAGGCTGTAATGCCATGCTAAACTGGTAGCAATTGCTCTGCATGAATTGCAGCATGAACTCGCATACCTCTGTATGAGAGCAATTGGGACTTTTTCAGTGAACAGCTTTTTTTGCCAAAAAATGCTGCATTGTTGATATGGAAACTGTTCATGAAACAAACCTCTTGACTCAGAAGTTGGGGAGGGTGTGTGTGTGGGGGGGGGGGGGGGCACGGATTTACCTGTTGACACTTTCAAATCAGAAAGTTTGTTTCTTAAATTGAAACTACCTTTTGTTAGTTTGTCAATGTAGATAATTATTTTAAGTCAAAATCTATATGAAACTTTTCAACTGGCCAAAACTGAACTTTTTTCCCCTGGATTTTTAGGTTTAGAATTTTTGCGATTGACTTTCTTCCTGACTTGCAATGGGAATATTTTTCCACATCTTAAAAATGTTTGTTGTATGTCTAACTCTATTTCCCATCCCCCTTTGAAAGCAGATTGTCTCAATCACACTTCCAGCCATTGCTGCCTGAATATTGGAACAGTATTGGAAGCAGAGTGTTAAATAAAACATATTTCCATTATGGATTGATAAACAGCCAAAAGGCGGAGTTCTGAGTTATGTCATATACATAACGATAGAAAGGCCTGTTAGGTCACCTAATCCATTCCTCCCTGCCAGTCAGCGCAGATTGTTCTCTATAGTATATACTCTCGTGCTTTGTCAATTATTTAGACAACAATCCTTTGGCAGATTATTTCCCAGACTCAGAGATTTTACCATTAGCAATTTTTTCCCGATGTTCAGCCTAAATTTTTGATTGCTTAATTTCATCTCATTACTTCTAACTTTATACTTTATGAGACTGAAACAATTCCCCTCCCTCCTTGATGATTACACCTGCATAATTGGGTTTGAGGCTTGCCACAACAGAAAAATCAATGAATTTGGACCTAATCTGATTACGTTTACAAAGTCAGAAACAAAAGTTTCTGTGTAAATTATTTAGCCCTTACTTTAAATCCCCTTCTTCACAACTTTCTAACGTGAATTTTATTCTAAGTCTTAATTCCATGGCATAGCCATGAACACAAGGATTCCACTATTATAGATTTATAGACTCGAAGGGACCATTGTGATCATCTAATCTAACCTCCTGTATAACACATACCAGCAAACTTCCTCAAAATAACCCCTAGAGCATATTTGTTAGAAAAACTTCCAATCTCGATTTTAAAATTGACTGCAATTTTAAATGACCCATAGTAAATTGTTGCAATGGTTAATTACCTTTGCTCTTCAAAATTTATACTTTATTTCCAGTGTGAATGTATCTAGCTTCAAATTCCAGACACTGAGTCATGTTATATCTTTCTCTGCTAGACTGAAGAGCCTATTATCAAATTTTGTTCCTCATATAGGTACTTAAAGACTGTACTCAAGTCACCCTTTAACCTTCATGTTATTCATTTGTTTTAGGACACCACACCCCAACTTACTCAAGAAACAATTGGTGTGGATACTTTTTTACAAATTCCATCTGACAAGATCAGGCTTGCAAGAAATTGCTTTCCTTTGCTGTATGCCTTGTCTTGTTTGAATAGGCATTTAGAAAAGTTATGATTAGTGCATTTCCTATTATCCTGGGGTAATTCTAATCCAGTGAAGGATATAAAATATCTTGGTAACACTTGAAAATCACAGTAAATTAATTATTACACTAAAAGTAACTGCAGTTCTGAAGGCATTGCTTGACATATACCATTACATCCTCAGTAACATGAACCAAATTTGTCATGCAGAATAACATTGCAATGGAGTTCTCTGCTGAGAGGGCTAAAAAGAATACTAAAGAGATTGCACTTTTGTTTGTTACAGTGGTAACTTTTCAATATGCAGCTCCTGAAAAGTCGCATTCATCTTTCAGATAAGCTTTTGGAAGTTAATATATAATTACCTATTTTCAATTTTGCTGTAAATTTGTACAGAACTGGAATCCTTTTATAACTTTTATGCAATATAGCCAACTCCATAAATCAGAATATATTGCTATATACTGCAACAACTACTTTGCAGTCATTTCAAGAAGAATCTGCACTTTGTTGTGCCTAAAGTAGCTATCTTGGCCCAATTAATACTTTTTTTTGGTGGTTTAATGACATTTTCTGAGATACATATTCAGAATTGGAAGTCATTTCATATTTTATTTATGCTCTATCTTCATCCCATCAAATAAACTCTCCCCAAAAATGCTCCTAACTGATTTGTATTTTTTTTCTTTAGGAATTTCAGGGCTTGTCTATACCTGAAATGCTACAGTTACATAGCTGCACCACTGTAGTGCTTTAGTGTAGATGCTACTTACGTTAACAGGAGGGGTTCTCTTGTTAGCATAGATAATCCACCTCCTTGAGAGGAAATAGCTAAATCAACTGTCTACACTGTCAGTTAGGTCATCTTAACTATGCTGCTCAGGGGGGTGGATTTTCCACTGGAAATATTGGTATAGCAGGGTATAGCTTTCACAGGAAGGACAGGCAGGGGAAAAAAGGGATGAGGTGTTGCCTTATATACCAAAGATGTATACACTTGGACTGAGGTTGAGATGGAAATAGAAGACAGGTTTGTTGAAAGTCTCTGGGTAAGGATAAAAGGGGTAAAAAACAAGGGTAATGCCATCAGAGCGGTCTACTATAGACTACCTAACCAACAAGAAGAGTCAATGAGGTTTTTTTAAACAATTAACAAAATCATCTAAAGCACAGGACTTGGTAGTGATGGGGAGCTTCAACTACCCAGACTCCTGGGAAAATAACACAGCAGGGCTGATTATCCAACAAGTTCTTGGAATGTATTGGAGACAATTTTTCATTTCAAAAGGTGGAGAAAGGTATGAGGGGAGAGGCTATTCTAGATTTGATGAAGACAAATAGGGAGGAACTGGTAGAGAATTTGAAAGTGGAAGGCAGTTTAGGTTAAAGTGATCTTGAAATGATAGTGTTCATGAGTCTAAGGAATGGTAGAAGGGAAAACAGCATAATAAAGATAATGGATTTCAAGAAGGCAGATTTTAGCAAACTCTGGAAGTTGGTAGGTAAGATCCCAGAATAAGTAAGTCTATGGGGAAAAACAATTCAAGAGTGTTGGCAGTTTTTCAAAGAGAGATTATTAAGGGCACAAGAGCAAACTATCTGACTGCATGGGAAAAATAGAAAGTATGGTGAGAGACCATGCTAGCTTAACCAGGAGATCTTCAACTATCTGAAACTAACAAAAGAGCCCTAGAAAAAGTGGAAACTAGGTCAAATTACAAAGGATGACTATAAACAAATAACACAAATATGTAGGGGAAAAGTTAGAAAGGCCAAGGCACAAAATGAGATTAAACTAGATAGCGAAATAAAAGATAACAAGAAAACATTCTGCAAATACATTAGAAGCAAAAGGGAGATCAAGGACAAGATAGGCTCATTACTCAATGAAGGGGGAAAAACAAGAATTGGCAAAAGTGCAAAAAGACTTTTCTGTTTCAGTTTTCACCAAAACGTTTAGCAGCAAATGGACATCTAACTTAAAGAATGACTATGAAAATGAGGTAGGATCTGAGGCTAAACTAGGGAAAGGACAAGTTAAAAATTACTTAGATAAGTTAGATGTCTTCAAGTCACCAGGGGCTGATGGAATACATCAGGAGGGACATGATAGCAGTTTTCAAATACATAAAAGGTTGTTACAAGGAGGAAAATTGTTCTCCTTAACATCTGAGAATAGGACAAGAAGAAATGGGCTTAAATTGCAGTAAGTGCAGGTTAGGTTGGGCATTAGGAAAAGCTTCCTAACTGTCAGGGTAGTTAAGCACTGGAATAAATTGCCTAAGGAGGTTGTGGAATATCCATCAATGGAGATTTTAAAAAGCAGATTAGACAAACACCTGTCAGAGATGGTCTAGATAATGCTTGGTCCTGCCATAAATGCAGAGGCCTGGACTAGATGCCTTTTTGAGGTTCCTTCCAGTCCTACTATTCCATGTTATGATTCTATATAAGTGTTTAAATTCATAGCCATGCACAAACTGCAATTCTGGTTATATTGAACCTCCCCTCATGGAGAAGGTTTCTTTTGAAATAAATGAGTTCACTATTTAAGAGGCTTCCACTGCATAACAATTGACAATAGCGATCCCTTGCAATATTATGCAAACGCTACATCCATACCTTGTATGTATGTTACAAAGCCCCTCCACCAAAAATCCACTTTCTAGATGAGTTTGGCTTTTGACATATAAAATGGATTACAGCCATGCTTTATTTTGAATTTCACAGCTCAAGCCTTTAATAATAGGTTGTTTTTGTCATGATGACCACTGTACATGGATTTCTGAGGTTGGGCACCCAAACATGGAAGCATCCAAATCACTGGCCATTTTTTGAATCTATGTTCTTTGTGAAAGGTGCTCAGCTCCTTCAACTTCAAGTGAAGTCAGCAGTAGTGGAGGGTGCTGAATACTTGACATATGTTACTTATCAGGATCCGGCCCAAAAGAAGCACAGAATGATACAAATGATAGTAAAATTAAATCAAAAGCCAGGAAGAGCAAAGTTGAGAATGGAAATTAGGGACTAAAGAAGACAGACCAGGAAAACCATTATCAGAGATACAGAACTGTGACCCTGGGAGGAAGAGAGCAAGGAAACAAGCACATGGCTCTGAAAACCAGAGCTGAATAGCTGGAAAAGAAAAGGTATTCACATGGGATTTTCTCTTTTTAGACAAAGTCAAGAGAAGTACAATATGAAGGTGTTTCAGAGAAGGGAAAGCATGGGGAAACTGTTTTCAGCGCAGAACCACAAATGGTCTTTTGAAAGGTTTATCAATCCAGTGTGCTGCAAAACTGTGGGAAGGCTGGAGGGTGGCATTCTGGGTTCAATGGCAGTATGTGCTGTGAATGAAGAACTGATAGGGTCTTCAGCACCAATAGCACTTTCATGCAATTTTGCTCACATAGCAGGCATCATGGTATTTATAGAAAAATTGTGGGAAAGGAGATAATGATGAGGTTCCAACAGTCTCATTTGCCTGTTGTCACCAGTCTGGTCAGGCTATCCATTGGCAGTTTACCAGATTTCTGTGAGAGTATTTAGCTATTGAATCCCCAGGTGTCTTAAACCTCCCCAACGTCATCTGGAGTCTGAACAAAGTCCTTGTCCTTGTCTTTGGGCCCCTAGGCATCACTCGTGGAGTCTTCATCTAGTACCCCATCATGAGAGCTGCAACCTTTGGTCCCAGGGCCTGGGCAGGAGACCACGTGCTAACCCCTAGGAATTCACCTGTAGCTTAAACATACCCTCTTCTAGAACTCCACCCAAAGGTCTGAGTCTTCTTTTTTCCCTACTTTCCCCCCTAGTAGTGGGACCTTAGAGCTGGCTCTGTGCTCTAAGATCCTTTGAATCTTCTTCTTCCTCTTTGAGTGATTGTCCCTATTGTATTCCCCTGAGGGTACTGGACTATGCCTAGGACTCTAGGCTTCACACTCTGAGCCTCCTGCCCATGATCCAGCTTAAGTCAGCGATGACCGTTAATGCTGTCTCTACTGCCTGAGAGATGCTCACATCATGGCTAGGTGCAGTATTTGCCAATACTTCCCCAGCCAGACCTAAGAAGGCCAAGCACTTTGTCTCTGCAAGTGTCTCATGGAGATGGCCGTGCAACTGCACTCAGACCCAGGACAGAGAATCCCCTCCGTACATCAGCCTGATTCAGAGAGGAGTGCGCCTCCTCCTCCTCCTCCTCCTACGTCTGGCTCCAGTGCTGGCAAGACCACTTCCACTGACCCCATGGAGGGGCCTAGTTGGGAGATTAGAAAGCACTCCATAAGTATGAGGCTAAGTCTCCCTCTAGGTCCAAGAAAATGGATTCTCCCTCCACTAGCTTGGCCCCAAAGGATGGAGCATGTTCCAAGTTCCACCGGCATAAGAAGAAGACCTAGAGACTATGGGATCCAAGGTTTCCAGATGATGAACTGCCGGTACTGTTATTGCTAGCGCCCCACAAGGCAGAAGACACCGGGGCTGGGAAGTCCTGAGCACTGGTACTGATGAATGGAAGGAAAGAGTGCCCCTCATGCCAGAAAGATCTGGATCTGTGGCTGAACCCCAAGACGTTTATATGTGACACACACTACGCTATAATTAAGATTAAGAAAAAATGCATAACACTGGAATTATGCAGGGCAGAAAAATTTGTCTTCAATGCATCTGTGGCAATTAGTTTTTCTCTTAGTCCAGCATATCAGAGAATTTGTTTCTACATATGTTAACTCAGATGCTGCCTCTGAGACATCTGCTAACATCAAATGTATTAATAAAAATTAAGCTCCTTTGTGTTTTCACTAATCGTGCAAGAGCTACCCAGAACACCACATACATGGGCTGTGTTAGTCAGAGAAGCAATGAAGACAGCTAATTGGTTCTGGCTTGCCCTAATCTGCATGTAGCAAGTGCCCTGTATTACAGTACCTGTAAGCACTTGTAGAAATTCACAAGTTTCAATAATACTTTGCAGATTCACCCTTGTTTATTTTATGTCATTATGTCACTGCAAGCTGGTATATAAACAACCTGGAAGTTATTTTAAAAGGGGCCGTGACTCAACGTGCCTAGGGTAGCCCACAGGCAAAATTCTCCCAAAACTGGTGGCTAACACTGAAGTCAGATTCACCAAACAGTGCTCCTGATTCCCCATAGTGGCTATCAAAAAAAATACACAGCCCAGTTTATTGCATTTCAGTCTCTGGGTCGCCATCAGCAACTAGGTCCAGTAAAGCGATAAGTTATTTAAAACTTGATTCCCTCCACAAAATGTTCTTCTGATCCCCAAAGGGTCAGCCACATTATCAGATCAATATTAGTAGTTTGGATCTTAACCAAAATATCATTCTGCCAGCCAATCCTTTCGTAACTAAAACTAAAGATTTATTATGAAAGGAAAGAAACCCCCAAGATGAGAGATGTTAAAATAATCAGAGCAATCAGATATATACATATAATACAGTGTCCCTGGGCCACAGCCTAAAATTCATACTGGCCTTTCCTTGCCTGAGAGATACATGCTGGAGGTTAATCAGGGAGAAGAAATGGGCCGCATGGCTTGAAATTTAATCCTGCAGCTCCCAAACTAAATGGGGATGGGTATGAAGGAGCCGCCTTATCACCAAAGGACTCGTGATAGCAGGGGGAGAGGGAAAGCACTGTAGCAGAGTGATAGGGCAGGAGATGGAAGTTTCCCTAAAACATAAACAAGGTATTTTAAAATAGCCCAGTTAATCAGAGACATTGGTCTGAAGCTGCAGTTCAGGCTCCCAAACTGCAGATAAGTAGGGGAGTAGCTCCAGCCTTTGCCCTGGTACTCCTTGGGCTTTGTGGGCAGTGGTGAATAGGCTGTCCCTTTTAACCAGTGGGTCCTAGCGACATGTGGAAGGGGAGCAATTCATTTGCATGAAACCCATTCCCAATTCCAGACTAAGACCTGATTTACACTGCCGCCGGCAGTCGATGGGAGAAATGCAAGCTGCATAATGTAGCTTGCGTATCTCCTGTCGATCTACTTACATTGCCATACCCATGGCGTCTTCACGGCGCCACATTGACAGGAGATGCCCTCCTGTTGACGCAGCCTGACTTCTTTTGGGGAGGTGCATTACTGGCGTCGGCCGGAGAGCCCATCTGGGATCGACTGAGTGGGTCTCCACTACCCACTCAATCGATCCTGCTGACTCAATCGCTGTGGAACTGGCAGTAAAGACATACTCTAAGTTCCTTAACTCTACACTTCAGATAGCAGATAGTTGGTTTTACAGCAGCTGAGCTGGTTCTAGAGCCATCATTTCTTGCACTCCCTGGATTGTGCCATTTGGAAAGATGTGGATTTTTTTTAACTGGGTTGAAGCCAAAGTGTAGCTCAAGTAAGAAGAAGAGAAAAAGCATTCCCTTGGCTATTTCTGTGCATTGTACTCTTTACTGGCAAATATGGGTGCTAAAATGATTATTGTGACAAACTTTGTGACAGAAGGTAAAACTGTCCCTTGTTGTACCTCCACAGTGAATCTGTATTTCTGTCATTTGTCTATATCAGAAACCCTGACTGTACAAAAAAATATCCCCATTAGAAATGGCCTCTACCTGCACTTTTGAAATCACTGGCATCGCGGTTAAGATGTGAATAAAAACTGTAGCATATGTGGCCAGTAGAGGTGGATTTAGATTCTGTGTCCAGGCGTTATTGGGCTTCAGGCAACTTGAACATTTTCATCCTCAAATTTTGGGATATCTAGAACCTCGGATTCACACATCCGTGTCAAAGAGCTAAATGACTTAGCTCTGTGTGTAAGTTACACAAGCACAGTGATGTGGATAGAAAGCTGGTAGATTTAAAACCGTGTCTACCCAGTGCTTGAATTTTGCAATATGTTATGTAAATACAGAAATGTATATAATAATGTAATCATCCAAGGGTCAGAAACTCATGGTTGCAGTGTTATTGTTGCTGAGTTGGTCCAAGGATATTAGAAAGACAAGGTAGGTGAGGTAATATCTCTTATTGGATCAACTTCTGTTGGTGAAAGAGACAAGCTTACAAAGCCTCGTCTTTCACATGGCTCTAGTCTATGGGTTGTGTCACCAGTGAGTTAACATTTAAAGAACAGAAATTCTGTTGTTCCAGATGTGTTTCCATAGCCCAGTGATCACACACAATTTCTCAGGTTCCACCTGTATTACGATACAAACAAAGGTATTTGTATACAAACAAGAACATTCACTGTTCATTATTACATTCCTGCCAATAACACCAGGCAAAAAACAAGTAGATTTTCAAGTAGCATAAATCACTGCAAAGTCTACACTGGTCATTTGCCCTGATTACAGCTATTGGCGTAACTGTACCAGTGTGACCTTTAGTATAGACAGTCAAAGCTGCAGTTTATCCCCCTGAGGTATTCTCAGGGTTTTAGGAAGGGGTAAACTCCCCTAGCATAAAGATGTGTGTTATTAGCTATTTGGTATTCACTAATCATCATTTGTTTTTCTCCTTTTTTTTTTTTAAACAAAAGTCAGTCATCCAATTAGCGGAAACAATCTTTGGTAACTTACATAACCAAACAGATACCTGAAATAATGATCGATGAATAGCAAATAAGCAATGTGAATTATTCACCAACATCCTGTAGGCTTAAATTTAGTTCAATAAACTATTCAGCCGACACATTCACAGAAATAAGAATCAGTTGGTGAACAACTGATGAAAAGAAACGAGGCTAACTTCTTCAGATAATGTATTCACAGTTAACTCTGGGATCAGCCCTATTCTCAACCCTGATATCTGGAAATGTACAGTGCATGTCTTCCCCCTCACCCAGTCCCAATTCCCACCACAGAATGTAATAATTGTGAATGTGATATAGGAGTTACCAACACAGATGAAAGCTGCCACCAAGGAAGTATGAGCAAGATGTTTTCCTAGCCTGAAGAAGTCTCTTTTCTCCATTGTGTCTACTCTTATGGGGCTTCATTTTTTGTGTTTGTTAATGAAGTGCTGCCAAGCTATCATCTCTGATGTAGGGTGTGAGGCATTAAGGACTTTACTTTTTGTTTTGCTGTGAATGTAAAAACACATTTGTCTCACTTCTTCATTTTTCTTGATTTAAGTTTAGTTACGTTGTTTTCCTTTTTTGAGAATAGCAGCAGGTTTATAATGACTCTCCTGTGAAAATATATGCATGTGTTTATGGCTAGGCTGCGGTTGTTCTTATTCAGAGTCCAGGTAGCGTCACCCCGTCTTGAGGAACAGGTTGTTATTTTCCTGGCAGAAGCCTGGCATTGCCCTGCTGATGAATTGGAGTCTATTTTTGCTCAATGGATTTCCTGCCAGAAGCATGTACAAAGCTTCTTCGTCCTCATGTTGCAGATTTTGTTTTTCTCTGGTGGCTTGTTTTGCTCATTGTGTGTTTATTCTGTGGTTGAGGATAAGTCACGCTTGCCTAGCCAGGAGATAGCAGAGCTTGTGCTGCTACTTGCAGTATATCCTGACTTCCTCTCGGTGTTCGTTTCTCTTGAGTTTGCACAAAACTGAAGCCTCTTAATTCCCGTATGCTATTTTTGCACACACACAGAGATATTCTGTGCGTGTTTGTGTGAATGGACTCTCTCATGTGTTGATGTTGCACACACTTTTTAATCTCTTTGGCCAGAAAAAATAAATTAGGAAGACACTCTCCTCCAGTATTTCTCAGGTCTTTTTCCGGCTGTAGTGATGCACAACATGATATATTTCCAGGTACTTTGTTTTAGTTTGCAGCAGTATATTTCACTCCAGAAACAAAAGAAAGCCCCGTAGCCACTGACCCAAAATACAGCACAAAATCAGTTATATACTGAAAACATGAGGCTTAAAAGCTTTTCCTAATTGTAGGGCAAATCTCTGCTCAAGAAAACAGAGTAAGTGTCATCCAAATGACTTTTTCCTCCTTGAAAAAATACCGAAGCTAATAACCAGCACATAGCTCTGTGCGTCTCATAATTATCTCTGCACTCAACTCTGATATGACAAGGTCTAACAGTAAATACATGGTGACATCATATTTCAATTTGGAAGCCTCTTTGGTACAATAAAGCAGTAATTATGGTCAGGTCACCACAAGTGTAAGATTCCAGCAATTTTTAACCAAAGCTTTCAGAGTGATTGAATGAGGCATTTGATCTATTTGCATTATAACTTTTTTTTAAAGAGGGCTTTTTATTGAGATAAGAGTTATGCTCCAATAGTCACTTGCTCTATGAAGTATGTTTGAAAGTTGTCTCTGGATGCTGTTCTTTAAGATATTTGCATGTGTAAGTACAACTGAAACTTTGTTTCCCCATAAAATAGTAGAGCTGGTAGGGAATTTTCCATTAGCTCTTTTTTTTATATGAGAAATGTGGTTTCCACAAAATTGAGATGTTCTGTGGGAAAAATACATTTTGCAGACTGTGTCTATCTTCTATCCAGAAAATCAAAACCAAATATTTTGTCTGAGGTTGGGTCAACACAAATCATAACAGTTGGGTTTGTTTAACTGAATTTTGGTTCAGTTTGACATTAATCTACATCTGCTTGAGGTGCTGCAGTGCCTCATGGGAGTTGTAGGTTGGGTGCCTCATGCCACCTTTCTTTTTTATGGACAAGGCCCTGTGGCTAGGCTACATCTCACATTATGCACAGCAGTCCCCCATGTAACTGAGCCCCCACAATAATCATGGGAGTCCCATGACCACAGTGCATTATAAGTGATCTTAGTTTGGAAACCTGGGCCCCTAGGGCAAATTGGGTCAGGAGACACCCAAATGACAGCTCTCATAAGGCAGTGTGGCACTTAGGCAGACACAATTAAGGCCTTGTCTACACTAAAAAGGTTTGTTGATGGTAGCTACATATGTGATAAAAAGTGCTGTAATTACAGCACGCACGCCCATCCACACAGCAGTCATTGTGCCATCAAACCGCACCCACATTTGGTGCTCTGGTATTGACAGTGAGAGCAATGCACTGTGAGCAGCTATCCCATTGTGCAACTCGCCACCTTCTACCACTAGGAATTGTCGGGAGAGGGAGAGGAGCACAGAGCAGCGTGGGTGCTGGCTCAACATCCCATGATGCACTGATTTCCCTCCCATTGTTCATTGCATTCCCAGCTGTGTTTTGTGTCATTTTTCAATGCCCCCCCCGTTTTCTGTGCACCTGCCATGTCTACCTGAAAGGATCATGGATCTTGCAGTGTTCTCCACTGTTGCTGTCAGTGTTCTGAACACATCGTGGCTGGTCGTGCAGCGTATCATGAGTTCCCAGGTGGAACAGGAATCCGAGGCCCCTGACCTGCTGAGTGACATGAAAACAAACAGCACCACATTACTGTTTTCATTCAGGAAGTATCTGCACACAGTGAACCGCCACTTTTGGGAGCATCAGACAAGCACTGAGTGGTGGGATCGAATCATTATGTGCGGCTGGGATGGTGACCAGTGACTGCAGGACTTTTGAACGCACAAAGCCACCTTCCTGGAATTCTGTGCGGAGCTGGCTCCTGCCCTGCTGTGCCAGGGCACCAGAATGAGAGCTGCCCTCTCGGTGGAGAAGCACATGGCAATCACCGTGTGGAAACTGGAAGCTCCACACTGCTACCAGTCAGTCGCTATCAGTTTGGAGTCAGCAAGTCCACCTCTGGACCTGTATTGCTGCAAGTGTGCAAGGCCATTAACTGCATTCTGCTGCAAGGGACTGTGAGTCTGGGCAATGTGCATGAAACAGTGGATGGCTTCACAGTGATGGGATTCCCTAACCGTGATGGGCCAAGCGATGGCACACATGTCCCAATTTTGGCCCCAGATCATCTTGCAATGGAGAACATCAATAGAAAGGGGTACTGCTCTATGGTAATGCGGGTGCTTGTGGCTCACTGTGGACATTTCACTGACACCAGCGCAGGTTGGTCAGGAAAGATGCATGACGCTTGTATCTTCAGCATCACTGGCCTATACTGGAAGCTACAAGCAGGGACTTTCTTTCCAGATCACAAGATTCCAATATGGGATGCAGAGATGCCCATAGAGATCATGGGAGACCCAGCCTACCCACTAATGCCATGGCTTATGAAGCCTTACAGAGCAACCTGGACATCAGCAAGGAACGTTTCAATAACAGACTGAGCAGGTGGCAAATGACCGTTGAATGTGCATTTGGCAGGTTAAAGGTACACTGGAGGTACCTTTTATGGCAGGCTGGACCGAAATGAGGAAACTATTCCCATGGTTGTAGCTGTCTGCTGTGCACTCCATAATTTATGTGAAACTAAGCACAAAAGGTTTGCCCCTGGGTGGACCACAGAGGTGGATTGCCTTGCATCTGCATATGAGCAGCCAGATGCTGGGGCATTAGAGGGCACAATGGGGGGCCATACGGATCAGGGAGGCATTGAGGGCCCATTTTGAGAATGAGAGCCCATAAGGTGTTTTGGGGAACAGCACTGTGCCATGCTATGACTGCTATCCAGCTTGAGCTGGGTATCAGTAACAGGTGAAAGTACCATGTGCAACACAGAAATAAAGAGTGCTTATTGGTCTCAGAGCTTGCTTTTATTCACGAAACATTGCACAACACAAAAAACACAGAGGCTTGGAGGGGATAATGTAGTGAGCTATAACAGCTGGGTGTAAGTTCAGCTGTCATTCTCATAGTTGTCTGAGGGGTGGAGTGTGAGGGGTACCAAGACTGGCTGAGATTTTGGTAGAATATGTGGGGGGAGTTTGTGGAGAGCAGGGAAAGCAGTTCTGTTGTTGCTGCAGGGAAGGAGGGGCGAGCATGCATGAACTGTGTCTGCAGTGAAAACATTGTCTTTAGTAGCTCTGTCTACTTCTCCATGGCCTTGATCATGCACTTATGCTATGCCATGACTCACTCCTGGTTCTCTTTCCTTTTCTGTCTCTTCATTTTCTGATTTTTGGACACAGATTGTCTCTATGCTCTTTTTTATCTTTTGGCCAGCTCAGAGGACTGGAGGAGTTCCTGGAACATGTCCTCCTTGCTTCTCTGGGGTCACTTCCTTATAGCTGGAGGCGATCTGCAGACATAGGGGCTTTAGCTGAGAAGGCCACATCTGTGGAAGCACAAGAAACAATGAACAGAAGTATTTTTGTGGGTGCCCTAACACTATAGATGCATTACTGTTAAACACACCTCTTTCTAACTGTCCCTTGGGTAAAGCATAGCTCCTTGAACAGCCTGACAATGGTGAGTTTGGCCGGACAGTGGTGGGGTGAATCGTCCAACTGGGCCAAGATTCTGGGTGTGTGGTTGCTTGGGAAATGAATGCCGGTACATAGGGAAAAATTTCAAATTGTGTCACCATTCTCCACAGGCAGGGGCCATAGATGCTGATAGCTTACTCCTGAGAGTTAATAACAATGCTAGGGTGCATGTCTAGCTGGCAGTCGGTAACAAGGGGAGTGCCCCAGGTGTTGGTTCTGGGGCTGTTTTGTTCAACATCTTCATTAATGATCTGGAGGATGGGGTAGATTGCAGCCTCAGCAAGTTTGCAGATGACACTAAGTTGGGGGAATGGTAGATACCCTGGAAGAGAGGGATAGGATACAGAGGGACCTAGAAAAATTGGAGGATTGGGCCAAAATAAATCTGATGAGGTTCAACAAGGACAAGTGCAGAGTTCTGTACTTAGGACAGAAGAATCCCATGCACAGCAACAGACTGGGGATTGATGGACTAGGCAGCAGTTCTGTAGGGAAGGACCTGGGGATTACAGTGGATACAGCTGGATATGAGTCAGCAGTGTGCCCTGAACTAGTCTTGTTTAGTCTGTAAAAGAGAAGTTTTAGTCCTGAGGTTAGTCCTGCTTTGAGCAGGGGGTTGGACTAGATGACCTCCTGAGGTCCCTTCCAACTCTAATATTCTATGATTCTATTATCTCCATGCGAGCAGCTTCAAACCGGGTCCCTATGCTTCCCTCCTGTGTGTAGCTCTGGTCCCCGCACAAGTGATTGCTGATTGGCAAGGAAAAGTTTCCTACGATGGGGGAAGAAACAGAGCCACTCTGCCAAGGAATCTGAAGCAGAGAATTGGAGAGTACCTACAGGAAAGTTTCCTAGAGATCTCCCTGGAGGATACCCATGAAATCTCAACGTGCATCTCAGCTGCACTGCCTACCTGCTCAAGGGAATGGGAAAACACATGGAAACACAGCTACTGTTGTGCATTTCTATCCTTTCAGCTACCTATGTTTTAGCCAAGCTAAGGGCCCCCATGCCTCGTGTACACAAGCAGCATCAGCTTCCAAACACATACCAGAGCTCCCCTCCCCTGCATCCTGAATGCCTCAGCTGTAGGGCTGGGGTTGGCTGCAACCTTCTGGAGTTGAGAACAGCTCCTGACTCCCAACCTCACCAAGCAAACCGGTCCCTGGCTCTGGGTCATCCTCCAACTCCACTTCCTCATCGACGACTTCTTTGTCAGGGTTGATTCCAGTGTCTGGTGGTCCTAGAGCCCTAGGACAGAGGTGTCCACGGGCATCTAGGGGATGGGGGTGGGGTTGCTGCTGAAGATGGCTCTTTGTAGAAGTGGCAGCTCTTTGTAGAAGTGGCAGCTTTTTGGCTCTGCACCAGAGTGGCAGTTTGCCTGCCTGACCTTCTGATAGCTCTGCCGCAGTTTCTTGATTTTCACTCGGCACTGTATTGTGTCCTGCTCGTAGTCCTTCTCTACCATGGCTTGAGAAATCTGCCAAAGGTATCAGAGTTCCTTCAGCTGGAGCAGAACTGGGACTGCATGGCTGACTCTCCCCAAATGCCAACAAGGGCCATCAGCTCTGGTGTGTGCCGAGCGGGACAGCATTTGTTGCGTGGATGCGTGGTCTGCTGGGAAGATGAGATGTGAGCTCTCTCCATGCCGACCAAGCAGGACGTGGAATTTCAAAAGTTCCTGAGACTTTAAAAGGGGAGGGGCGGGTGGCTGCAGCATCTCAGACTTCAAAATGATGACCAGAATGGTCAAGATGGGCATTTTGGGACAGTTCATGGAGGCCATTTACTGCAACATAACCAAGTGCGGCGTCTACACTGACGCTTTGTCGCTAAAAGTCTGGTGCAAAAAGCTCTACGCCTCTCATCAAGGTGGTTTATTTTGTTGAAAAAACAGGGCAGTTTTCTCAGCGGGAGGCGGATGATTGCAGTGTGTACACCAGCACTGGCTTGTTGAAAAAAGCTGCCTTTTTTTGGTAAAACAATCTAGTGTAGACTAGGCCTTAGTGTCAAGCTGACTCTAAATTAGATGTTTCAGCATGTCTAAAATGAAAATTTTTGTTCTTGTGGAAAAAAAGGAGATAATTTTGATTTGTTTGCATCTTGATGCTGGATGAAAACAAATCAAAATGTTAGTATTTCCTGTGGGAAATTCTGATTTTCTAACAGTTCTACAAAATAGTGAGATGCCCAGATTTTCAAATCTGTGCCTTCAATGAATGTTGCTGCTGGATGCTCAGAACTTTTGAAAGTCAGGCCACTTTTATAGGTCCTAGATGCCTAACTTTAAGCATCCAGTTTTGAAAAGCTTAGCTGTAACTTTTTATAATATCTTGTCCTTATACAATGTATTGAATTTTCTACAGTAATGATCCAAAACTATTACACTTTATAATAGAGATATTGAAGTGTGGTAGTGGCAGAGAATGATAAATCAGTACTCTAGAATCACTGGCATTGCACAATATTTGCTGATGGAAGTTGTCTACATCTAGTGAAAAGAATGTTTTCACTTTGGCCCTTGCTCAGCAAAGCCTATGAATATGCAAGGACTTAAGCACATACTTAAAGTTAACATGTGCTTGAATGTATTCCTGAAGTCGGACCTTAATGCATATTTTGTCCAGTCATATTAATGAACTGTTCAGTAATGAGGGAAAATTTTATGTGAATAGTAAAAACAACGAGAGTTCTGTAGCACTTTAAAAACTAACAAATGTATTTTTGCAGGCATAAGTTTTCATGGGCTTTAATCCACTTCATCAGATGATAGTGTAATTGAAATGTAAGTCTTTCCCGTGAAACTGCCAAATGACAGTTAATGAAACTCGGAATTCTGTAGTTATTTTTAAGGTTAATATTAACGATGGCTTGACAAATGCAACCAGGTAAAATGAAAAGCTTTCTAATCTTTTATTGAAACCAAGCCTCATCTGAGATTATAAAACATTGTGACAGTAAATAATTCTTCAACTACCTTTCATCTTTGGGCATCTATGTGCTGTTAGAAGTGGATTTTTCCACTTGCTTTTTGCTATGGCCAAACTCCAGCCTGGGATGGAATGCAGCTTGTTAAGCCTCAAATCAGATCAATCAATCAATAAATAAATAGGTGGTGTTATCTTCCAGAGTCAAAAACTGCAAACTATAACAGTTTTCTAAGAAACTCACTACCAGTGTCCCAAACTGGTTTGAACCAGCCCAGGAGAAGGTGATAAGATAAATTATAGCTACCAGCTGCAGAGCTCATGAGAAAACTTTACTGACCAAGGTCAGTGAGTTTCCATGCCACCAGGGGATACGCTAATTTTCTGGGGTCTCAGCCATAAAGCCGGGGTTCTGGTTTGGACACGTTGGAGAGACGATAGGTTAGGAGCCTTTCGTGTCGCCTGGGGATCTGGCCAATCCCAAGTACCTCCCCGCTCTTCAGAAGAAAGAGTGTTAACCCCCCTTGCCTGATCACCAAGGGAACCTGCAGTTTGTTTGTTTGTTTCTCTCTTTTTTGCAGATCTTTTTTCTGCTTTTGGATTTTCCTTTTACTGATTCGCTTTGTTCACCTGGTTGCCCCGGATTGCAGGTCCACGCACCATGGCATGTCCGAATGGGGTGGCAGGGGGTATTCAACCATTGCAACTGGTTGCAGTGGGTTCTGATTTTTATGGCTGCTTATAGTCATGATGAACTGTAAGTATAGTTGTTGGGCCATTAAACACCAAACTAGTGAAGTGCAAGGTTTGTTGAAAAGCATGCAATTGGTTGGCACCAGACTCGTTGGCTCTGATTTATGGCTGCTTATGGTCACGATAAACTGTAAGTGTAGACATTAAGCCATTAAACACCAGGCTGTTCTTTAACACTTTATCTTTTATCTCAAGAAAACAAGCTGCAGATCTTTTGTCTGTCACTCCAAAGATAACCTCCACATGTGGTAAATATAATCTGGTTAAATTTGGGATTTAAATTGGGAAATGTTTTTGGGCGTTGTGTGTGTATGTACTATCACTGCTCCAAGTTTACTAACCCACAGATTAAAAACAAGCTTGTGGTCAACACTTCTAACACCTCTCACAATCAAATCTGGGTAACAACAGAGTGAAAAAGTGAAATGAATGAATAAATCCACTTGTATTCCCCGCCATGCACCCCAGCTGATCCTTGTAACTCCTAGATGCAGTCAGCCCATGGCTATCCTCACTGGGCCGTGACCCATGGTGTCTGGGGAGCAAGGGGGAGAAGCAAGGTGTTCGTGCTGTCCTGGGCTGTACTTGTGTATTAGTGTGTGTGTATTAAGCTGGAATAATTCTTTTCACCCACGGATTGTGCTCTCTCTCTGGCTTGTATGAGCCTTACCCTACTGAGACTGGCACTGAGGTTTTGCCTCAGGGTTGGGCGCAGAAGTGGGATTGTGATTGTAGTGGTGCGGCGCTTTAATTTTTGTTTATCATATTGTTGATTTGTAGTTGGAGGATTTTTGAATGTGTTAGGGAGTTCTGGGAATGTGGCTCGTATGAGGGGTTGGTGTATGTAGGATTTAATAAGCAATGTCTTAGGGAAGTAGAGTTTTGGAATGTGGCTTGTGTATGAGAGGTTGATGTTCATAGAATTTGAGAGGAATTGAAGCTTTTTTAATTGTAATAATAGGAATTTTTTCATTTAATTCATTTTTCCTTTTTTATAACCCTATATTCTTCAATAAAAGTTACATAAATAGTGGTTAACCAAAAAATAGTGGTCTGGTCTCTTATCTCTTGATTGGCACACACTCTTGCAGTGTGGGGATTGGGCCCCTTGCATCCCACTCCACCACAACATGTACCAGTGAGGATCTGAAACAAACTTTGCAACCTACCCAAAGCAAGGAGAGAGTTTACTTTTCTGAGGTCTGCAGACCAGTTATGCAGTTTCAAGATGCAGGGATAATCATCCAAACCTTTGGATGCACAGCTCATTGAACCCCACACTCTGCAACTTTGAAATTTGTCTATCACTAATATTCATTGCACCATAAAAGAAATAAAATTGGCTAAGCAGTTGAATCCTAAATGTCCAAGATGTGCAATAATTTACTGAAGACAAAAGTCACTTTTCCCTTGGTCATTAAACAGCCCTTTAAGTTTTATTTCCTGATATTTTACTCACCATTGTGTAACATTACCAATTAACATAGAAAGATAAATCATCCCTTTTCTTTTATAGGCACAAGCACATTACAGGTAATTTGTCACCATTTTTATTTAGCCTTGGTAAGAGACCAAAGGTTCTTACTCTAGAAACAGGGAAGCATGTTTCCTTTACTGTGTGACAGTGGCAGCAGAAAAGATCCTATACCTTACCGAAAAGAGGCCTCCTTAGCAATATGTTTGATGTGCTATTAAAGGGTGTGCTCCTTCAGAGAGTGTTGAGATTGCTCAGCAAATCTCAGGTGCAGGCCGTAACTGCCCTCTGTCAGCTCTCGTATAGCCCCAAGTCAGACTGAAACTGTGCTCGAAGGGGAACAGCACACAGCAAATTCAGCACTCACATCCACACCACGAATGTTCTGCTCTGATGGCAATGGGAGACCTATACCTGTAAGGAGAGCAGAATATCAGTCTGGCTCTCAGATGAAAATTTTGCCCATACTCCACTCCTATTTAAACAATCTGGGTAGTGTTAAAAACAGTAAATACCTATTTCCAGTTGTGTTAATAGAGCAGTAATGGTGATACACATCTAAAAGTCTCTGAGAAAAATCCAGTATTGGCAGAACACCAGAAATTATATAAGGACATACCAGCAGTCTTGACATAATATATGGCTTATGAACACCTTTGCATCTTACGTCGTACGGCTTACATCGTACTACTGTAACATTAAACTACTGCCTTTACTCCAGCAAAAAATGCCTTTCTCTGAATAAGAAATGTAAAGCTTGTGGGGATCCTAGCATTAGCTCCATCACTTTAAGAGGAGTCTCTAATGGGTGGCCATAGCAACAGTGGTTTGCGTACTGTTGCAGGCCTCAAACCATCCATGAGGAAGACCACATATTATGCTGCTAGGTATAATGCAGCACAATTCCAGTCTTCCAGCAGCCCTCGTTCAGTGCGACTTTTAATTAAGTACGTGGCAGAAGCATTGTAGCAAGGCAGGTACTGGTGATGCAGCACTTTGCCAGTCTCCTCTTGTTCTTCAAACACGTATCTGGCAGTCCCACGGAAATCCTAAGGGGGCTGCCATTGCAATATGAATGCTGTACAAACAAAGGCCCCGTTATTAGAGAAGCTAGCCTAATTAGCACCTTTGTGGCAGTTAGCAGAGAGGGTAGGATGCTGTAATTTCATCACACTTATGCTGAGAGACACACGTGTGTCTGCCTCATGGTAGAATTTGGGTCTTTGCAGCATACCTCAAATGGTCAGCATTAAACAGAGACAAAAATTCTGACTGAGATTCTCAAAGGAGCCCCAGAGAGGAAGGTGTCTAAATCCCAGAACTCCTTGAGGTTCCTTTTGAAAATACTAGCTGTAAGAGTCAAATTCTTCTCCTGCATCAGGGTCCTGCAGATGTTTCTTAGGGCAGAATTTTGGGAGGAAGTAACTGGATACCAGGCATAGATAGGAGCTAATTGAGAACCTTCGTAAGCCTCTTCTGTAATATACAGGACTCCCATAATTTGTTGTTCAAAGCTGGAAAGCCAAAGTAAAATAGAGATGTATTGTGATATGTTTTGTATAGTATGAAATGATGGATAAAGCATCACATGATCAGATACCCAGACGGTTTATGGTGGTTATGATTAGCTTCCTTTGTAGCAGATTATATGCCAGTGATGTGGAGATGCTACAATTTCAAAGTTATTTTCTCTCAGCAATGCTACAAAGGCATATAACAGACCAGATTTTCCACCGCTTTGCATCTTGTGTAGCCATTTACATTAGTTCAAGGTGTCTGTAAAATACTAGCAGATCTGAATGGCAGCATTGGACATCTCTGTTGCATTCACTTTGCACAAATGTAAGTGACTACACAACGTGCAGGGCAGTGAAGAAACAGGCCTTTGGTCCTTCAGGATCAGAGACAGAGCAAGAAGTTAAGATTTCCAATCACACTGAGGTAAATTTCTCTCTTCAGAATATTTACTTGTTCCCAAAGCAACCACTGAACTGAAGCCTTGAACCATATGGGGGCAGCATAGGAACATATTCATAAAACAGCCCTCGCTTTCACTGTATAAATATCTTGAGCAGATAACAGCAAACTAGCTTTACAGAGCTAGAAAAAGGTTACTTATTGCATGATCCATGGAAGATGTGGTTCAACCCATGGAAAGAAAAAATAATAATGTTTAAGAAGGAAGCTGCATCGTTCAAAGTAATGGGAAATTAACAAGATGTTAATAGCCTTCTTAATAGAGCTACTCAACAACTATAAAGAGGATTAGATCTCTGTTTGAAAATCTTCCCCACAGCAGTGCCTGCCAGGACCTGGAAATACCCTAGAATTTAGATCACTCAGATACAGATGCCATTGACTATTGCATCTTTATATACAACCACAGAATAAGGGGTTTGATTTTGCAGCCTGTACATGTTATCCTTTCTACTGAAGAGCTCCCATTGTGTTTGAACAAGAAGTTTTATATCAGGTCCACAGAGTCTGAGAATTATTCCTAATGGATTGTTAAGAACGCTGAGACCTTGAAACGTGTTGCCTGCAATAAAGAAACTAATGGAAATCCTTGGGTGAAAAAAAGATTATATACAAGAAAAATTAACATGTTTTGTGGGATTTAGGCAAGACGTCATATATACACATATAGCTAATCTTGAATTACACAGCATTCACAGACCAACGTAAGTGGAACTGCAAATTGCAGAGGTACATTCAGGAATTGTTCAAAGGTCTGTGTTATGCAGGAGGTCAGAACAGATGATCGCAGTGGTCTCATTTGGCATTGAAAGTCTGTGAAACTTTTTGACCAAGGTTTCTCTCTTTTTGAACAGCTTTTTAAATTAAAAAAAAATAGTACGTAGTCATGCACTAATATTTTTTGCATAAAACAGTAAAACAATCTGTTTTCTAAGTAAGTGCAAGTGTTGCTAATATTCACTCAGGGCAGCCAATTATCAGTAAGCCTGCTAAATATTTTTCTGAACTAAATTGTTAGGGATTTAGTATAACATACTTGTAAAAGGCAGAGATATATTCTGCTAAAACTTAGAAACATTACTTGGCAAACAGGTTCCCTACTGGCTTTCAGGAGACCAGGTGATGCCATCATCAATAGCACACTTGGACTCTTGTGCTTGTCTGATGTTTTGTAAAGAAAGCTCTCCTGAAATGTCTTCTAATTGCAGCAGAATGAGAGAGGGGAAAAAATTCAATTTCAAGAGGAGATAAGAGGCTCTAAAACAGGCAAACAAACAAATTAACCAATAAATATAGTATTGTGCTGAATGATTAGTCAGGCTTCCCATTATAAATCCTGATTTCAGGGGTTTAAATGTCATCAGCCTAAACCTTTGTACCTGAATTAAGCTATTTTTATGTATTCAGGGTGAAATTCACCCCAATGCAAACGGCCAGCATGATTTACCTTTATTTTACAATATAAAATGCTACAGGCAGTGCATTCTTAGAACCTAAGTCTGCAACCCTTTCTCATGTGGGTAGAACAGACTCCCAGAAGTACTGGGACTATTGGGGTGTTTACAAGGGTTGCTGCCACGAATGGATGAAATTTCTCTGTGTGCAGAGGGACAGCACAAATTCTATGCAATACTGAAAATCTGCTTGAGTCTTCAATATACACCCTCAATATGCAGCGGCACGGGTGCGTAGGCTTGGTATGGGCATTCACACAGGTCTGAATTTCACCTTCATTGGTCATTGAAAGCTCAAGCTGGGAGAGATACAGATGCAGCAAAAAACTGTTATATAATACAAGCATAATTGCAAAAATCAAGCGCTAGAATTAGTTGTCCGTTCAGGGAGCCATATTTTGTCCAAACTTGAATCTTAATACTGATCCTATTAAGGTCAATTAAGCATATGATAATTTGTTTTGATGACTGTCAGTGACACCTATCAATCAAAATGCACTCTAAAGCTAGACAGCTAGCAATTTGAACAATTCCTTGGTTATTTAAATCACAATTCAAAACAAACTACCATCATGTTTTACCACACACACATGCACAAATATAGGTTGGATACATTCAAAACCCAACCCAGGTACTATGAATGGTTTTAAAATTCATCTACATTTCTCCAGTCAGGTCCAATTTCTAGCAATTTATGAATTATCCTTTTCCTTCCTCCTTTCCATGTCTTTGGGTTTTAACCTAAGTCAGAAATCGTCAAGGGTTCCATCACACCATTTCTGCACACACCAAGCAGTATGAGGTGTAAGAGAGGCAGGGGGGCACAGTAACATTGTCCCAGCGGAAGCACTGGAGGCATTTCACCTCTGTGAACAGAACGCCTCCCAGAATCGCCCGGTGTATGGTGGGGCATGAAAATTGTCTGTTTTAGAGATGCAAAATTCTCTCCTCTATGTTCCTGGCCAGCTCAATCAGGCAGCGCAGAGGACCGTGTCCTATCTTTATTCAATCTGTGGCCCTTCAAGCTCCCCACAGGGAATTTTTTTTTTGGGGCAGGTGAGGGGGTCACCTTTGAATGTGGATTGTGGCTAGGCGCTCCCTGGATTTTCAGCATGAGTCCTGGGTTTGACTTAATCCCAAAATCTCAAAACTCAGCTGATATGACTCCATGGTCTGATTCCATGCCAAACATAACTGGGATTTGCATCGTTTTCTTTCTAACCAAATGTTGCCCCAAGCTCAGTTCTAACTTGCTGTAGGTTCCCATGGAGTTTTGTGTAGCTGTCTTGAATTCACATCAAACCCCAAAACCAGAAAAGGAGGGGTTTCTGGCATTGTTATGAAAGTTTCACTCAGCTCTTGTTATATGCAATAGGTGTCTTTCCCTCACTGAGCCAAGCAGTACTGTTCTTTGTCATATTGCTGACGCTAGGCTTGTTCAACTGAAGCACTAGATAGTGAATTTTGCTAAGATGTGAATCCTAAATTTTACTGTCTTTCCCTCACAGATTTGGCAGATGGGAGAACGCAGCACCAGCGTTGAGCCCAGAGAGTATGAATACATTAGATTCCACTCACAGTCCTGAAAATAGTAGCTTCTGGTTAATGGCAACATATTGCCATGAAGTAATCCCGCCCCATTAACATCAGTGTTAATGGGATTTGGATATTAGCAACAGGCATACTGCTTAATAGCAACATCTTTAGAAGGGAGGTCCCACCTGGATCAATTGATGGCATTTAAGAGTGCAGTGCTGAGTATTTCTGCTTTGTGTCATGGCATCTGGATATGTGGATCTATCTCTTTTGCTGATAAAGTTTTGGCCCTGAAGACCCTATATGAGTCCAGTGCTAAGCAAGTGAGAGTAGCCAAGAGGTTTGGAGTCTCAAAGTCTATTGTTTCATGCATTTAGAGGACCAGCTATAAGATTTTACAGGTGCACAGGAACAGCACATACCAATGCTGCAAGCATCAACATGAGGGAAAGGCAGCAGATCATGGTGGAAACCTGTGGCTCTGGTTTCAGCATAGGCTTGGCCAAGGTCCTCAACTCTCCAAGGAGATGCTGAAATAGAAAGCAAGTCAGCTGACGGCAGAGCAGGGGAAGGACTTTAGCCCTTCTTGGTGGCTGACCCAGTCGGTGGAAAGCCCGGCACATGAGCTGCATGGGTTAGCATAAGAAGCATGGCAAGAACCAAGACATTGATTTTCTAGCAGCTACTGAATGGAGGGCAGGCACCTTACACAGCATTCTAGAGCAGTACAAGTCACATGACATCTTCAGTGCTTACAAGATGGTCTCTTCCAATGGGGCTTTCCTAACAGATGCCTGAGCATGCTAAAAGAAATGTCTGTAGGAGAGAAAAAGCTGTGGACCACATCACATTGCTGTGCTGTGCAAACTTGGAGCGGATGGAGAAACGGCCTCTTATGGTGATTGGAAAAAACAAGTGCCTCACTGTTTCCCTAAGCACCACTCAAAGCTGCCTGCGATCTACAGAAACTCAGCCAATGCATGGATGACAGGTTTACTGTTTTGAAGAGTAGCATAAGAACTGGAACAGGCAGCTGTGGCTACAAGACCAAAGTATGTGTCTCTTAATTGCCCATCTCATTCAGCTAAGGATGAGCTATCACATAGTGTGTTAAAATTTCTTTCTTCAGAGCACAACCTCAGTCATGCAGCCAATAGACATGGGCATCATAAAAGACTTCAAAGGCCACTACTGTGCTTGTCTGAATGTGTGCATTTGTTGCCTCTCTGGACGTTGACTCATACCTATGAGCGGTGAATGTTGCCAGAAAAACAACTTTGAGTGATGCACTTCCTCTTGCTAAAGAGTCATGGGCGGCTGTTCTCCTATGGACTATCCAAGGGCTTCAGAAAGGTGTGGCTTTCATCAACAGAAAATGACCGCCCTTTGGGTACTGATATGCTGGCTGATGTTTCTGTTCCTGAAAAATCAAACAGCAAAGGAATTTGAGGACTGCGTCTGACAGTCATTTGGAGCTGAGAGTTGAGCTTTCTGATGCCGAACTTCTGGAGGTAGCAGCAGCTAAATAGCACCAACAGGCTGAACGAGCACAAAAGGATAGTGCATCTGACTACAAACCAAAGAGTCCCCCCTCCCAGAACAGCTATGTGCAGTGGATACTTTTTACAGGGATATGCCAGAGTCATGGCTTTGAGAACAGTTCCGCGGCTGCACACAAAACTGAGAAGGATTTACAGGTAGAAGTGAGCAAACATAGAAAGCAGAGATCACTGGACAAATTTTGTTCTTACATATTGTTTATTTTTATTATTTTTTTACTTGTAAAATCTTGTGCTACTTTAATTTGTGTGACACATAAGGAGCACTAACTGTAAGGAAAGTACTGTTCGGCATACAAAGATATTATACTGTAAGTGTTTTGGAAGCTTTCCTTCCAGGGGGTTAAAAGCTTTTTCTTTATACAGGTCTGTAGAATTGTGTTCTGCTTTACGTTATTTCTTGTGACACACAGCAAGCTGAAATTTCCTAAATTGGCTGTAAGCATTGTGATACACTATAATATATCCATTACTGGGTGTCATGTTTGGTTTTCTTTATATTGAAAATTAATAAAAACAGTTTCACAACTACTGCTCTGTACAATGTAGCATTGTTCCATGCTCATTTTTCTATATTCCCACCCCTGAAAACAGTGCCTTCCACTTATTGGCAAATAACAACAACTTTTAGCTGGGAACTAAGAGGTTGTTATTAAGTGGAATCTACTGTATTTGCCTTTTCTATCGGGATTTCAGAAGTAGGATTGGGGTAGAAATAAGCATCTGAGAGGCAGGACCTAAACAGAGAAAAATCACATTGTTTTTAAACTGAGAATGAGGAGGAGGCTCATAAGGACAAGGGTATAGAAGCACAAACCTATAAAAGCAGACTCTGCCCAGAAGATCATGCCATCTTAGATATCCTTCTAAGGTTGTTCTTTAATGCCTAGCTAAACAGTGCACAGGTAGGTTAGATTTGCACACTTTGTTGCGGGTTTTGTTCTTCCCAGTTCCAAGAAGCTCAGGATATTTTTGTTTGGTTTTGGTTTTTTGCTGCTATTTGTGATTCAAAAATTAACAATGTAAAATCCTTGACGGTTTCACCACAGAAAAACCAAAATTATGTATCTATTTTAGCTGTTTAAGTAAGAAACATTCTTTCAAAGGAAAACTGAAACACCATGTGTATACAATTCTGACCTTCAAATGATTCGGAAATTACAGAGCTAAGAAAATAAATCTAGCAAGAGATAAAAGCCAAAAAGTCAAATTAAGCCTGGTGTAACTATTGATTTCCATGTGTTTGCTCTGTGCCTGACACAAAGAATTTTATAGATGTCTTGAATCTTGGTGCTAGGAAATTTGATGTTAGGAAATGGGAAGGTGGATTCTTGAGGTTTATCTTTATAATAAAATGTTGTTTTTAACTTGTATTCTTTAAAACTTAACAAATACAGAGGCAGCATCCCAGCCCACATGTGTGTAGATTTAATAATGGGAGTGAACGGGTACTACAGACTCACTAAAGTCAATGGAAAACCTTCCATTGACTTCGATGGTCATATGACTGGGTCTTTAAGAATAGAAACTAGAGATGAAAAATTTTATTAGGTTATCTCTAGTCCATCTTTGTGCCAGTGCAGGAATGATGGCAGTTTTATATTGTCTTGTCTTGTCATTTAATCTAGTTCAGTCTTGTTTTAAATATCCCATGTGATGAGACTGTTTTCCATTGTGAACCTTATTGGCAATTTAATTTAATCATGCCTAGAGTGCCACAGATCCAAAAACAGCAATCACAAGTTATGACAAGAACAGCTCAAATTTTAGAACAAAGTGGCTACATAATATAATCACATCCAAACACCTAAATAGCTATGCAGAAAGCAGATGTGGGGGTGCAGCATAGGAATGTGGGATAAGGCTAGGGGGAAAATTGCATTGTCTCATCCTTTTGAATAGCTGAATAACTTTGTACAGGAAACGTCTCAAATTAGTGCTGCCCTAGACAGCATTAACTTGCACTCAGCAGCTACACATCTTGATGTAGAAAGTCATATATTATTTGTTCAGTCTATAAAAGCATCCATGACACAAGTTTCTGGCTGCTGTAAAAAATTCTAAAAACAACATTTTTTGAGCAATTAAATCCATTTACCCCACTGCAAAATCAGATCCCATTCCCTCAAAAATCACTCCCTATCAAGCAAAAGCCTGAGCAAAAAGATAGCAAACTCAAGTCTTCTGTGGCTCACCGGACCAGTCAAACACCAAGGTGAAGGGCCCTACATCTCGGCACCCAAACATTCAAATCTAGGTTTTGGGAGCAAAGGCACCTCATCTGACCTCAGCTGTTCTATTGCACATTTATTGTGTCACACAAGGAGTGAGGCAGTCTTAGAAGTTTTGTCTACATCAAGGAAACTATTTATTTGATACTGTTAACAGTAGTGAGTAGTGAGTGCAGCTGTCCCATGCTGAATACAATTTAACTGGCACCAGGACAAACCAAGTTCAGCCCCATTTCAGAAACTATATTAAAAGCTAAGGTTAAAGGTTAAGCCCAGGTTAAAAGCAAGCTTTAATGACATTTTGAGATGATGCTGAGCATGGTTTGCTCTGGTCTATGCGGTCAGTTAAACTGTATTCAGCCCTGGTGCAGCTGCAGCAGTTGTCAGCAATGGGTAATTTTACAAGGCCCCAGGAGAGCCAAGATCCAAAGCACTTACACAGCGTGAACAATGCAGCTCTGTCAGCAGCCTAGAGGAGCATCCAAGGTGGAAAATATAGACAGGCCAGTTGGTTTTGTCTCCAGTGAAGAAGAGTGTGGCTCTGAACTTGGTGGCGCCTAACAGTGCTGGGAGAGGAAAGACACTTTGTTAGCTACACTGCCACTTACCGGAGAGCTGTCGCCATTTAAACTCTGGCATTTAAGATCTGAAAATGATTAGTGATACTGTAGTATTACAGGTGATCCTAGTAAGCTTACGCACAATACTGAAGATATTTGTCATACTGTGATAATGCTAATTGCTTTCAGACAGTAAAATGTAAGCATTATGGCCCAGATTTTAGGTGGTATAAATTGTTGTAGCCCATGGAAGTCAATGGAACTATGCTGATTTACACCGGTTAAGACTCAGACCCTAAAACTGCAAATGCTCCATCTGTAGGAAACTCTGTCTTTGTGTGGCTGTGAAAGATAGATGGGTAAAGTTCACCAGTAGTCACTGTATTTTCTACTCGCTCCAAACATTGTACTTCCAGGAACAGTAATTCACTGACTCTTTAATGTCGTTATCCAAAAACTATCACCCTCTGGCAATGATATCACAATATGGCAGAAAATACTGCTGACTGGCACAGGTAGTGGTTATTTTAATACCTGCTCATCTCTTCTAGGAACAAAGTGTCACTGAATTATTATTTGGGTTCTTTTTTAAAGCCAAATAAAAAAGAAATTTGCAGGCTGACTATTCACAGTGACATGTAATATATGGAATGATGATCCACAGAAATGCAGCATGAATATTTAGCTGGCAAACATGTGCTTGACTACAAAGTCAATGTTTTAAGCAAATCCAACCTGGGAAATATTGCAATTAAAACTGACAGCATTTAACAAGCAGAATTTCTTGTGAGCCCTAGACTTCGTTGACTGACAACTGACAAGGTTATAAAATACAGCATCTTGTACTGTATAATGAACAGTATGTAAAGCAAGAAGGAAAGTATAGCCCTTCAAGGGTAATAATAAGAATATTCCCATGCCAGAAGAATCTAAAGACATCTAAGGATTAAATAAGTATTGACACGTGAATGTCAAAAGTTTAGATGCTCAGTGCAGTCAGGATGAGCCCCTGAGAGGCTGGATGCTTCTCAAACTTATCTAAATCATTTGAAGTCTCTTCTCCCTCTCTCCCCTCCCCACTCTCGACTGGTAATATTTGTTGATGATTATGATTATGGAAGCGGTTGGGGGGGGAGCATAGATTAGAGGGCTGGATTCTCTACTGTGGAAGATTCTGCTCTCATCCTCACTGAGAGAGGCAAGCAAAACCCAGTTTCACATTTGGGGATAACCAGTCATGCAGTAAAGTTTCCTGGCATAGTGAAAAGGCCATGGATAAAGTATGCCTGAAGAATGAAGACTACCGAGCTGTTGTCTTGCAGATGACATACTTTAGTTCCCTCGTGCTGGCTGACACTCAGAATTTCTGGTGGTGGAGCTGGAAGCCAAGATTCTGAGAGCCCTGGTCTCCAAGAGCTTCTAAGCTGCCAGTTCTGGAGCCGAGAACCAGGGCTCCCATGTTTCCTGCTCCAAAACAGGAAGCCCCAGTAGCCCAAGATTAAATCAGGATTCTCAGATCCTCCAGGGTTCCTACCACAGAGCCCAGAGCTGAACCCCAATTAGTGCTGGGGCTCCTGGGGGTTCCAGCTCCACACCAAGGGGCCTATAAGCTCTGAGAGTCCCATCTTGAGCTGAGGTTCTCAGGGTTTGCAGGCACCCTGCCACTGAGTCAGGACCTGATTAGAACTGGGACTGGCAGGACTCAGCTCCATGGCAGCCCCAAGGCATTTTTCACAGTGGAGCTGCCCCAACACCATTGAGCCTGGAAGCTCTGGGGTCCCACACCCTGGGGCAGTCTGCATGGCAGGGTTACTCTGGGAGCAGTAGCCCCTCGGCTCCCCAGCAGCCTGCCAAGAAACTGTGATTTAATTAAAGTTGCCAAACCTGAGAGTTGCTGTGAAATATTATGGGTTCAACAAAATCAGCATTTTCCTACCAAATGCTTGTCAAAAAATTCCTGACCAGCTCTCCAGGGAACAGGGCTAGGGAGAAGGACAGCTAGAACTATGCGACATTGTGAATGGTTCTCTTCTTCATTAGGTTTCGTTGGTTTAAACAGGATTTTTTGTATTTGCTTTGGCAGAAGCGAAACTACATTCAAGGACTCCACATATTCATGGCACTTAGTTAACTAACAAACTTACTGTTTATAGCAGCACAGCAGACTGCAGATGACTACAGCATGGAGGAAGAGAATGGGTTGTGGAATTGAATTTCCTGACACCACATTAGCAAAATGCTGAAGCTCCTGCTATTCATTAAATGGGTGAAAATGCACATTGGAGGTATAATAAAATTCCTTGAGGTCTTGATCCGGTTCCCACTGAAGCCAAAGGGGACAAGAGTAAGTGCTAAATGAGTGAAATTTCCTTACCGGTGGTCTTGGGATTCTGGATAAAGTCTGTGTGCGCCTTCGACAAATAGAAGAACGAAGTTAATCATCGCAATAGCTGTTAGGTGACAGTTTGGCAATGCACCTAATAATGAAAAGAGTCAGTCAGTTATTTTCAGCAAAACTCTGCCACAATTCGCAGTTTGCAGGTAACCTGCCTTCTATCCTTCCTACAGTATCAAATACAGGCACAACCAGCCTTAGACGTGTCCCTGTTTTTCCCATTTGGAATCTGTTTCGGTTGGCAGACATGTTTCCAAAGGATAAATACTCTCTCAACCGGCCATTTCCTTCTTACACCTTTTAGTGGTAAAAATAGTACCCAGTCATCCAGCCCCATTACAGCAGAAGAGCAATCATGGAAGTCAGGCAATTCTCAGGGTCAAATTCTACTGTTAGCAGGTTACAGAGGTTAACTGAGGACAGAAGTTGGCACATATGCCTAGGTCCTGCCCACCTTGCTCATACCGAGTACCTTATTTCATGAGAAGTCCCACTTACCCAGACTCTGGCCCTTACTGTTTTGGTTCTGACTTCAGTGGGGATTTCACCTGTAGAGTACGTCTACACTGCTTCTGGACCTGGGCCCTCTCAGTATATTCCTGCGCAGCTAATCCGACCCACTGCCCATGTGACGCCAGTCCACACTACTATTTTTAGTGCACTAGCTCAAGCAGAGCTAGTGAGTGTCTGTCTACGTGCAGTGGGAAGCAATTCCTACCTGAAGTGTAGAGGTACCCTGAGAATCATTGAAGAGAGCAAGCACAAACATGTAGCTGGAAGCATAGTTTTATCTGTAAGGAAGATTTTCTGTGTTCTTGAAAAGGGGCATTTAAGAGAATTTGACAATTACCTAGAATCACTGCAAACTGACGTTAGAATTACACCAAAGAAAGAAGTATGTTAGTGGCCCAGCGACCAAAAGCAATTGAACCATGAAATAACCGAGCAAAGAAAAAATATGTAAGAGGGCCAGAGTGGCAGTAATGTGAGATTTTAGCTGCCCAAAGATAGACTGGGTTATGTGAAGAAGAAAAAATAAAGCTGGGGGGTGAGTCTGTGGGGCTGGCAAAACAGTATTTGTAACTGAGGGCAAAATAGCTACTGACAGAGAAGGAAGCCACTGTTAATTACTATAGATTCTTCTGACAGGAACTGAGGTGAGATGGGGAGTATATGGAGAAAGTTATTAAGACAGATGCTTATATGATGCCTTTTATCAACTTCTTTGGCTTCAAACAAAATCTAGAAGATTAAAAGGAGACTTCTTTTTGGACTGGCTAATTTTAAGAGTCTGTCTAGGCTATGATAAAAAGGCATTTTAAAAACTTAATAGCCATCATATTTCAAAATCCTAGTGTGCAAGTTGTATTTTACTGTGTTAGCTGGTTATGGTGTTAACCCTACATGTACAGGTCACCTCAGCCAGCTGATGTGTGTTAAAATACACTGTGTTCTGACTACACTTGGATTTTAAAACGTGTTATTTAAAATACCTCCTATCCTAGTGTATACAAACACTTAAGATTTGTTGTCACAGGAAAGACAAACCCATGGCTGGCTCATGCTCGTGGGGCTCAGGCTATGGGGCTGTTTCATTGCTGTGTAGACTTATGGGCTTGGGCTGTAATACAGGTTCAAGGACCTTCTGGGATGGAAGGGTCCCAGTGCTCAGCCTCCAACTGAGTCCAGAATTCTACACAGCAATGAAACAGCCCTGCAGCCAAGCCTGTGAATCTGAGTTGGCTAAAGCAGGCCAGCCATGGGTTTTTCTCTGCTGTGTAAAAATACCCTGAAAGGGTGAGACAACAGGGGAAAGAAACAATAATGAAATCAGTGGTGGACCTGAAAGAAAAGTAAGTTACACACATGCATAAATCTTTGCAGGATTGTGGCCATTGACACCAAAACTGCATATGCAAAACAGAGAGAGACAAAGCAAGCTGCTCCATAAAAACCATAGGGCATAATTCTTCCCTCCTTACTCTAGGATGTCTGTCTCCAAACCAACTGCTGCTACTAGGCTGTGATTACACAGTTTCTTCCAGAGCTCCCTGCCTGCATGCAGGAGAAGAAAACTCTTGAGAATTTAAATTGCTAGATCACAATATTAACAGTTTTCAGTCCATCACAATCTATTTGTGGGTTGTACCTCTAAGAGTATGTCTATACGGACAGCGGCAAAGTCACCACTGTCAGATCGATCTTTCTGGATCAATTGAGCAGTCAGTGTAGACTCACTCAATCGACCAGGAAGTCGACGCTTGTAAACCACCCCCTCAAGTGGCGCAGTGCAGTGAAGATGGCATGCAGAAGGGAAGCACAGCAGTTGACAGGAGTTATGCAAGCTATGCAGAGTAGCTTGCGTAACTCCCATCCACTGCCGCCGAATCTCCAGGTAAGTGTAGACCAGGGCTAAGTGTTATATGTCCATAGTTTCTAAAACAGTGACACGTTGTCTGAATACATGAATACATTTTCATGTGCAATTAATGCAATTGTGTAGTCAAATAGCCTACTTTTATATGAAAATATGCAATTTTCATTCACAATTCTGATAATTGCACATGCAAATATAGACCAAACTATGCACAGACCATGGGACTCCTCTGATTTCAAAAAAAGATTAGGCACAGAAAGAGTCTCTCTTTTTTGGAAATGATAAACACATGATACTTTGAGAGCTAAAACCTGGTGAATTGAAACTTGTATTCAAACTGTGATCACATTAACATCTAAGGGGTCTTCCTTGTGCTGCTTGCAGATTAGGGAGGCATGCAACATAGGTCTAGAAGCAGCAGTTTGCAGACAGACAGCCTAGAGTGAGGGAGGTGAGTTGTACCTCTATGCTTTAGGGAACAGTCTGCTTTGTCTCTCTAGTTTTCAGTCCTGGTGTGTTATCACTTTGAAATAAAATGAAATAAAATGAAGTAAAATGTGTTATCACTAAGAAATAAAATAGTTTTATGCTACAACCTGTCAGAAAGAGTATTTATGTTTTTAATCTAACTTCTGCGTATATGTCATGAACATAATATAAATGGATGGGAGAATATTAGAGGTTTTATTTGTTACTACAACTAAATAGTTAATGGTTATCTGACATAGCTGTTTATTTAAGACACCACAAAACAAACCTTGGTAAGCTTGTAACAACCCCATCTTGCTCCCACACGCACACCTTAGTGTATCCCCCACTGAGGACCCAGATTTACTATCCAAAATCTGGAGCTTTAATGAATATTTTCTCATCAGCATTCACAACTGTGCTTGTAAGGCTGCCACAGCATGCAAGAGAAAAATAGCTCATAGAACCACAAGGTGAAGTGATAAAATGAGGAAATGAAGGAATTGAACAGTACATTTAGATTCATTTATTCCCATGCATTGAGGTCCGCCATCCAGTTTATTTCTTTTTTATCTCTCATCCTCTGACAATTTTAAACAGTGCAATCCAAATGCATGTGACAGAATACCTGCCACTTTTAAAAAGGTACTTTTGTTGCCCAATTGCTTCTTATTTTGAGTTTGATCCCACAATTTTTGCTTAGACGCAATTTCTGAATAAGGAGAAAAGGCTAAACTCTTTACAATTTCTTCATCCTTCTCCACTAGTAACATTTTTAAATAGTTATGAAGCTAGAAGGAATAAATTACTGGTTGGCAGGAAGACACATTTTACCCAATGAGCGAGGACAGTCCCGATAACTATAAAGAGGTAAAGCTACAAGTGCAGTAAGTTTTAACGTTCTCCCCTGCTTTGTCACTCCAACCCATTATGAGATTACAGTTAGATAGCTGCAACGGATGTTTCAATCTTAAAAATAAGTTTTGTGCTTGATACTTGTGTGCTTTGTACATGCCTATTTTATTTTGTGACAGTTTAAAAGCAAAATACAAATAAGTACTTAACTGTAATAAGCCTTACACAAGTGGTAAGAAAGTCTAAGAAAAATGGAAAAATTAAAAAAAAAAAAAAAAAAAAGCTAATAGCTCAATTTGCTGTTCCCACCGATATTTTTCTTTCAGTGGTACAGTCGTTTCAAATCATGTGGCTGACATGTTAAATCAGTTTGTGCACTTTAGGCCTAACGTTCTTCCAGTTGATCAAGGGGAACAGTACTGTAACTTAAAACAACTACTATTCCCTAGCTGCAAAACCTGTCCCCCCAAAAATAGTATGTTAATGTAGGAGGAGACCAGTGACTGGATGAATAGCATGGTGAATATCAGTGTAAATGGGATCTGAGGCTAAAATAGGGAAAGAACAAATTAAGAATTACTTAGACAAGTTAGATGTCTTCAAGCTGGCAGGGCCTGATGAAATATATCCTAGAATACTTCAGGAACTGGCTGAAGAGATCTCTGAGCCATCAGCGATTATCTCTAAGAACTCCTGGAGTAGAGGAGAGATCCCAGAGGACTGGAAAAGGGAAAAGAGAGTGCCTATCTATAAAAAGGGGAATAATGACAACCAGGGAATTACAGACCACTCAGCTTAATTTTGGTACCCAGAAAGATAATGGCACAAATAATTAAGCAATCAGTTTGTAAGCACCTAGAAGATAATAAGGCAATAAGTAACAGTCATGGATTTGTCATGAACAAATCATGTCAAACCAACTTAATATACTTCTTTGACAAGAGAACAATGCGTGTGGATAGTGAGAAGCAGTAGATGTCATATCTCAACTTTAGTAAGGCTTTCGATACTGTCTCACATAACTGTCTCATAAACAAACTAGGGAAATATAGCCTAGACAAACCTACAATAAGGTGGATATACACCTAGCTGGAAAACCATACTCAGAGAGCAGTTATCAATGGTTCACCGTCAAGCTAGAAGGGCATATTGAGTGGGGTCCCACGAGATCTGTCTACAGTCCAGTTGTATTCAATATCTTCATAAATGATTTGGATAATGGCATAAAGAGTACACTTATAAAGTTTGTGGAAGATATCAAGCTGGGCGGGGTTTCAAGCACTTTTGGAGGGCAGGATTAGAATTCAAAATGACCTTGACAAACTGGAGAAATGGTCTGAAATAAATAGGATGAAATTAAATAAGGATCAATGCAAAGTGTTATACGTGGGAAGGAAGTAATTGTTTCGCACTTCTCAGCACTGACAAGGTCCCAGCTAGAGTATTGTGTCCACATTTAGGGAAATGTGAACAAATTGGAGCAATTCCAGAGGAGAGCCTCAAAAATGATTAAAGGTCTAGAAAATATGACATTAAAAATTTGGTTTGATTAGTCTAGAGAAAAGATGACTGGGGGGATCATAATAACAGTCTTCACCTCTAAGGCTTCAGTTGAGGAAGATGCGAACAGTAATATAGTGATTCGAAGGGAGAGCGTTTTCTGGTTTTGAGCATTAGTCTTCACTTGAACCAGACTAATTGTGTATTTTCTGCATGAAGGTCACATTCATCTCGTTCCTTAAGAAGGAGGATTTGAGACGTGTGCACCTGCTAAGCTGGTTCTTTTTGCCATAATAGTTCATATCAATTTTGCTTACATGTCGTTGCTCTAGTAAATGAGAATTCGTAGTGATCTCTTTGAAATTTTTCTTTTGTGCTTTGTAGGCATGGAGACACAGTGGGAAAGACACGGATATTTATTCTGTTGCTGAATGACCACCTTCACCTTTTCCAAGTTTCTGCCCCCGAAGTAGACCCACTGAGAACTTGCACATATGTAGTCAGTAGTCCCCATTATACCCATGCGGCTCTCCAAGTCAACAACTGATAATAACATTAACTAGATTGCCAGAATTATTTCTTGCTTTATATTAGCCAAGAAGGACATGGGTTATGGACAATAGGATTTAGGACAGATAGGAAGGAGAGAGATCAATAGTAAATAGCAGTAGGACTGAAAGAAGATGCAGAATTTAGATGGGGAAAATATATGCTCAGTTATGCCCTCAGAAAAGAATGTTCAGTAGCAGCACGTAAGTCAGTCAGAATCCCAGAGGAAGCCCAACATGCTACTAATTTTTGACCACCTGTATGTGCTGCACACAGACGGTCAAAGAAGTGAGGACAATCCATGAAAAAAAGGTATAATAAAATAAAGTCAACAAGAGCAGAAATACTAGACAAGAATTCTGGTGTCATCTCCATCACGGATCCTCCATTACCATTGCAAATGTGTAGTAGTAATACTAACAGCAGCATGCATGTAGCGAGCTAGTGTCACCATAACAAATCTACAGAGAGAAGTTTGTAGCCAACTTGCCTTAGCATAGCTAAACTACCCACAAATACGGTGGTGGGAGTGTCACAGACGTATGGAGGTTTATCTGAAGTATCCAAATCTTAGAAAGGCCTCATCAGACCTACTACCCCTCTGGCCACACACAATCTTCCTCTGTGTCATGTACACAGTAAGTTGCAAGACTGCTACTAGCAGGTCTTGCTTCTGTACCAGATATGACCTAGCTTCAGAGCTTCCTTCTCAAAGAGGTACGTACCGGACGTGTCCTCCACAAAATACTTGAATACTCTGCCAGGTCTGGCTGAGGTTAGTTTAAGTGAATTATATTACACACAGCATCACCTCGTGACAAAACAGCATAATACAATTTAGAATCCCAGTACACTTTAAGTTCCACACTCCTGCCATTTACTACGTTTATACTGTCACGCTATCTTTGACGTTCAGTACAGATCACTCTATGAAGTGTCTCTGCATCATACTGGCTTTCAAATTACATGGCCTGCACACATAACTACATGGTCGTCTGTATGTCCGTTGTAGGCCTTGCTGGAGCCCTGGGCATGGCTAACTGTCAAAGTGGCCCTTGTCAGAATAGTAACAACTAGGTAACAGCTAACTAAGTAAGGCCCCTCCTGACCAGAGTGGATGGTACAAGAACACACTGATGCACCTTCACACCGAGCTGTGTGGTCTTTCGTTATGACCTCTCTATGCTGACTCAACAAGCTGCGTTCTCTGCTTGTTGCATTAGCCAGCCCGAGAGGGGAGTAGCCCCTGGGCTGAAAGCAGCAGCAAGAGCAGCGGTTCTGGGGCCGTGGATCAGCTGGCTGGTGGTTGGCTCCCGGGCCATTGGAACAGTGGCCCCAGGTCTGAAGCAGCGGCCGGGCTTGAGTCAGCCCCTCTGGGGCCTCCACAGTGGTGGTCAGCCACTGCTGCAGGAGCAATGGCAGGGCTGGAGCAGCTGGCAGAGGTCAACCCCGGGCGGTGCTCTGACTATGAATCCCCACCAAGGTATTTTTAGTAAAAGCCAGGGGCAAGTTGAGGGTTTCTGTGAATTTTTGTTGATTGCCCATGACCTGTCCTGGATTTTTACTAAAAATACCCAGAACAGAATCTTAACCTTATTTATTGTTTATGTCCTAGCTGATGCCCAGCCACCACAATGACTGGTTGGCCCAGTCACAGCATATAGTTAATCCTTGATATCCTTCATGGATGAGATGTATTTGTCTTCTCAGTTTGTATGGAATTACGCTGCCCTCTGTTGGCGGTCCAGTGCATTTTGTGTTGCTTGACCACTGTCCCACAGACCCAGCATAGCTTCAGTTGCTTCCTTGGCTATGCTGACAGCTGTAGCATGACATCTTCCTGTTGGCAGAGATAAATAGGACTACTGAGTAACCTTGCAAGATGTCTCAGTTTCTGCATACCATGGCACATAACAAGACAAAATATACAACATGTATGCTTGTAGCTGCACATAGATAATGGTGATGGGAAGAAGAAGTTATCCTTGAATGTCTGGGGGGTACACTTTTTTATTGTCAAGGGGCAGATTTTTACACTGCCCCTCCTGTCACCAGATGTTGTTCTGATGACCCTAATTATCAAGGCTGATGCCACTATGTCATTGATTGATGACTGATTGGTTCGTGCAATGGTAAAGTTAAAGAGAAACCACCGGCAGAGGTTAAAGGGGTTTGAAGGTTCCAGTTTAGATATGTCCCTCTCTCATCCCCTTACTTACTCCATTGTAAGGAAAACATGGACAGGGATTTTTGGTTTGGCACATGCTTGAGAAGCAGCTATTTTGGGCATGAAGTGTATGCTTAAGATGCAGGCTATTGGGAAGCTAAATGGTTTTCAGTATTGAATTTACCAAATGCATTCTTTGCTATTCCTTTGCGTCCTGAATGTTGGTATAAATTTGCTTTTATCTACATTCACCTGTGTTCCACTGGAGCTATACTGCTCCCCCATGATTTGTGATGCCCATGTTATTAAATTATGGGATAGGTGGACAGCAATGATGAATCTTATCTCTTATGTGGATGATGTTCTCATTTGGACTGTAACCTGAGAAACCCAGCTGCTTTTGCTCAATGAGATAATCTCCCTGATTGAGCAAGCAGGCTTCTAAATTAATTTGGAAAAAGCCCAATTGTGTCAGAAGAGGTCTGATACCTGGGTTCAGTGTTATGACAAGAAGGAATTACCCTTGACCAGCAGAGAGTGGAACTAATTTGAAAACTGCCAGCACCCACTGATGTCCCTCCATTGTGATCCTTTTTAGATCTCACAGGATGGCTTCTCAACCATGTGGAGAATTTTGCCTTAGAGGCACAGCCACTGTACCAGCTACTGAGGAACGAAGTATCCTGAAAGTGGGGCCCAGAACAGGATCAGGCCCTCTTATAACGGAAGCAAACAGTGACCTTTGCCCCTGCACTAGCATATTTGGATAACACTAAACCATTTGTGTTGCAGTTATCTCATTCTCCAATGAGAATATGAGCTATTTTAAGCCAGGAGGGGTCCTCTGGTCAAAAGCCAGTTGCATTTGCCTCCCAAGTACTGGAAGGGCCAGAGATCATCTTTACCCCTTGTGAAAAAGAAATGCTGGCATTGGTATGGGCCTCGGGTCACTGGCAATACCTTACTGGTTCTGCCCCAATTATTTTGCAAATGGCCCACACCCCTTTTAAGTACATAGTGTCTGGGAAAATCAAAGAAGGGCATGTATCCAGTCCTAGATTGGTTAAATGGACCATAGCTTTAATTAATATAAATGTGGAAGTCCAACCACCTATGGCTTCCAACCCGGCCCCACATGCCCTAATAATTAAGGGTGCTGATCATAATTGCCCTTTCCCTCTGAAAGAGCCAGCCCTTCCCAATCCTCTTCAGCCTGTAAGTGGCTGGGAAGCCATAGAAATTCTACCTGAAAAGCAAGAGGTTTGGTTTGTGGATGGATCCTCTTACATGATACAACAATCTCCCAAAACAGGGTATGCAGCAATTCGCTATCCAGATGGAATCCTTATGGCAGGAAGCTGCACACCACACTCCGCACAAGCAGCTGAACTTGTTGTGCATGCTGCATTAGTGGGTGCTGGGACTAATACCCTTGTAGTTATAGCCTCAGACTCTCACTGGGCTATACAAGCATGCTTAGATTGGATGCCCATATGGAAGGAAAGACATATGCATGGCTTAGATGGTAAACAGATCAGTTATGCTGAAAAAATTGGGGCATTATGGGAAGCCAGACTGCAACGCAAAGCTCCAATCTGGCTGCTGAAAGTACTTGCCCGTAAGAAATTGGGGATAATAGCAGAATGGAACAATAAGGCAGACAAAACAGCCAAGGAGAGGCACAAGAGGTTCAGAATGGCAGGTGCCAATCACTCCAATAGCTGCTGCTCGGAGAATAGCAGCCTCGCAGAAAAGTGATGCTAGCATACAAAAACTGCTGCAACTAGGGGAGGTGTATGGGTGGAAAATTGAACAGAATTCAAGTGGTTTGCTTATGGCCAAACAGGGGGATCAAAGAGTACCAGTATGGATTGTTCCAACGAGATGATTTAATATAAGCAGTGCATGAAAATGGCCATTTTGGTATAGAAAAAACTCTGAGCTGCTTAAAAACAGTAGGATGGTGGCCAAAGATGAAACAAAATGTGGAATGCTGGGTAAACAATTGCCCAGCCTGTGCAGTAAACAACCCAGATGTTTCTAAAAAGAAAGGCCCACTAGGCCACCAAAGGCTTGAAGGACCCTGGAGTCGCCTCTAGATGGATTATATTGAGTTATATTGATAATGGGAACAAGAAGTTATCTTGTGAATGTCTGGAGGTACACTGTTTCATTGCCAAGGGGCCTGTTTCACTGCCCCTTCTATCACCAGATGTTCTTTTTATTAAACCAATTATCATGATGAGAATGGAATGTAGTTAAGGGTGAAAACCCAATGTAGGTAATTAGCATAGATGATAATGAGTAG